>JAPYYS010000011.1:0-200650 GCA_030522525.1 Campopleginae sp. 14b
ATCGATTTAATTTCAAACATCGCGGTCAAAACTCCGGTCTCCGTGAACCCAGCGATTCCATTTCTCGGGACGTAACAAAGCAAAGAAGTCAGTACGCGTGTGAATTTGTTGCACAAAGTACTCGTGCTCCTCGTGGCGGCAGCACGAACTTATCGGGACTATTTGTCGTACTTCGTCATTTTTCCTATACATATAGTCCTGCCTGCACTACCGCGAGATTGTGTGCGTCGAAAATAACCTCAAAAATGGACGTCAACATATTAATCGCTTTAGCTGCTGGTTTAGCTATCATAATTGTAATAATAACAATATTCAGTCGTCGGTCATCAGGTTCGTGAGATTATTACCATACGCATTGATGAGGAGAACAATTAGTCACACGGTTCATTTAATTTTTTTTCTCTTGTGACCTACATAACCTTACTTATTCCAGCTGTTTCTACGTCAATGTTTACGAATCGATTCCGATCTCAAATCGGCTAAAAATAGAAAATCTCACAGAACCCAATTTTTGTTCTCATCCTGATTCTTAATATTATTTCCATTGTTCTTCATTTCCGAAACTACGTATTGCATTGCAATAATCAAAATTTGAATCATGAATTAAAACAAAATCGTGCAGTAAACACCGACGGACTTTTGTGATGTTAAAGTTTGTATGTTGGCAGGCCAGCTGGATTTTCTAATTGTAAACCCAATTTGTTAAAATACAGAGCAAAAAAAAATCGAGAATTAATATTCTTAATTTCATCGAAAAACATTTTATCGACTCACGATTTTTCAGACTTTCGAAATGACGTTTTTCTCTGACATTCAGATCTTCATTTGCAAATAATTGTCACGTAGAGACGAGGCAGATGAACTTTTGGCTCTGCCATATAAAAATAGATGAAAGTAATGGATTCCGTCTGTCCCCGAACTTTTCCTTATTCAGGAAATATCGGGGGCTCATTCTTCTCCAACAACTCGTGATGCAAATACGTACTTTTCAACAGGGCAAAAGGAGAATGCGGCGGAGCTTGCAGCACCGAGAGGTCAGCCGATGAGAAGAGCTGCAGGCGTGAGAAACGCGAGGAGAAGAATGCATGGGGGAGTCGCGGGGCCTGCAGCGGCACAGGACAATGCAGAAGCGGATGACAACGAGGTGGCTCAGGCGGAGGAAAAGGCAGAGTTGGCAGACGGCAAGTTGGGTGCGAAGAAACGTGCCAAGTTGGAAGCAAAAGCGGAGAGGAAGATTCACAGAGAGGCGGCAGAGCGCGAGAGAGAAGAGCGCAGAAAAAAAGAACAGCTGTTGCAGGAGGAGAGCGACAAGTTGAGAGAAAAGGAAAAGGCGGAAGAGCAGCAACGAGAAGAGGCGGAAAAGTTAGCGAGGGAAGAAAAGGAAAAACAGGAGCACGAAGAATACTTGAAAATGAAAGAAGCTTTCAGCGTTGAGGAAGAAGGTTTTAACGAAAATGAAGCAGGCGACGAGGAAAATCTTCTTCAAGAATTCTTGCAATACATAAAACTGAACAAAGTTGTTATTTTGGAAGATCTCGCAGCTCATTTCGGCCTCAAGACTGCTGCTGTTATCGAGCGAATCCAAGAATTACAGGCGAATGGTAATCTGACCGGTGTGATCGATGATCGAGGAAAATTCATTTATATTTCTCAGAGCGAACTCGAAGACGTTGCAAAATTCGTTCGACAACGCGGCAGGGTGAGCATCACTGAGGTCGCTGAAAACTCTAACAGGCTCATCAATCTCAATTCCGGAACTAGCCCCGAAATCGTCGAAGCAAATTAGAGACTTCTATCGAGAAAAAAACGAAACAAACAGCGTCACGTTATATACATTTTTAAAGGTCGGAACTTTCCGGAAAAATCGAAAATATTCAGTGCCTTTACGTTCACAAGCGTTCGTTAACTATTCTTTTCGACGTTCTCGACCCTCGAGGGCGTATCATCCGGGAGGATCTCTTTTCGAGTCTCCAATTTAATCGCTTGCTTTTAGCGAGTCCTGGGCCTGGATATCTCCGTATTTTGTTGAGGTTTCTATAGCGACGCTTTCCGTTGCTCGCGATGCGAGAAAAAATTTCGCAATGCGATTTTCTGTAAATAGTTATTTATTAAGTATTAATAAATACATCTGAAAAGTAAATGAATTTTGCGAACTCAATAAATTGTTCTCATGATTCATTTTCATTATCGAGGCGAAGTTCGTCCAAGAAGCACAGCAAAATGTTTTAGTTCGATTGTCGTTTTTTTTTTTCGTCAACTGAAACTTTTCCCCCGTTTTTCTTTATCATTTTTCTTGCACTTGCGCACCTGATCCATCGCGTCAACTGCTGCCTCAATAATGAGACGATTTTTGTCGCTTTTTTTTACAACTTCAAGTGGACAAAGTATTAACATTTTATTTTTTTTTCATAGTGAACAAAACAAACGACGAATTTCATCTTCGATGCTCATCCCGTAAAATATTTCAATAAAAAATTAATCGAATCGAGCAAGACTATCAGCTCCGCAAACGCTGAAAAAAAAAGTTGCCATAAGATCTTTTCCACTCAAACTTATTTTTTTTTCACTTTTTAATAAACAATTCCGATTTCTTTTTATTCAGTGAATACATTTTTAATGGAACAAAAATTAAAAATAAAATAAGTAGCAGCCTCCGATACTCTTACACAATCTCGAATTCTGGTGCACGTCCGTGAAGGAATTGGAGACCGAATCGCCGAGTTTTAAAAAAATATGGGCATCCTTGCTACGTTTAGAAACTTGCGATTTTAAATTTAATCTAAGGTCATGGCATTTCCGAATTCTTGACGACATTCATCTTGTCAGAAGTTCATTGTCGGTACTTTTCATTATAATTACAATTTCCGAACTGTTTTTGTTAACTGTCCTCAAAACTTTGTTGAAAACTTTTCGAATTTCATTGCAAAATATGGCAATTTTGAATTTTCACGTGTTCATTTTGTCAGAAGTATTTAGTTGTTGATCTTTATTCATTCCAATTACAATTTTCCATTCCTTTTCGTCAACTTTCCTTAAAATTTCGAATACTAGTGAAACTTATTGCTGGTTACCCATTTTTGTACGTACTCTGGACACTTTGTTGCGTGTTGGATTCGAAGCACTATTCAAATTTTATTTTTCACGGCTCTGAAGAGCTCGGCGAAAAAAGACAGTCGCCATTTTGTACAGATCGGCCGAACAGTGTAAATTCCCTGAGTTTCGTGTTTCGCGAATGATTGTGACATTTTTGGGTTAAAATTTTGGGAAACTAACGTTTAAACGTCGAAGATGGAAGTGGGAGGCGACGGAAATTTACGATGCATTTAATACCGCGGGGCAAGGGACGAAAAATATATCCTGATGTGCCACACGAAACTACCTGACGACACACGCCACGATGTTGCATCAGATTCTAGTTTACGTTAAGTGCAATCCACAGCATTGCCGTCGCAGTCTCTCTCATTTACCTTTACCTGAATGTATAATTCATACGTTTGTGTTCAGCCATGTATTTCGTAGCATAAATAAACTTCACCAATATGAATAAAACCTTTCCAAGGCTTCTTTTTCATTGTGTATAACATTTTGAAAAATTTCAGAACGAAATGTACATCAGACAACGTGACACGTGTCCACATCGGCACTTTCTCGCAAATTACGACGATTTTTTATTCAGTTCCACTCTGAACTGAACATTTTTTGATAAATTTTATTTATATTTCGATTCATATGAAACGGAAACTTTCCGTGGACGAAAAAAATTAGCATAACGACTTCTAAACTATTTTCGTTTGCCAAACAAGTTCCGAAAGATGAAAATCAGGAAAGGTTCGGCCTTTCGGATACTTTGTTCCCATGATGATTCCAATTTTGGGGGATCAACTCCCTCGATCGTTTAGAAGCAAGAAGCTCCATTGCAAACTTTGCACCACTCTCGCAAGTTGCGCTATGAAAGTTACGAACGCACGAATGTCCAATTGGAAATTCAAGTAAAAAACGCAATTGTCGTTCATTGAGCACGTGCAAGCCTAACTGCAGCTCGACAGGGCTGCTGCAATTTTCCTCAATTTTTTTTTGAAATTCTGCGGTGAGATTCCTCCGTCGCAAAATGCGTCATGAATTCTCACGGGAAACAGAGGGCAATCTACAACAATAAACAATAAACTTGACGCTCGACGTCTTCCCTGAAGGTAAATATTTTTTTACCAGAGCAGAGTTCACTTTTGAGTGTGACCGTGGTGGAACTACATCCTTAAATATTTGCGACGATTTTGCACGAGATATATTTGTGGCGTTATTCCGAAATTGGCGAATCGAAGGAGGAAAAAATCTAATATTCGTTGTCGTCTATCAAAGCTGAGGCTTTTCAGTAACGACGATACTTTTTGTTCCCTTCATGCCGTTTCCTTTTTCTCCAGAATAAAGTTTTTCACTCTGGGGGCTTTGCACCTTTTAATACTGCACGGACCTTGAGATGCCTGGGTGATCGAGTAACCGGCATGGATCTGGATCACACGCATGTCTCCAGGAAAAAATGCATTACGAACTTAATGCGATTTTCATTTCTTTGTTTATTTTTATTTTTTTAAATTTTTCTGTTGTCAACGTTTTACTCGATATTACAAATATGAGCTACCAATTGATCTTCCTAGTGTACCGTATCACGGTGTTGCTTTTGATCCAAACAAAGTATGAAATAGTTAACGTTTTTGCATGTCGATAACATTGCGAAACATATCAGGAGTATAAAGCAATATTCACGATCCTTAATGATAAAAGAAATTTGTTCTCTTGTGTGCTCAAAAATGATAAGATATTGAAAAAACATCGAAAAGTAAGACACAGTTACGGAAACGAGAGGGACAAGGAATTTTCCCATGTCGGGCTGACTTGGATTTAAAAAAAATTCACTCTGATCGAGGACCGAAAAAATTTCCCACCAACTCAATGATCAATCCGTAATAATAGTGATTCTTTGACATTCGTCAACAAATTAGTGTAGTAAAACTTTTCGAAAACGTAGCTCCTACGTCATTGAAGATTATTCATCGAACAAAAATATTGGGAACCGCCGACAAAACTTGACAAAAAAAATGGTCCCACCGGTGGCCAACGATCATTCACTACCTTTCTCCAATCATCGAAATTCAATGTTTTTTATCGTCCGGTCAAATTCTTGGCTACACCGGCTTTCAGAGATTTACGCCGATCACGTGAACTTGGTCCTCGTCTACGTGCGAAAAATCACGACGGGATCGACGCCGCTGCGTCTTCCCGTGTAGAAAATCTTGAGATCCAGAATGAATCACGTGAACGGGGTCGACGATGATCAAAGAAGATATACGGGGAGTCTTGAATTGACAATTAGGCTTATTTTTTATTCAGCTAGACAAACCAGAGCCTATATATCAAATATCGCCTGAGGTCTTATGTAAAAATACCTTCAAAAACGTCGATCGATGTAAACATGTTGTTTCATATTAATTGTTATTTTCTTCCAATTTTAATCATATGAGAATTGAAACACAATATGGCAAGTTTGTATTAAATTATCTGCACAAAGAATTTTTCAACGGGCAGGAAAACAAGTTTCCTCCCAAGATCCGTTAATTGTTTTTTAATCAATTAATCCGAGAATACATCAAATTAATAAAACATTTCTCTATTTTTCTACGAATACGAATCACATGGATGTTCTGAAGTTTTTAGAGAGTTCGTGGGGTATGTCCGGCCTTTCCTGACCACTTCCACTGCGTGAGGACCCCCTACTACTTTCTCGCTTGACCATTGGGTTGGTGGAAGGAAGAGACCGATGCGGAGAAGAAGGGGACGTCCGATCGTGAGCGTAAAAACGGTCGCGACTCGAGGGAACCTCGCAGTCTTTGCTCGACACTCAGGTGTGCCTAATTGGGTTTTCTTCAAGCATCAAATTCGATAAATAATTGGAGAAAAAAAAGTCGCCAAAATCGGAATCGTCATTTTCGAGAACGCAAACAAATTTCTGGCGGATTAACGCCCCTGTCATATAAAATTGAAACAATTCGGTGTTAACGAGACTGTCCAGAATCGTTCCCGTAGACCTATGTGTCCATGAGGTGCAAGGTCTTAGATTGCCAAGGCAACTCCCCGACGTTCTTAGCCAGCATTCGGTAAGCAAACATGTTTTTCTTCACGATTCACCTTTTTCCATTCCTAGCTGCGTTTTAATGGCGGAAAAAAAAACAGGTTTTTCGATCCTCACGCGCTGTTGCGGCGTTATCGAATTCCGTCCTGACACACTTATTCTTGTATTTTTATAATATTTGTGATTCCTTTTGTCTTTGTTCATTTCGAGATTATTCGAACCGCACAGGCCCAAGGAATAACTTTCTAAAATCGCTGCGACATTTTTCAAGTCCCTTCGTCTAATAAATACGGTCGCGTAGAGATGGGCCATTTCGAAAAAAGTATCAAAAGTCACTATTCTTATGAACCTTACGAAACGTGAAGCTCAATCGGTAATATCACCGTTGACGGAAAATTATCATCACGTTTTACAGTTTTATATTTGGAAGCGTAATTGGGAGCATTCCTCGAATAAAATCCTTTCCTAAATGGTTGCGTTCGAATCATTCTCTCGAATCTTCCAAGAGACTCGGTCATTCTCCCTCGCAGAATTTTGGCCGACGCTTTTGCGTGTGCTAATGACTTTGTTTTTCATTGGCAGCAATTTGAGTTTCTAATAGAATACTCAGAAAATATTGTTGGGTAATCTGAATTGAATTTGTTAGATGATTTAATTTTGTGTCTAAATTACTCAAATTTAACTGTTGCCCTGGGCTTTGTAAGAATAAGCGGGATTGATTTGGTTGATCGAAATGTTTGCGATCCCATTAAAAATGCATTATCACTTGAGACCCTCGTGATCAAATAATCTTTGGCCATCGAGTATTTGTGAATGATGAACTCAAAGTTTATTCGATTCAAATGAAGTAAATTGATTTGACGGAGTCCTGACACAGAAAAACCTGGAATAAATCCGGTTTCCAAATGTCAAGGTACGGCTAACGCACGAGCATAAATACGTACGCATAGATATGGATATAGATATCGAAATTCATGCGTGTATCATATTTCTATTAAAAACATTCCCAACGCTTCGTTTAATTGTTTTTTTTTTTTATGTTTTGAATTGAAAGGAAATATTAAAATTTGTTATAGGCTAGGAAAAAATCTGCAAACTCGTAAGGGCAGTCGACGCGGTAACTCTGGAAATCGTTTGGAACTGTTGGTCCTCGTCCACTTACATCACGTACCGTAGAGTAAGTGAAAAATAAATAAATAATGTGTACGAATAGGAATCAATAATTAAAAACAATATGCTATTTTGTTTTGACTGTCAAAATATACTTTGACAGTTTTGGGTCTGATTTTCGATTGACAAAAATGCAATTAAGTGTCTTATGTGAGCATTTTTGTTTCTATCACAGCAAAAGGTTTTTGAAGTTCCGGTGACGGCTAAGATTGCGGTAATCTTAGTTTCTTGATCGAGTCAAACTAACAATAGGAGAAAAAGCCGAGCCATTGTCGATCGCAGTGCAGGCCAAATTTTGATCCGTCAAACGAGGGAATTTAAAAACTTTGCAAACATTTATAATAATCACTTCCAGTGATTACAAGGCACAGTTTATAAGCGCACGAAACGTAAGAGAAAAAAAAAAACAGCAAAATGGTTAGCAGCAATCACGACAGTCTCGTCAAGGGTCCTTACCAGGACGTCAAGTGAGTATTTGTCTATTGTTTTCTTTGTGTTATCGCCTGAACAAATTTTATTTAGCAATAAAAGTGACGCTCACGATTTAAGAGTAAAAAATATAATTTTCGAAATATTGAAATGCAGAAAAGACAAATGTCCAACGACCCATCGTCCTCCGCAGCAAGCTCAAAATACGCAGCCAAAGGACGCTAAGAACGGAGCATGGGGACCGATTTACAAGGACAAACAAAACTTCATCAGAATGCACATTTGTTAAAGAAAAAAATCATTCGCCCATCGAATTGATTGACAAATGTGCTCAACGTCAACCGGAAAAAAAAAAACATCATTCCTTCGCACTAACGACGACTAAGCAAACGCAGTGAACGCGTCACTGCATTGTTTCTTGCAATATTCTCACTCCGCAAAATCATGTCATGGGCCCTCGCACAGCAACGACCATTTTTCAACCGAATGGTCACAATTGGTATTGTCCTTTTAAGAAGAAAAAAGATTGACGAAAACTTTACTAGTCACAAATTGTTGAATAACAAAAATATGTACCATGACTCCGCGATGATTTCTTTCTCCGGAATTCCCTTATGAAGAGGCCTCGGCGTCGGAAACCCACTTGGAATTATCGAAGAGAGATTTCTCACGGCAGAGCATTTATTGGATTGTTCAATGTAATTCCATGTATTTTTAAATTCTATTATTTATCTCTGTGATCACGAATTTTATCAATTACGAATAATATATATAGAAATATATATATCAAAGACAATCATTTGACTTATTGAATAAATAATCACTGTGAATCTTCGATGCATAAAAAACGACTTTTTCAAATGATCAATCACCGGAGACATCATTGAATTAATCAATTAAACATTTAAATACGTAATTTTTATTATTTCTGTTGGATTCTTGGAAAACATAAAAAAATTTCGCTGCACTTCATGAAGTTTAACTGATCAGTTAAATTCTGTTAATCTCTGGATTTTTTATTATTTTATGATAAATCTGTGAATGTTGCAAGAAACAATGAGTGGGCATGCACTGGAACGACAATGGTTCGGCCACATTAACAAGGAAACTAATTCAGTAATAAAAATTAGTAATAATATCAAATATTAACCAACAACAGGCAAACATGAAAATTATAATTAGAAAAATATCATTCTAATGTCGATGAAATATGTGATTCCCCTTAATTTCGCTTTTTTAACTAAACGGGTAAGGTAATTATATTTCGCGTTATTATATCGGGTATCGGTTAAGGAATCCCTTATATGTTTCTTCCTCTTGGATTTCTCCCCTCTCCTGTTCGAAATTTTTACGCCACCTGTGGGAAATTGAAATAAAGGTTCAACTGGTTAAAAAAAAAGAAAAAAACATTCGAGCAACGGTGATCATTGATGATTTTTCTCAACGCGTATTAAGGGCTCGTGTTCGATATTTTTTGGTGAGTAAAAGAGACAAGAAGTTTTGTCGAGTGCGGAGCTTCCCCATGGAGAGGAAATTTCGTCATCGCCGCTCCTTCACATCGGAGACATTTTCTGAAATATTTCCAGTGTAAAGCCTGCCTCTTTGCGTGGATCTATCCAAAAAAAGGCGAAACGTAAGACGAGAAAAAAAATGAAGTCAAGCGGTTGAAAGAAAAAAAGGGGAAATTCGGTTCCGCCGGATATGGACTCAAGAGACGAGGCGAAACAGCCGGGACATGTCGACTCATTCGCGTCATGAGGTGAACGTCCTGGATTCGTATATTTCAATGACATTAAATCTTCGCAACATATTTCCCTTCTTCCTGATTAAAATAATTTCTCGTCTTCTGCACAGAGGAAATAAAAAAAGATGATTCGTTTTTTTTTTCAAGGGCGAAGCCTGCAACGGGTTCGAAAACGATCGGAAAGTTTTTATCAGCACGAAATGAAATTTCATTTCGGGAAAATGTAATGACTCCAGGAAACGAAGAAAAGTCGAAGAAAAAAAAGTTCTAGATGGAAACTTTCGAGGCTAGTGTCACTTCCGAGGCCTCGTTGCTCCAGAGGGGGTTAAATAAAAAGCGCCTGGCGAAGAAAAATTAAACGACGAGACGTCAACGTCTCGTTAGCCAAACGATGCTCACGAAATTTCTTAACTTCCTGACTCACGACATCAGTAGCAACGAAATTTTTCTATGATATTCATGGAGAACATAACGCAGGGATGGAAAACTTAGCTGAAAAAAAGGTCTGGGAGCAGGGCAATGATTTAGACTCAAAGAAAACACACTGGTCAGGTCTTTTTCCCTCTTTCTAGGACCCATCGCTTGACTCCAGCTTGAGGCACGCGCCCCGCGACGATTTAAACCTCACGATCCCCTTACACTTTTCACCCCACATTTAACCAAAGAAGACGAGATAGTGCTGATGGATGGGACACTAATGACTTTGTCGCTTCTGGTGAATGTCGAAAAGCATCAAAGTCCGCAAGCAACTCTATGTGCTCGATTCTATAGACAGAAAGCTGCCCCACAAATTGCTTCAGCCTCCGAAAGTTTTACCACCCCGCACATATAAACATTCCATGATTTTAAATCCTTTTGCTCACCACGTCTCCTGTCAAACCATGCAGTCGTTAATTTCTTAAGAAGGTTATGATCCTCGCGGCAATAAATTTGGCAGCCACAGATCGCGATTGACGCTCGATCGAGGAGGAGTTTATTTTTCAAGATCCTGAAAACGATTTTAGTCGAAAAGTTTACAACCTCCTGACGTTGGAGATTTTTTATGGAGAATTTTCTGATCGAAAATCGGCTGACGAAAATTTCATGTACTTTCGTTGTATTTTTCTGTATTTTTGTGAATTGCTGCGATTCTAATTCCTCTCCCAAAGTATGCAAACGAGTCAGAAAAATCTAATCGTCATGAATTTGCACATGGCGCTGTTTTGGAATTTTGCGGAAAGCTGGTACGAAGAAAGTTTGGGAGGACAGTTTCCGCGAGTATTTTTCGTGTTTGAGGGGCAATGAGAAGTGACAAACAACAGAGAGGGCGAGTTATTCCTCGTTAGTGGAATGGGTGGGGGAAGAACTATAACGGAGAAATGGAAACAGCCGGATGAAGTGGAGAGAGCTTTTCATCAAGGCGACGTGGAGGGAAGGAGGATATTCTCCGGTCCTCCACGAAGCACGAAGACCGAAAGTTCAACGTGTCTTCATGGCACAGTCGGTTTGAGCTCGTGTCGGAGAGTGCGTCGTTTCTCCAGCTATCAAAGCTGCGACGTACGATCGGGTCCGAGAAATAACGCGTTCTAAGAGATAGAGAGAGTGAGAGAGAGAGAGAGAGAGGGAGAGAGACCGGACGTGACGACATTGACGTGTATAGTCCGGAAGCCAGTGGAATTATGGGCTTTGGGCATTGCGAAAAAATCGCAATTAAGCTCAAATTTGACGCGAAATATTTTTAGTACGATCTATTTATTAGACACTTATTTATTCAACGAGAATCATCGTTGCTTATCCTATGAAGAAAGTATTAATTTAAAAAACTTAGTCAATTATAAAAAAGTAATTATTTTTTTACGTAGCTCAAAAGTGACGATCGAAAAGTGAAGTTTCTTCGTTAATATCTGTCGCGGGTTGTCCGAAATAAATTTTTAATAAATAAATAAAAAAAACTTGCCGATGTAACTCACGCCCACGAGACTAAATAAGTTTTTGATTTTTTCAATTCACCCTCGAGAACGTGCTCGAAATAAAGTTTTTTTCTGTGTCTCGAGAATTCGGAAAAGGAATTTTGGTCGGCGTGCTAGTGGTTCAAAGTGTCGATTGAAAAAGAATTTCGGGGGAAATCGGTGAAAGCACACGATAGACGAAACTTCGTCGTGTCTCCGTGAACTTTTCTTGTTCTTCTTCTGCTTCGTCACTGTAGGCATCGCGAAAGACGCGTCGTTTGGAATGCGCCAAGAGTTGGAGACGTGAACCCGACTCGGCGACGAGGATCTCTTCTCTCTTCTCGACGCTATTTCGAGGCCAAAACGCCACAACGACGGTCGCCATCGAGACTACTCCGGTAAGGACTTTA
The DNA here is from genome assembly GCA_030522525.1 of Campopleginae sp. 14b. Lineage (NCBI taxonomy): Eukaryota > Metazoa > Arthropoda > Insecta > Hymenoptera > Ichneumonidae > Campopleginae sp. 14b. The sequence goes on from JAPYYS010000011.1 coordinate 11,806, forward strand.
GCCATTTTCTTTTCATTTTTTTCCATTTTCACACACACCACGCGCGTGCAAGCTCGAATTGGCTCGTCGGGGGGATGAGCCAACAACGCCCTCGTCTCCTTCTTCATCGTTGTCCGACTCTGCGACTATTAAAATGCTTAAATCATCGCTGGAATTGCCTTGTCAAAAATTCCAACAAATATCCAAATTTTACACTATTTCTAGCTCCGCAAACCCTTACCACACTGTGCCAAATGGTTCCATTGCTTGGGAACCAAAATTAAGTATGAATGTTGATTAAAAAACAATTAGATTCAGAATTAAATCGATTTATGCTCTTTTGACCATAAATTTTCAAACCACCCGTAAGGATGAACACGTTTGATCGCGATGACATATTGGAATCGAACAAGGCCCGCGATCTCGTGTTCGTCCGAGCTCCAATTAATATTTTTCGAATCCGCAATAATAATGACTATGAAATCTGAACTTCCATAAACCGAAATTTTTTAATGCTACTGGATGCTGGCCACATTTTCCAAAAGTCATCAAATCAGATGGAGGCGAATCCTGACTCGTGGTATCTAATCATTCCTCCTTGGAGTGGGCAGCAAACCATTGTCTTTCGATGTTATCAGAATTTGCATGAAAAGGGTCGTATCGAATGGTTCGTAACAAAAATTTCTCCATAGCCAAAGGTTCTCTCCAAACTGAAAAGCGCCGGAGATAAAACGGAAAAATTAAGCATTTCGGTGGAAGGCGTGCACAGTTTAGAAGTGAAAGCGGATAAGAATACACGCTGACGAATCCGTCTGACGACGCAGACAAGATTCGTACACTTGTATGTACCAGGAACATTCGACCTCGGCGTATCGATTCATACCTTAGTGTATAAAATACTACAACGATTTCATATTCCTTCATCCAATAAACGTTGTCCGGGAAGCTGACGAAAAAACAGAATGTTGAGCCCGGCTTGGGAAGCGTGCGAGATCGTTTTTCATTGAATAAAAATCCTAACGAATTTCTCCCGGATATCCGTCGTAATCGGTATTGTGTCGTTATAAAATATGATTCAGGATAAGGGTCTCTCGTTAGACTCTCATTCAGTTTATTCGAAAAGCATAGGAGTCTGGGGAATGCTCAGGAGCGAAAAATCATTTTTTCTTTCGCACAGAATGTTTGTGGGAATGAAAATTCTGCATGGAATTCCCTGCACACACAGATATATGGGTTTTCTTTGAAATATGGTTATTCAGTAAACGCAAAATGAATCTGTGGGGCTCCTGGGACTGAGGCACGAGCTTCTTCGCTGGGGGTCCAGAAAGCACGCAGCGAAAGTGAGAAAGTTAAATTTCGAGCGGAGAAAGAGAGCGAAATTCTATTTCTGTCGATATGCTGTGTGTGCTCACAAGTTTGCAGGAAACCGGTGGGGGCTGATGTGGTTCAAGGGGGGTCTGTCTGTAGTTCGAGGACCGCAATTTTTATATTTATCACCCTTCAACCCACAACGCACGTGCGAAAGATAAAAAGATTTTGCGGATGTGAGAAATCATTGTTTAGCTTTAGTTGGGGTTACATAAAACACTTTGGGGTAACCAACTAATTAGGAAACACAAATATATCTGTTCGCAGAATAAATGAAAATCCTTTTTTTCCTGTAATGATTTATTTTCAAAATATAAAATTACATTTTTGACTTGTTTCTGCAACATCGATGGATATTCGAAATGAATGACAAAATGATGGTCATGCAATTTTGTTTTATAATCGAAATAATACACGCCAGTACAATTTTTTTTTTCATCAGTGAAAGTTTGGTATGAATGACGATCACGACGAATTCGAATGGAATGTTCGCGGTTTTTCTCTTTTTATTTCGATCCTCAATGCAGAGTACATAGTTCATTCACATTTCTTTTTTATTTTCATTCGAAATCCCAGGCTGACGCCCTCGAAACTCGTGCTAAGTATGCCCGATAAATTCTTTGCAGCGAGAAAGCATCTTCGACTGCGATGCGACTCGTGTTCATGATTTTGGTGACGATTTATTCCCCGGCTGCTCTGGTCTCCTTGTCGCGGGAGAGGGAAGTGAAAAATGTGTCAAGTATTTTGTTTCCCTTCCCCTTATTAAAAAGTATTAATTAATCAAACGATTGTTGAAACAACCATTTGGACGTTTGGATTGAAAATTCGGAGTACTTTCTGACTTTCTTCCCCTCATTTCGAATGATCCCCCACATGAGGGCGAACCGTAGCGTAAACCACTCGAGGGGAGAGAACGACGAACGCGTCTCACTTTCTGCTATTTTTATAATACCCATCCACCAGTTACCATCACTTTTTCTGTGTGTATATTGGACTCTTCGCGAATGGGGACCAAGCCCATTGCTTATCTGTGCTATCCGTTTTTAACTTTCTACTTTTTCTTCAAATCCACGTACCGACGTTGGCTTGGGCTTTGACAATTCAGTGTTAAGAAGAACTGAACTTTTCTCGATTGCAAGACGAATTAAAAACGCTAGAACCCACTTATCCAGGAAATGATTCACGTAACCCCGTCCATTTGCGCCTTCGGGAACAATTTTGTATTTTGTTTTTAAATTATTGTTGCTCCAGTGCATTATCGCTGCAAATTCCACCTGATGCGTGCAGATGAGAGCGTTGCTTTTCACAGAGAAGAGCCTCGGGACTGTGTTGATTCACCGCATAATTATTTCATTCCTTTTCAGTAACATTCGATGCTTTTTTTCTATTGCTCGAAAGGTTGTTTGTGGCCGAAGGGTTTCCGGAGTCATGCGTGATGCAGTTCACGTTCCAAGTCTTCTCATTACTCTTCACGTCCTTCGTGTACCTTGCAAAATTGCAAATCCTCCCAGCATTGGCATGCATCCATCGTTTTTTAACGCTATTTAATAAAATTATACGTAACGTGTCTATTCCGTCATGTTTCGTTTATATTACGTCGACATCGATCGCAAAACAAGTCTTTATAATACGTATAATCCATCTTGTACACTTCGTAGTAAATCTCCGCAACTATACGATATAATTTACATCACAGGAATGAAGAACATTGGTATTGTTTATTTATACAAAGAAATAACGTAGAAACAAAAATCGTTGACCAAATTAATTCACCCCCCGAGAGAAAGTAATTGAGACATTTCAGCAAGGATAGTTAATTGTTGAAATCGTGTGAAAATGTTCACTGAGAAATGTTTTTTTTTCATTCGGATACGTAATCGTTCCTGCGAGACTAAAATTTCATACGTTTTTTATCCCTTTTTCTAGATTGATTCATATTAAAACAATGATTCCTCGTACGAAGAGCCTCGGATTGTGTCGTGTCTCTAAAGATCGATCACTCCCGCTCCATAATCCAATATGAAATATTTATTCAACTTTTTCGATCGATTTTTTTCCAATTGAATTTCTGGTTATCGCTGCAAAGATTGAATGCGCTTCGTCCAGCTTCCGGTGTCGTCATTCCCGAGAGTTTGGCCCCTTTCTCGTCGTGTTTTAAATGGAGGAGGAGACACGCGTGCCACTCGTCAATACGGAGCGGAGCACGTGCAAGCGGCCGTGTGAGTTGCGCACGCGCTCGTGCCCCGAGGAGGGATTCAGGAATAATCATACGAGGGGGTGCCACGAGCAAGCACTTTTCCAGAACTAGTCCCTCAGCCCCCTTCTTTATTATTTTTGTTCTAGTTTGGGAAGAAAAAAGCATCCACGTATTCGGGGTCTTTCAAGCCGGAAAAAAAGATCGAAAGAAAAAGCACTACTACTCTATGCCCCAACCTCAACAATATATTTCTCCTCGTTGAGTGTAACCAAACGCCTGTCTGTCGACAGGATGTACGACGAGTCTAGCAACGATACTATTACCTTCCCTGATGTTTTCCTTCATGAATTCCCCTGGAAGCTTTTTCGATAATAGGCGCCAAGCTGGAGACTTTTTTTTTTATATTTGTTTCCGAAAGAACTTCGATAAGCACGTGTCGAATTCGCCAATAAGGCAAGGAGGTAGCGGGCAGCATTTAATGTTTTATTAAAAATGAGAATAATTTGCATGTGTAATAAAAATGGCGGATGGAGTTCAGGCGGGTGGAGTTCAATGAACCGATAATAGGGAGTTCGGGTTCACCCTCAATTTTCGTAACACTAGTTATAGACAGCTGCTGGGCTTACCGAAGAATTTTACGAGGGCGAGCTGGTGCTCACCCTAGAGATGATTTTCCTAAGACTTTGTAGGCAAAGTACTTCTCAACCTTTTTGCGATGGACTCTCGCTCGATTCAATAAAATGAGATCTAAAAATATCTTTGAGTGTACAAACGTGCTTGGGAGCGAGTCACGGTTATTAGGCGATCGGGAGAAAATTGAATTTTTTTCTTAGAATTATCAAAAATTGAAAACGAAACTGAAGAAACGTGCCGATTGCTGGTAACGATCGTTTGTAATTTTGAAGAATATCGACAGCTGGTAAGCCAGTATGTAACAAATTTACGCATTTTGGGTCGAAAACAGTATGAAAATGTTGAGACTTATTCATTTTTACCTTCAGAACATCGACCAAGACATTCCTGGTGACGAAAATTAATAAAAAAAAAAAAGGCCAAAAACCCGTGTTAGTCGAGTTTTAGATTATTTAACTTGTTAAAAAGCAATAATGCATTTGAAACTTCGTAATGAGAGGTTTTTCCCTCGTTCGGTGAGAAAGAAACGACAAAAGTGTAATATGCCAATAAAATCCCTTTTCGTACTCGGCCAGACGGAACAGATAGACCTCGGATATTTCGCGCTTTTACGCTCGTGCGAATATTATGCTAAAACGGATGTGAGCCCTCGACTCAACGTCCTGTCCAACCAGCATAAACATTATCCCACGTTTATCCTGCCTTTATCGTTCCTATGTACTTCTCTCTATGTATACTTTTCTGTTGGTGCATGCAATTCTCAAGCCTCTCGATTTGTCAAATTGAATCCCACGTTTCTTCCACAAAACCATATGATTCCTCTCAACTAGTGCAATCTCACTGACCAAAGAAAATTGTTAGTTCAAAAATGTATGGACCAATTTTTGTCTCAGCGATTTTCTGTCGGTTTGAATTTCTCGCCTGGTACGTAGCAATTATTGTTCAAAACGTTGCCTCGGGCTAAGTAGAATTTCGAACATATTATGGGAAAGTTGGACACGAAAATCCAGGGATGGATGCAGAGAACAAAATTTTATTGTCTCATCTGAATTAATCGCTCTTGACAATATTGTTCACGACCTTGTAAAGTCTCTTGGGAGATTGCTTACCCCGTTGAATAGCAGTTTTATGAGACAATTTTAATGCGACGCTGCAACTATCGTAAGAGAATCCCGATCACTAATTAATATACACTGTGGGAATCTGATTCGTGAGGCTCTGACCAGAGCCGAATCTGTATCACCTATTGACCTTCTTATTGAAACTGTACCTTCTTGTGCGTTTCTGTTACGGATGAGCATCCAAAATAATTCATGATCTTCGTCTCGATCGTAAGGACACTTGGAGGACAGCTGTCTAAATTGTTCCCTCAAAGGGACACGCTGCGTGCACTCCCCTTTTCCAGTACAGACTTCGTACGAGCTGGTTGTTTATTTTCCTTTTTCGCATCCCCTATACGAATTTTATTTCCTGTCTCGAATCAGGCACGTTTCTCATTTCTTATGTTCTATTTCCGCGTTTCTCCTGCATCTATCTTGCTAGGGAAACTTGATTTATTAGTCTTGCAAGAAGTTTATCCACGACTCACACAATTCATTGCATTCGAATGAAATTTATTTGAGCATGAAAAACCGTTTATTTTAATTAACTAGTTCGGTAAACTGAACTTTTTAACAATCGAGTTTCACAATCTCGCTTTGATTTTTTTCAAAGCCAAAATCAGTCGACGACATTTTTTGTAACTTTGATGTTTCAGAAATTTTCGCAATTATTCAAATGTTTCGATTTTTCAAAGTTTCGCGGTTGCTGAGTGAAAATAACCGAGTGTTACGGCTGGTTTGATTCTGACTGGAATATTACGATGGTTTTACTGAAAGAGACGATTTACGTTACTCAGAAATTGGGCTCCATTTTTCTGCACGTTCCTTTGCTGTGGAGATGAACTCTGACCCAGGACCGAAAAGATTTGACGACGGTTTGTAATTTGCATCACATCGTTTCTCTGACAAGGAAAGAAAGTCGATGAAAGCAGGCACGAGGAAAAATAAGTTGAAAAAAAAAAAACAACGACGGAAGTGAATGAACAGTCGAGGCTACAGAGAAACTTTGGAAAAAAAAGTGAGAAGCAAGGTAAAAGTCACGAGGACAGAGCGTATGTGTGTGTGTGTGAGTGACAAAGAGAAAGAGAGAGGAAGGGAGAGAGCAGGAAGAAGAAGAATGCTCGTTGCACTCGAGCGAAATGAGACGGAAGAATGGACGGAACTATAGCTATGAGAATCCGATCTAATAATAAACCGAACGATTTTTTTCTCGACGTGGTCTGACGCCTTGTATTCAATATAATGTGGTGCCCGGACTCAATTATGCCAGACGACAAAACAAATGCTCCGATACTCGTTTGGAGCTTTCAACGAACCCTAATCGCTTTGATTACAGAAAAAAAATGCAACCGCTTGACCGGCAATAATTATCGGAATGGCTTTCATTTTACAATCTTGATTATGGACAATGAAAAGATTACACAGCTGACCATTGATAACTAAATTCGTACCAGTCTGAGCCGTTAGCATTTTCGACGAAGGTTCAAAAAATTAAGGAGCAGCTTTGGGAAATGTTTTTTCTCACCTCCAGAGGATAAATATCAATTCACGTTTTCCCACACACACACTCCACGAGTCGATCGCACGTTTTCTTACTCAACTGTACTTTCCTTCGAGAAAAAGACTCTGTCAAATTTCAGCATGAAATTGTCATTGGCCCTGAAGTGATACACGAACCAACTAGGCATGACTTCTCCAAACTATGTATATACATGTATTCAATGATGTCTGTGAAGTCGTCGAGACTATGATGCTTGAGACACTGTCGAAAATAGCTTGGTCGTCGTCGAGCCGACGACTAACATGTACAGATCGCCTCCTCACAAATGCACTAGCCCACATTTTCCATTCCTCAAACCTTGTCTCTTTACCACACACTGTTCACTCTTATCCTTGAATTTCATGGTTGAATGCGAAAAATGTCGAATATTGAAATGAGGCTGATTAAAAATCGGTAAATTGATTGCACGAACGCAAACATCGTTATAAATTTATTTTTCTTGCGATGAGCATTAAATATTTTGTGGCGTATTGACGATTGAAGAATCTCTAAGAATGCAAAAGAGATTAAGCAAGAAAATGTTGCCACGAAGAAGCGGTTTCTCTTGGTTCGCTTTGAAAGCGCTTCGCTCGTTTCTTTCGCTCGTGAACTATTCTTCGTACGCGAACTCACGCGTTCCCAGCAAGAAATCGTTTGCCGATCTCTGCCGCCGCTCCCCTCGATCCAACTCTGAGAATAAGAGAAGCGATTCACCACCGACAATTCTAACGAGATACAAGGAAAATGGCAAGGAGAAACAAATGGTTTACTCACGACGCTCGACATTCACTTGTTCGAGTCTTTCAGCTCTGGACGATGGCCAAAGGTGCTTTGACCTTAATGCTCAGACGATGTTACAATATTTTTATTTCGCTAGCCACACTAACAATTCCGAATTTCTGAAGATTTAGATTATCGAGTTGGAAATTTTATTTAAAAAAAACCAAAAAAATAATTTATTCACATTTTTTCTCATTTTTTTTCCATCGAAAAAGTTTCGACACGTTTTGCTGCAATCTGTCGTTTAATTTGCTGACGTTTTTCATAATTGGTTCTGTCGCATTGAGATCACGTCAATCACTTTCAATGCACGATGGGATGATTGACACTTGATTGATCCCCGGGCGGGTACGAAGACCAGGTCAAGAACCGGAAACGTCTTGTTGGAGCTTGGCGAAGACGCCAGTGACCTCGATGCCTGGACTAACCTTACGCGGAAACGACTACGTATCTTTGCGTCTTCCTTCACAGACTTTGCACTCTCGCGCGCGGGACGCGTCTCTGTTTCTCCTGCTTTCTTTTTCTTTTTCTGTCTCCCTTTCCGAACGCGAATGCAGACAGTAAAACACAGTCATACAGGATATTCAATGCATCCATCTGCCCGGGCGGATCTACGCGCCTGCAGATCATTGAAAAATCTTTCCGTACATCGACGTTGGCGCGTTCCACTCGCTATATTTGGTCCGCGCTCTCTGACTCAGCATATATACGATCCGGCACATTATATTGCTCAGTTTTCTGTCCCGGGGGTGTGCTATAAAATCCCACCGGATACAACCTCGTCGAAAACCATTTTTTCCCCGAAAAATCCACAAAACGATCAAAATATCGTGTACACGAAAATATACCCTTAATCACTGTTTATTCCGCATATTCGATCGACTCCAAAATAACATTTTCTATCATTTCCATATATAATAATTCACCAGACTTGTTTATTAATATGTTTACAGAGAACGCCTCATCCGGACAAATGCACATTCGATAAGGGAGAAGTGCAGTTGAAGCCAAGTGCTAAATAGAAAGATGAGGAATAGGGATTCCATTGTCTATACTCCGGTGTCGCTTGGACCGGACACCGACGATGAGGATACGCTTGTGAATGAAGAAATCTACAACAATGGTAAGTGATTAAATAATAATCTATAAACGTAAATTTTATTCATTCTTCTTGCGGCCAATGATGAATTTTCGACAAAAGAATATTATTTGATATTTTTATTGATTAAATAAATAAATGATTAAATGGTTGCGGTTCGTGATGACAAATTCAGAACCGGTATTTTTTAATTCTCGACGATGCTTCGCATATATTTCGTATATTTCAATAACACACTGCCATTAATTAAATCCAGAAGCGTCGAGTTTGACGACCTTTCTCCCCTCAGCGACGTTTAATAATTAACGAACAATGCGTGCGCAGTAAACTTGTTCCGTCTCTCATTAAGTCTGACAAGCAGCGGACTCAACTCGTCCGACGAGCTAGCTCCAAGTTCCACATGCACTCTCCACATGCACACGCGTATGGGGACTCCTAAAACAAATAGCTACGTCCGTTATGTTTTCGAGTGCGATTTTTCGTCGGTCGAAATCCAAAAGTCACTACGCTATTGCTCATGGACTGTGGAAATTGTTCGTAGTGCTTAATCGAGTTCAAGGAGAAACTAAAATCCTTTGGACTCTGAGTCATGCATATTGTTCGCTCCTTCGCCAAATTTTATTGCTCCCGGTGTTTTGTGCATGCAAGGAGAAGAAATAGTTGAAATAGTGAAAAACTGACGAACACAAACTGCCGATGTCGGAGGCAAGATCAATCGTCATATCGAATCGAACGAATGAGCGATCGAATGAATCAGCAAAACGATCCATTTTGATGAACAATTTCCAAAAAAGAAAAAACGTTTACGTGGAAGTCGGAAAATCGAGAACGCGTCCGTATCGACGATCGGTAAAAAGTTGTTCTTGCTACTGCGTACAGGACGAAACCGCGATCTCTGGAACAGATGACAAACGCACGAAAAAAGAAGAGACAAGGAAAGCTCAAGATCGAGATGGACGGTGAGACCGAAGGTGATTGGCCCCCGTGTTGTCTGTCAGGCTAACGCGATCCAGTATAACTCGATTTTTTTCTTATTTATATATACACGTTCTTACTGTTTTGCCGAGCGAGTTCGACTGCGGAATAAAAGTTCCTGTGAAAACCGGCTAGCCGAGGAAGACACAGAAAAAACTGCCCTTACGATGACTCAGAGTTTCTGATCTACCTGTACGGAATACATATCGTTGTTTCCCCTTTAAAGAAATGGAAACAAACCAACCGCGATACTGAAAGAAAACACTCGAAAAATTCTCTACCGATATTTTACAAATAAGTTAGCAATTATTTGCGATCAGATCGACGAGTCCCTCGATCATTCAGTGTCCAATGATCAAAGGCATTGATCAAACATTGCGATCGCTTGTTTTCATGTTACAACATTATCCAAACAGACTACACGTATATTTTTCAACATCAAGTTATCTCATGCGTTCTTTTCGATACGAATGAGATGATATCGTGTGTGCTTGGGAAAAATATTATTCGCCCAAATCTGATCGTATTACCGTGGCTGTCGTTGCAGAAGACATTATTCGTGACATGAGTAACTGATGGAGTTGAACCTGACCCAAGTAATCGCTGATAACTTTAGCTCATGGTACGTGCTCTCGCACTCATGTGCATGCCGTTAAATTAAAAAATATTCATCAGATACACGCGCGAGTGGAGCGATGAAAAATTGTTGACTGACAAAATAATGGCAGAGGACTTAAAGGCGAGGGTTTTGATAGCATGGGAAAGCGATTTTCATTATTTTGCTTTGTGATGGCACGCCACTAATATTTCTCCCATTTTCCCTAGAGGACAAAATATAGAAATGACAATTGAAAGTCTCCATTTCCGGTCTCCTAAATCTATTTAGAATCGCGGATATAAATAAAACCTGTGTTGAAGGCTTATTTCTAATAGCAGATGCTCAGTATTTCACTTCAGCGATGTTTTTTACAAAACCCAAAATACACTTTGTTCACAATTTTGATACGAAAAAATCAGACGGCGGTGCAAATTTTTTCTAGACATTTTTTGACAAAATTTTCTTGACAATTGCACAATCAATAATTCATTCATACGAATACGAATGTTGACGACCATCATGTTGAGGCGAAGGCGAAATGGTTGAGGGAACTTTGTATGCTCCAATGACGAAGTACCAAAGATCTAATCAAGTGTTATTTGCGGCTGCGGTTGTACGTGTAAAACATCCTTAAACTTGTTGCTCTTTCACTTTTGTTCTCTTTCGTGAAACTACTAGAGTTTAGAGGTTTGAGAAGAACGTGGAGGAAGAAAATAAGCTGAGGCTGAATCCCGTATTCGCACACGGAACTCTCTCAACTGCATTCTCTTTTGTCTCTCTTTCTCTTGCGAGGAGAACGATAAGTTTTATCGTAAGTCTGGCGCCGTCCCGCCGTTCCATTAATTCCCTAATCGCTTCCTCCCTTGCGCATTCGCGACCCTCGATGCTTCTCATTCTCCGCATATCCGCTCGCGTGCGCGTTAATTTTTCGTTCCACCTTTATCACTCTCTCTCTCTCTCTCTCCCTCTTTCTATTTAGCTTTTCGCTGGAAAGGAAGTATGCAGAATCGTGATGCGGATTTTGCGAAAAATGATAATTCATAATTAATGGAAAGAGGTACCGAACAGAGTATATAACTTCAAATACAAATACTCAGGAATAAAAGCGTCTCAGGGAAAACATTTTTGCGAACAAGGCAACATTCTCGCCAGATGGAAAAATTTCAGACTATTTTTCCGGCGTCGATAATCACCTGGTAATTAGTAGGGATAAAAATTCAAATGATTATTTAACGGGAACAGAAAATAATAAGTTGGAAGGAAACTCTACGAACTAGCATTTCATTGGCAGTAACCACGATAAGAAATTGGATATTTAGACTATTAATAAACATATTAATCGGTTGACAAAGAAATTTTTTTGCTCACACGATCGAGTACAGCGCTCTGGTCGGGTTCGTCTTGCTATTGAGGCGAGTGTATGCACCACGTACTTATCAGGTTTCGGTGAATTCTTGTGGTTATTATCATTGAGTATTGGGATTCGGATTCACGTGCACGTGAGTGTATGAAACGGAAACAAGAATCGAGGGTATTGTGAAAATGGCTAGGAATACTTGCTGCGAGTGTCGGCGTTAAGTGTTGGCGAACATCTGAGAGAGTGGTAAGCCTGTAACGACACTTCATTATTATGCAGATTGCGATAATTCTCTCAACTCTCAAGCGTATAATCATATTGTACGAAATTCGCATGAAAGAATGAAAATAAAAAAATATCAAATTGGACTTTCCAGTTTATTTAAATAGTTCGTATATATCTAAATATAAAAGCAATTCCTGGTTCTCGGGGTTGAAAGTGCTCGACGAAGATCGTTTCTCGAGATATTTCCTCCCGCCTTCGATGCTTCTTTCTCTCTCTTTCTTTTATTTTCTCTTTGACCAGCCGGATTTTTGCACGGAGGTTAAATTCTTCAGGAAATTCTTACACATATATCCCCCGCCGCCCTCCTCCGGATTACTTTGAATTTCGACACAAATTTGCCGCCCTTATCAAAATCATCTGACGCGGTCTCTCGTCATTTTTAATCGCGAAAACAGCGCGCGATCCTCTCACAATAAAACTACCTTTTGCCACGTAAATACTTAACCGTGAAAAAATACATTTACTTGCTTTAATCCAGAGCACAGTTTTATATTCATCCTGCAGGAAACATTCCTTGTGAGCCTTAAAAATACCAGAAATATTACGCAACGAGCTGGAGTTGATAATTCAGAACACGTACGACCAAAATCTCGTGGCCTCTAAACACATAACATATTTGTATTTTTTCATGTATTACGGCAAGAGCCTCGTTGTCGTGCTTGGCTTGTTTCAGGAAAATCTATCAATTTAATTACCACTTAGAATAAAAATCAAATTGATGAAGTTTATTTGAGAAATCAACGCGAACGTCGATCTCGTTGCAAATCGGATATACAAGTGGGGAATGATTCTCACACTGCGGCGCCATGGCCTCACTTGAAAAATCACAAAATCTTGGTCACGTACGTAAGCAACGTGTAATCCTATTTACGCAGAGCTCCAGCTCTCGAGACGATGAAAAGAATGATCAAGATTGAGAATAAGACGAAAAAACGAGATGTTAATCGCTCGTGGCGTGTTCGTCGCTCTCGTTGGTCCTGATGCGTCGTCTTGCGGTCGTCCGCGCTGATTTAAAGCATCCTACATTCTCCGATGCGGTCTTCTTTTCATGGGATCGTTCACTTCAAAACCCAGTCTTCGTTGATCCCGTAATGAACGAGCGATCTTTGCTAGTTAGTACGCTCGTCGCATTTCGTGGGAAACAAACTATGGAGTTCCTCAAATCATTTCTTCCACGCTTTAAATAGTGGATTTCGAAAACAAACACAGAACTTGAGATTTTCTACTAGTTACGAAGACTTTGGTGTTGAAAATCGAGATTATCGTGGCCCCTTTTTTCAGGATTCTTGTATTTTCATAAATAATTCATTATCAATTATTACAAAGCCATTCCAATTAATAATAGAAAACAAAATTTTCAACTTTTGGACAAATAAACATTGTTTTTGAATAAACTCCTTAAGCATGGACTATACTGGTCTATTCGCTTGTCTATACTGAGTCGCAACTATTACACAATTTTTTCGTTCCAAGAAGTTCGTCTCTCTCAAGTCCCTGAGATAAAGAAGAAAATGTGAAATAGTTGGTTGTGTTGTTTGCCGACTAAAACGCCGCGTATGAGAGTGAAATAAAAATAAATGAGAGCACTACAGGGTGATGAGGATATAGAAGCTATCCGGTCTAGCCGCAAATTAAAGCGTTTGCCGCTGAGTGAAAAGACCGTCCGGCCACACCGAGCAAATTACAATCTGCTATTTTCCGCTTCGAGTTCAATACGATCGCGTGTTCAAACGCGATTCCCTTGAATACTGTGAATTCCATAAAATTATACCTCAAAAAAACAACATCCTTTTTTTTTAACTTTTTTTTCCATTCACAAGCGTCTACTATTCAAGAGCAAAAATTATTATGGAGCAGCAAGTCGCTTTTTACTTCAATCTACACTTTTTTATAATTTGCAGTTTATCATTCGAACACGTACAACATTTTATCGATAGAACGATTCGATTATAAAAAAAACAAAAAAATGATTGCAATCAATTCGATGACTGACGATTCGGACATCTGCTGAAATTTATTAGGAAATGCTATTCCAGTGCGTCAGTAATTGAATACGGAGAATTCGACCTCAATAATCTTTCATTAAATATTCATTTCTGATATTTAAGGTCATTGATGAAAACACGCGTCCCCGCTTATTTCTGTCCAGGCTCAGCCCGTCGAACTCTGACCTATAAAACCTCTTCGTTAAGACTAGAGAATCAAAGATTTTAAAGATATTTCGGTATGAACGAAAAAAAATCGGGATGCACTTTCTGAAAATTTGAATTTAGTCATTTAGGTTGAAAGTAAAACTATAGACATTGCAAAATTGATTGGATGATTTTTCCATGGATAATTCATGGATGCTTGTCAAATGTTGAGAAAATCTTTGAAAATCGATGGAATGATTGGACGTCGTGGGTACATCTTAACAATCGAAAAGTCTTGGATCAATGAATGCACATAAATTGAGTTGGCATCAAGAGCAGCGAGTTGCATGGTTGTATATCTACGCTCACGCGCGAGCCCCGAGCGGGAAACGTCGGTGCTGGTTTCACGATCGAAGTATATCGTTTGTGAAGCGAGTGCGCGCACACACATCGTTTCTTGTGAATGGAAGAACGAACGGTCGATCGGATGAATGAACGCGGGAACGTTCAACGGCGTGAAGACCAATGGCTCAGGAGAGGAGAAGTAAGGGGAAAGAACGATGTCACTATGTAGTGGTAGGGAGTACGATCGAGGATCGAGTACATACAGTATCATATCGCGTGGGAGTCCGTGTGGGCGAACCACAACCTTTTATGCTTATGCATGTGTACACGTTTCAATGAGCGTGTCTTGGTGCATTTAAATATATGTACAGGCTGCTTCACGATAAATGGCCAATGTCGTAATCCCCAAATCGAAACTGATTCACATTTGTATTGAAAATCGAATATCGTTCGGACGAACTGTTCTATCGTCATTGCAGATTCGCGAATCCAACGATCGTCTCCCGTTGGTTCATCAGTGTTCGCGATCACGGCTCGCAGATGTGGTTCCACCGATTTCCCCTATTGATTCGTTCAATTTTTCCCAACAAATACCTCATTGGACATTTTCCTGGACCGACACAACAGGAACCATCTTCATATACTTTTGCCACTTCAAGTGAATGAATTTTTATTAGGAACCCCTGTATAGAGAGAACTCGGTTGCTGGGAGCCGCTCAATGCTCAACATTTTCTCAGTACAGCATTTTTCACACAATCCATAAGTGATATAAAACGTTCTTTCACCAATCTTATAGCCGAACGGTCTATTCAAACGCGCCGAGTATATCTGCAATCAAGAAACGACTTTATTCATCAGAAGTTTACAGCACCACAAAGGCAATGGAGATTTTTATTTCACTTGTGGAGAAATCACGTAGATGCTTGGTCGACAGCATACAGGATCGTTTAAAAAGGTTTTCAAATTAATTGCGATGCTCTACAATAATTTACTCCGAATCGGTCGATTTTTCTGTTATTGGCGTTTTGCTATAGTAATTGAAATTCACTTGAGAGGGTGACGTGCTCTGCTCAATGAAAAATCGTGAAAAGTTGCAAAATGGGTGCCGGAGGCCTAAAAATTTCGTCGTACTTTTTCGACACTATATATCCGCAGAACCTTCCACATGCCATTTCTTTCGATGTTTAAGGAATAAATTGGAGTGGTAATTATTTGTTTAGATAATTAGATGGAAATTGGAGTAACCCAAGGAAATTTCTTATATTTGAATGACTCTGTATTTACGTAACGTACAAACTCAGCCGAATTGGTGGCTATATATGGGGCAGCCATTCAGAAAGTTTACTGCGTACACACGTTTATTGGACATCGCGAAGAGCTAAAAAAATACGAATACGTTTATAACGAAATTTTTTAGCACAAGTGGTTGGTAAAAAACGATTCGGTCAAATGAAAAATTCGCGTTCTTGGTCAATATTTCCATATACTTTTGTAATTTAGATTTAATCAGTTTTTTGATTCATTGAATCACGCTGAAGCCATTACGTGTATGCATTGATGATTTTTATTTCATCCGATCCAGTACAAGAGTATGATCTAAGCTTTTGCCGAATGAGGAGCGAGGGGGTAATTCGGTCAGTCAACTCTCAACGATAAATGTACCTTTCTACGAAAATGTTTGCACGAATATTGACAAGCCCCCGCGAGTAAATATCCGTCCCTCACATTTCTCAGTTCTTGTACAAACGTCATTCTCAATGGCTAAAATGACCATTCGTGGGTTGCTTTGAGTCTGCAAGTGATTACTCGCAGACAGGAGAAAAAAAGAGCGTTTATAGATACGATAAGAACTCATTGAACGGTGGTGGAACGAGATTAGCAATTATACACTCGTTTCGCATTTTATAATGTCTCTTTTCCTGCTCTTTCCTTCTCCAGTCTTTCCTGGTTGTCATTATACTCACGTGGGATTAATCATTTATTTTAAATCGCAAACCGTCACCGTTTATTTTTCTAACCCACCAAAAATTACATCGTTACGTAACTCCATAACAATAATTCTTAGGATATGAAATTAGTCACTAATTCACTGTCATAATCATTCAACTATAATCTACCGGTTGGTTCGAGCTCATATTCTCAGCGATTGGTGGCAGGATGAAAATTCAATGTTCGCTGTCAATTTTCCGATCGATCTCTCAACCTTTGGCTCCGAAGGGTTTGCTCTACAAAAACACACCAATTCCTCCAAAGAATCCCAACACAACCGATACAGAAAATTAAGTTTTTTTTTCATCCATAGAATCCATCGATTAAAAAAAAAAAACACCCAAAAATATTTCTAAAACGTTCATCCCCAGAATCACCTTTTTTCGTAAAAAAAAGTGGGTGTAGCAACCGAAATAAAAACTCGGATTCCGCATATATGGCTAAAGGCACCGGTTGGCTTAAGTCAACGTGGGCGAACTGGGTTTCCAATATTTCATATGTACGGACACAAGTTTTGTTTATGTGTGTCAGATTTAACGGTATGCTAAATATACCGTGAAAAAGGTATGTGTGCGTGAATACCAGGCTGAAAACTCTGTTCGTACGTGCGCGGGGAAGGAGAGGGGGGCGTATCTTTACATTCGAAGTCGGTTGTACCTGGATCGTACGTAATCTTACTACAACGTCATGTATTCAGGATGAGAAAAGGATACGTAATTTACGTATGTATCGTATATATAAATTGTGCTGTACTAGGACGTGCCATAGAATACAAACATCCAGTTATAATCTACCCATGGATATGTTTATGTATATATGTTTACCTGATGGATAGTTATAACTATGGGAATCTAAATATGGAGGTAATTTCACGTTAGATGCGAGTTCGATATTTATTATTCTACAAAATGAATATCAGCGTTATTTTCGTAAATATCGACAATAATTATAGTTCAACGTTCTTGACTACGCAAAAACGTGCGATGAATGTTTTTTTAAATGAAAAAAATAAATGGAAATGGTTTACTCGATAAAAGTTTAGAAAATGACGAGAAGCTGTAATTGAGATTCAGGATACGTTTCTGGAGAGAAAATGATTGGACCAGTTGGCTCACAGGGTCGAAGACACTAAATATACGTTTTTGAGGAGTCCAAGAAAAAAAATCGAGATTTTCAGCGGTCTCGGCCGAAGAAATGCTTTCAACTCGAACGCGGCGTTGTCTATAACGTTGTTCATCACTCTGCCCTTCGTGGAAGTTCGAAGGAGAGCGAAAGGAACGTGATCTTTCGGCTCACACGGCGATGAGACGAGAAGGGAGCACGCAAGATATGTAGAGATTCCTCAATGTCTACGAGACTCTATCCTCTGGGGTTACCTGTTGCCATACTATTTTAAGCGCGCCTAATACCAACTGTATAACTTCAGCGTGACGTGGCCCCAACGAGAGTCTATCTTGGGAATCTCGAGAAAAGACCTCGATCTCATCCTTACAAATCCTTTCTCATTCTCGCCGTTTTATTGCCTTCACCTGCGGCAACTACTTGCTTTTCAAATCTTTCTTAGCCCTTCGGCCTCCTCTCATAACATTACAAATATTACGACATTCTTTCTAAACTTTTTCTCATTCATTCCTCGTGGTACTCTTGGACAAACTTGATCAATGTTGTCATTATTTTTCAAAGCTCTTCTTACAGTTGTGATTGTTCGGACGAAATATCAAATAGAGTTTTCTTGATTGACATGATTATTTCATCGGACCTTTTCTAATGCCGGACTTATTATATTTTTTGGTACAATACAAAGAGGACAACAAAATAATGACTGAATCAAAATTTTTGCCACACTCCATAGAACTGATTAGCTCACGTAAATTTCGTTCACTCATGATCCATTGGTGTTGCTTCCCAAAGCAGTTAAAAATTACAGGAAATTGTAACGTGTGGGCGAAAGTAATCTCATCTCATTCGGTTGTTATATCCTTGTCTCTGTATCTATTTTTCTCTATGCTCTTGGAGCTGTTACGTCGTGACGATTGCTCCGAAACGATTTAACGTTTAACGTACTTGGCCCACGCATCAATTGCGCGCACGCCTCGCAATGCACGCGCTTCATTCACTCAGTGTGCGTGCGTACCTCTCGCTGTATTCTATTGAAACGTGTGTACACACTGACTGATACTACAGCAACATCATCGTCTCGGGTTACGAACGAACTTAAGCACGAATTATTTTCACTCGTACTTTGACGCTGAGGACGAGGAAGACTGCGATGATGATCGTTCGTCTCTGTGGTCGTTGACCAGCATCGAGGAGCTTGTCATAGTCTCCAATTTCTCGTTTCCTGCTGCAGGAATTTTCTACCGACCACATTATAGTCAGTGCAAAAAATCTTCAATTTCCATAGCGAAAAGTTCTCCGAACTTTTCTGCCCTAGAAACTTTCGTTTTGCGAAATTGTTCATTTCTGTTTATCCCTTTTTCTTGTTAATCACGACGTCAGAATTTTCAATTTATTATTCACTTGAATTACTCAACCCTCGGATCATGGAAAACTCATCGGATTTATTCAGCAAGTTATCGTGCATTTTAATTCTCATTAGGGAGATTCAACCATTTTGCTATCTAGTCATTTTCCCTCAATCAGGGAAACATGTACAAACATGTTCGACATGTACAACCTGAAACCCAAACCAACCCATTTTGGAGACGAAATCGAGCCTAACACGATTATCGGTAGTCCGAGTGACCATGACTTGATTAAACTACTTCAGACATAAGCCGAATTCTGGTCAAAGTGACTTGAGCTTATAAGATAAACAGGAATTCAACGTCTTGGGTAACGTCTTCTCCTTGGAACATTCCAGAGCTTATATTTTTTCTAGGTATTTTTCTATTTTTGTGTTTTTAAAATGTTTATATTTAAAAAATAATTTTCATTTAGTTGATATTATGTTTTATATTTTTCTATGTGTCTGCTTTTTATTTCTTTACTTTTTATTGAGAATAAAATGTTTTATATTTGAGTATAGCGTATTCGGAAATACGATACTTAAATATAGTCAAAAATGGAAAGCCGAAAAGCTGGATATTTTGAAAGGAGGTGATGGAACAAATGTGGCAGGATATGCCCCGGATATGTTTCGAGCAGTACCAATGGCAGGCTCCGACGGTTTTTATACCGAAGGTACCATATTAAGTTCTCGTTGAATTGTGGTTTTCGTTCGCCGGATCTGCAATGTTCGAAAATATAATATGGAAGCGCCGGTGTGAGTTTCCTTTTTGCGGGTATATTCCGGGCTTGATGATGAGTCTGGCGGGTTGTGGGACTCCGTATAAGGATCGCACTGTCGGAAGATATGCAACACACGTAGTGGTACTCGCTTTTTGTCCAAAATGGATGAATATAAATACAGGCTCTCTCGGGAATCGTGCTCCAGATAAAACTAAAAACAACAACAACAACCAAATTACAAATTTCTGAAGCACCGAGTCTTGAGGCATTTTCCTCTGTTAAGCTCCGTGAATAAAATATCGATTATAAAATCGAAGACTGCCAATCGAGAATACTGATGGGAAGGAATAGGCGGGGCAGGTGTAGCGAATTTCTCTCGAGCTTATTTGTTGAATTACACAGATCGAGACACGCCTCTTTCGCTTGGAAACTCAAAAGCACACAAATTGGTGAATCGGAATAAAAATTTCCCATGGACCTTGATGTTCGGACTTTCGCTATGTTTTCCAATCTGTGAATTAAGACTTACTGTCTTTTCGAATATTCTGGATAGCAAGGGAAAAAAGTTAGTGGAGACCAGGGAGACGGAGCTATACTTTAGGTCGCTACTTGCATGTCCACCATGTGACCGTCCAACGCAACCGACGGACCATCTTCATGTAATCTCGTCGCAAGATCGCGGGGCCTTATTTTGGCTTCTGCCCCTCGTATGACCAACGGCGTTACCATAGTCTGTGCAACATATGTCACACAACTTGAACATCCGCATATCTTGCAAGTTTTTGTACACACTATAACGCAAAGAATGATAGAAAGTGAACTGATGGTCGCCCACGTTTATATGTACGTTATAAACGCCATACACAAATGACTTTTATATTAAACGTATTAAGGCCTTCGACCGTTTTCACTGATTGTGGCTCTTCATCGTAATAACCGGTCCGAGAAAGCGCAAAAAACAAGTATTTAATTATCGACGATGCCTGATAGTGTAGTACGGTAAAGCCGCTTATTTTTGGCGCTGCGACCTCGAAAAAAATCTGCAAAAAACCGAGAAGACTACAGGCGATATGCGGTTTATCGTAAATTTTTGTCCCAATGGCGTCGACCATGCCCCGATGCTAGAATCGTTATGATCGTGCACGTTGTACCATTTGCAGGTCGTGACTTCATGTTCGTGTGTGATTCGCGGCTCATTCAAGAGAAAATAAAATTGAGTTGATTTTTATGTTTGAACTAAAAATTCTGGGGGATTTGTTTCCTTTACCAGAACGTGAACAAAAATGAAGCTTGATGTAGTTTGGTTTGCTTTTGCAAAATATTTCATTCTATTCCTGAAACGGATTATAAAATATAAATATCGTTTCATGCGACGAAGAAACTTCAAAATCGAAACATTCATTTGCACGAACCAGCGTCCGATCGGTTTCATTTGATTTGGCTTGATTGCAGTACGTAAAAATAAAGTTACGTTTACTTTAACTTATCCCATGGTGTCTTATGGGATCGAAATTGTGTTGACCCAAATGAAAAAGTCCTTTCGAGTCGTTGAAAAAAAAAAAAAAAAAAAATTAACGAACGTTAAGTTTGATTGGTCGTGGAGTCGCATTACCGCAAAATTTCTCGTGTAAGCTTGTGCATTATCGTTGAAGCTGGATATCGCTGGTAGTACGAACTGTCTTTCTCAAGGCGAGGCACCTCCAAGACTCGTGAAAGTTGTCTCGGATCCTGGTGATCCTGCTCCAATCGATGGCGCTGCTTTTGCAGGTAGAGGATTTACAAGCGTAACTCGCGTAGTTAGTCCAACAGGCTTAAATGATTTTTCGTTGTACGTTAAAGATACACGAGGTGGCGAACGATAAAGGAAAGACCGAAAAAAAAAAAAAAAAAAAAAAAAAAAAAAAAATAAAAAAAAAAAAAAAAAAAAAAAAAAAAAAACAAAAACATCGAGAAATATTTCAGGAGAGAGTCTCTCGTCGGATCTGGTGCGTTTACGTCATCGTCTAACAGCAGCCTGCATACGCGTATGTGCACACACTAATGTGTTACGATGAAAATGTTATTCCACCTCGCACTAGCTCTTCCCACCTGCTGTGTGTCCACGTGTTTTACAAATGAATTGACCTAACAAAAGCGAGAGTCAAGACTGTCATTTCCTACTGTGCAACGTCTAGTCGTGCCTAAAATTGGAGTAAAATCTCCGAAATGTATTTTCCAACGATTCTTCCATTTATTAATCATACTTGAGTAATTCATGTGTTGTATTCGATACGTTTTATTCAAAATTTCATTTTTTGTTACGCGGGGCTTGCGGACTTAAAAAATTTCATCGAAATTTGCTCCAAGGTTTGCTGAGTTGTACAATTAATTTCACTTTGATTTGGCACTTTTTTCCTCAAAATTCACAAAAGTATGTGAAAGAAAAATGTAATCTGCATAAACATTCCATACGATATTAATTAATCGTATGGCACAACTGTATAATAAAGAATTTATGAATATGACGAAACATTAGCCCCGTGATAAAATTTACTACGATCCTATAAAGGGCTGTTGAACGCTCGCAATATTTTTATGCTCTTGGCTCGTACGATAAATTCGTTGCACAGAGAATTTACGATCGCTTTTTTTCATTACCTCATGCGTTTCTTGGTCTTAAAATTTTTTAAAACTTATTATTTTGTGAGGTTAAGACGACGAAGAACGGCGACACCGTCGAGAAACAAGATGTGTCAAGAGAACCTGCCGAGTCGTTCGATCTTACCTCGTGTACCAGATTTCAACTTATTTTACAACGTCGCATATTCTCCGTCTCTTACACATTCGTTTAATTATCGATTCTTCGTCCTTTTCTTCGTCATCAAAGTTCTCGACGTCTTTTATCAGCGTGGGCCAGCAGACGAGGTTCTCATTTCTCTCCTTCTTTTTTTTTCTTTATCTCTTTCTCTGTTTGTCTCTCTCAATACCTCACTTGAATTTTTTCTCCCTATTTTTCATCATCCTTTTCGCTCTTTTCGTCTCTACATTGATCTCCCTTTTTTAATTTCTCTGTCTATTCCGTCGTTCATTTAATTCCTTCTTTTTTAACTTTTACCTTTTTCTCTCTTTTTTTTTCAACATCCCTCCCATACTTCGCACGCAAAAGAAAGGTGTATATGGCTGGTCTTGAGAGTTTTCATTTTGCCAAGCTGTGGGCCCCGCACGCGTTTCAGCCGCGGATCCCGGTTCGCCCACCCGCATCCGCTAGGCCCCGACCAAACCTCTAGCTATAGGTATACCAGCTGGAGATATACAATTGTCTGAAGGTGAGGTGGAAGTTCGCCCGCAGAAAAACCTCCTCCATTTGCGGTTTCCGTGCCAACATATCATCATCGAATAGTTATTGGTAACTATCCGAATAAGAGCTAAACGAATTTAGAACCCGAAAAACACGATTTGAAAAAGTGTAGTCATTGGCCATCAAGAATGACCTACAGTAACACCACGAAACGGACGAGCCAACACACGCCAACAAGAATAAATCAGTATCCACATTGTTGAGCGGTTTATAAACGACAGATGATAGTTGCGCGTTGAAAATAAAAATCAAAATTATGTTAGAATCGATCCAGCAAAAGAGAGCCCAAGGAAAAATGTTAGGAAATAATTTGATCAATGCTATAATATTTTTAAGTGATGAATAAATTCGCAGGGATCGAGTTCGTAATCGTCGATGTCATGATTGTAAAATATGCGGTGATCAGCATCGATTAACTATGAAGCAAAGGAACATAGTCATTAATACATAATTCGATCGGTACAAGCTCATTTTTCCAAGGATTTACTAATAGCAACGTACAAGTGGCCAATAATCGTACCTGTCGGTCGTGGACATATCGAGGACGCATGTTGAAGAATTTGCGATCGCAATATACGCACTATGTTCCCCGTATTATCTCATGTTATTGTGTATACATATAATCATATGGCTATGATTTCTACACGCGGATTTGAATGGGGGAAGGCGTGAGGAAATTCGCTCACGTCGCCACGCAGACTGCCGTATCGTTTGCTGCCTCCGAGAGTGGATAGTGCATACCCAATTTTTTATCTCTTTATTCTCGTCGTCCCTGCGACACGGTTATTGCGACATGACGGTATACTCGATATTATACGTAGTCAGGACACGTGTCTTTGCTATTCGAAACTGCGTAGTCGCGATACAGTTGATCGATTTTCTTGTCATTTTACCGAAGACGAATTTCTTCTCACCGAGAGGCTGTCTGGATATTTTTCTCTTTCACCACGCCTCTTAATATCATGATGATTAATATTCAACAGGACAAGTACAATTTCTTATGATTTCTGACAGCGATTTGATGATTTATTATTATTTGATTATTTGGATGACAATCATTGTGATTAAAAAATGACGAATTATCCAATAAAGTTCATATTGGCGGGTTGAATGTTTTGGGATTAATTGATTTTTTACTGAAGAGCAATGCGTTCGCTGGTGAGGGAACGACGAGACTTTGTGGTGCTCGAAAAGATCCGGAAAAAAAATGATAAACAAGCTGGTGGGATTAAAATTTATTTATTGGAAAAAAGAAAAAGGCAGGGAAGCAGTACCCGATTCGCCGCAGGCAGCCAATGCTGCATCCTCGGGGTTGGGTGGACTTTTTGCTTCTCTTGTTATTTCGAACCCCGACGCGTTGGTGCTAACAAAAATCCTTTCCCTCATTCGTTGGCTGTGGGTTGTGGGTAGTTTGTAGTTTCGCCGTTCTCGGAGCTATCATCGCACTCGCGCACTCCGGAGTGGCAAGTCCTCACGAATCGAGGAGTCTCTTCGCGAGAAACCCCAGCCGAGAAAACCTGTATTGAGAGTATATTAGCAACGCGGTACGAGGTCCGCGCGGGGGCAGGGGTACAAAATAAAGAGAGAAAAAAGAAATCGTATTGCCAGAGAAGGGGCGAGAGATGGGCAGAATTAAAAGAGTAACAACGAAAAAAAAAACGAGCTAAGGAAACGGGAATCGACGCCCCGACACGCGATACTTGTAAGTACGTGTGTTGATACGTTCTTGGACTCGTACCAAAAGCTTCCACAGATGATAACATACATCTTG
This sequence comes from Campopleginae sp. 14b, assembly GCA_030522525.1. Lineage (NCBI taxonomy): Eukaryota > Metazoa > Arthropoda > Insecta > Hymenoptera > Ichneumonidae > Campopleginae sp. 14b. The sequence continues at coordinate 36,523 of JAPYYS010000011.1, forward strand.
AGAGTTTTATTATTCACTGCAAAGATACAGAGACCCCGGTACTCGGGGATTCTTTCATTGGGCCATGCAGAGCAGAAGAATGATCGAAAAAAATCCTCCAACATATTACCAAACGAACCGTTGAGTGTTCGTTTAATTCGCGTTGCGAGATATCAAAAAAATTAAATAACTTTTCAAATTTATATTATATTTATATTCATATTTATAATTCGCATTTTATATTTTTTCCTTCCAGTGTATAATAAAAAATATATTGACACGATTTTTTAGTCTACTCTCCAGTTTTGTTTTTACGCTGACATTTATGTCACCATTTTCGTAACATAAACGTTGGAAGGATGTTGAGAAAGTTCATAACGGAAGTCGATCTTCAGAAAGATGCAATTTCCCCTACCATGTAGCAACATTTCAACCGGAAGCGGTTGCTGCGCTGGCCCATTGATCGGAAAGTCTGCTGTTGATGCTCCACCTGAGACTGAGCTATCAGACACCTCTAAAATGTCAATACGCACGGAGCTACAGGCAGCAAGAAAGACAATGGAAAATATAACTGCAACAATGCAAGATATGCATTCCCGCACTTCCCTTCAATGACGACTTTCAACTCGCTTGACGTACATAATTCAATTTATAATTGATGGTGGAGTACGTTTATTAAAGAATGGCTTTGGGAGGTGTGGCCTTCACCTATGCAGATGCATCTTCGGTGCATCGATTTCGATGGGACCCAGAAATTTTTAATTCAAGCTGAATCGACCATTTGATAGAATTGATGTTTCACTTCGTTCAAACCCCCGAAAAAAAATCAAAAAAATATGAGATTTTTATATTTTGTTGATGCACAGGAATGCACATTAATTAACATTTTCTTTATACTAAGAAACCTTGAATAAAAATAATTTTTATAAAAACTGTATTCATTTTCGAAAATTGGAAATGCACATCTTGAAATTTGTGATCAACTTTTTGTCTTTGAAAAAAGACGCCAATAGATGGAAATAATATTGTCTTGTGTACTTCAGTGTAATATTAGTTTTTTAAAAAACGAAAAAATCTTTTGGAGGTCAGTGTCTCAGCATCATCTTATTATTGTGAGTCTTCTCGGGATCTTACGCCACTGGACTGGTACGGAACGAAAGATAGTGTGCTGCCACCGAGTGGGAGCAAAGTTGGTCGTAGATGTGTTCGGTTCTGTGCCCGTGTAATGTGTACATATGTAGATATTATATTCATGTACAGGGTGTCCCGAAAGTGGAGTCTTGAGGTTTGCACGACGAGGAAACTTCTGAATTCTGATGTTGAGTGTCCTCATTCATTTTTTTTTCCGATACTTCGTTAGCACGAGACGATGAATCAGAGAAAAGAAAAAGCCTTAGTGAGGTGTGAGCTCACCGTTGCTCGTTTTGCGAATATGCCCGAGCACGATAACCCCATCGTTTGTCACCTCCAACTCAATTTTGTTTCGCTTGAACAATGCGTTGGCAGAATTAAACTCTCAAAGCCTGATTTCCTACCGATATTTCCCGATCGAGATCTCCTTCGGAGCTTAGATAAAAGTTCGAAGGCAGCCTATATATTGATATGCGAGGAAAAGTATAGTGTGCGTGCGTGTTATGCGTTAGGAAAGCAAGAACGGTGCTGGGCTGGCATACCCCAACGATCACAGTGTGGAACGTTGGAGTATTCGGTGCGAACGAAGGCAAAGCCTGAAGCGGGAGCAGCATCGTGTAAAAAGCTACGAGAAGCGGCGTATAGGCAGTGGCAGCGAGGCATTCAGGCACACAGAAGAGAGTCTCGTGAGGCCAGTCATTCTTACAGCCAGTCGGAGCCAGTCTACCGGCCGGCCACCAGGCCAGCATCGTCCAATCAGCCGTCAGCCACGACTTGTTGAAAGTCTACAACACTCGGGCTCTACATGCCGCTGCGTTTTCTTTCTCGCAATCAGTTTGCCTCAGGCCTTCCTAACGTGCACTCCGTACATCGTTTTTTTTCAATCATACCATCATCTTGTAAAATTACATCCTTCCATTCGGAAATAATGGACATGTGCCTTATTACGGACTGGAGGAACAATTGATATTGTGAATAAAATACGAATATCAAAATCCATAAACATCAGTGATGATTTTTATTATTCGTCAAATTGGAACGGAACGATGACAAATTTTTATGATTCATGGCTCGCCGTAGGCCTCACTCGAATCTTAAAACCATCAAATTTTCTCTAATTACCGAAACCTTATGGGCTTGAAAAAAAAAAGATTTTTATCCTGCAATCATGATTCGAATATATTTGTGATATAAATAATTTGCAATATCTTCGTGACGCTTTATGGGGTCATAAAAGAGATCGTGCTTGTGAATATCAGGTGCAGTGCGTGCGTGACCACCGTGGGAAATTCGAACGTGACTGCCACAGTGCCAGTGAGGGATTATATTGCGGGGGGAAAGGCTTCGTAGGAAAAAGGGTTGCTTGCTCTTCAAAGTGATGTGTATACGTATATGTGGTGCATAATTATCTTAACGGAATAAATCAAGTTTCGAACGTATACGGTTTGACCGTTTGTGCTTACCTATATTCGCAACCAGGGCTACTGGATTTTTCTATCGTCCCTGAATCGCAGAAAAAAATCAACAGCTTCTCAAGAGCCATGGCGCCTCCAGACAAACTGAGATCATCGCGGCCTGGTTCGGGGCTAAGCCTCTCCGTTCTTGGTGAGTTTCGACGACGAACATCTACCACCAAGGCATCAATTGTTCATATCACAGGAAATTTATTTTCCATACGTCACACTATTTCGATTTTTGAACGAGTAGCCAAATTTTTCTCGGACCATTTTAAAAATATTTATTTTCTTCTCTAATACACTGTATTCGCTAATTTCTCGTGCTTATCATAACCCACGCTGTGAATACGATGGCAGATGGAATCGATGTGAAATATATTCAAATCGAAATACGATTCGAGAATTTTTCAAAACCTTTTAATCGAAGAATATACAGGAATGAGAGTGTTACGTAATTCCACGAATGCTAATCGTGCGTCATATTTTTTTTCTCATTATTTTACTTCGACCAAGATCGCATACCTCAAAAACGTCTTAACAGTCGAGCTTATTAATAACCCTGAATATACACGTGGAATGAGGAGGAATTAAATTCCCTAACACTCGTGTCGAAGTAGCATTTGAAATGTACAATTCCACTGCTGCCGAAAGCACCGATCACCAAAAAGTGTGACGAGAGTTTATCGGGATGCGGAATCACAATCGAAATGTCGTGATGCGTCAGCCACAAAATGAGAAAAGAGAGAATAGACTGCGTGGATTGAAATGTCGGAGTGATGTGCATTATGGCACTCATGCACTTGCATTCCTCCGATGAATCAAACTCTCACATGGGATGGAAGAAATATTGAAACGAAACTCCAATAAATATATAACTCGTTGCCACGAAAAAATGATATTCTGATTCGCAGGCAGGCAATAACCCCGTGAGACTCAATATTTATTGGGCATCCTTTTGTCCATCACAATGTTCTCCAATGCATTTTTATTTTCATTCATAGATATGCCATGGGTGTATCAAATGCAATAAATTTACTGTAATAATATTGAATTCGAGACGGTGAACAATGGTGTAATCGAGGTTATGGAGAAAAGGTGAGGGTGGGTAAAGGTAGGGCTGAATTTTTTCTGCTTTTGAAAGACCGCAACGAGATAGATCGAGAGTTCAATAGGTCACTTATTCTCCGATAGTTTATTGGCGTTTTAGGTGTGAGAACGACGTTCGAGATAAATCCAGAATTTGTTCGGACGCACGTGTTCATTGTCGAATAAAAATGTTATTGTTGCGACATTGTTCACACGCTTAATGCCATTTATTTTTATGCACGAACCATCATTATTATCGGAATACACGTTCGACGTCGTAATTAAAAATAAAGCTTGCGGGTAATTCCAGGAAAATTGAGGCTCTAGATTTATTTTATTTCGGTAGTCAGTCGATCGTATATTTTTCCGTGAAGCCCTGCAGAGCGTCTTGTTATTATTGAAACAAGGTGGAAACATAATGGTGAAGAACTTTCATTCTTACTCCAGATATTCGAACAGTGAGAACTTTGATCAGTCTCGAGTAATATACACCTTTTGAGTTCGAAGTTCAATTGGAATGACTCGTCTCGATAAATTACTAATTAACGAAATTAACTCGTTTTCCCCAACACGATCTTCTCTCCAGTGGCAAATAAAATAAACTTTTCCATTAAAAAGGCCCTCGATATTTTTCGAATGTCACTATATACATGACGAGATTGCTTACCGACGAAACGAGCAATCATTACTGCCGAACGGAAACTTCAACGTTATTTTTTCTCGACTCGTTTCGAATGATCACTTTCCTAGTCAAGGAGTTTCGAATTAATTGATCAATTGATTTTTACCTACGGGCAATGCAATAATACCGGTGGAACGAATATTTGCACACGTTGTGAATGAAGTATGTGTATTAAATTTATATTTCACACCACGAATCCTCGGATTTATAATGCAGTCCGAGCACCAGCCCGAGAAAACGTTTTGCTGCTTGCGACGAGTATTCAGTCGCGAGTGTCTAGCTACAACGACCACCTGTTGCACCCAATTAAATGGCGTAATTGACGCCATGCTTTTCGGAGCGTGACTGAGTATTAACGTGTACTGTCTGCAATGTAGACCCTGTTGCATATCTCCCGGTCCGTCGATCGATATCGCACCGTCTGCACAATTATTATTTTCATTTTACTCGAGATCAATATTTGCACATTTTTTTATGTCAATGATTTTTCTACATAGCTCATTAATCCAACATCTATTACACCCAAACAGGTAATAATTCCAAGTTCCATTCTGTCATATTTATGCCAAAGCTTTCGGCATTTATTTATAATTCCATATAAATTTCTAAAAAATATCCTTCGAGAAACTTTGTACGTTAAAAAACAAACTTCAACGTCAACGTGTATCATGAAGAAAAAAAAATTCCAAATCCAGCGTCTTGTGAGAACGTGGCAATGTATTTGGCATTTGTCTGCGGATAATCCGACGTTGGAGGGTCTTGCTGGAAAATAACACAGGAAAAGGGATTGGGTACAGGTGGAGGTATTTTTTGTTGAAGGAAAAATCTTCTTCACGGCTCACGGGTGAGCACAAATCCCGGACCATTAAGAATATAATATTATCCCTGAAAATGAAACTCTGATCAAAATCGCTCCGAAGTTATAATAAAATGTTGTCACAACTTTGTCATAAAATCCGATTGTTGTATTTTTCATGTGCCCAACTCAGTCCCTGATTTCAATTCTCAAAACCGATTGATGGAAGTTCCGTTTCACTTGCAATAGGAAATCTGTACGAAAGGATAGGACGAGTCTTCGTCGCTGATGCATGGGAAGAGAAAGTTGCGATCAAATAAATAATATATTGGAAAAAAAATGAGGAAAATTGTTCCGACTCGTATATATATTCACGTGGTCGCTACACCTGTTGGTTCCACCATCGATGACCGACAAACAGGGAATAGAAATTTCGCCACGTTCGTGATATCGAGACCCATGAGAACGAACGGCCAACAAAATGAACGATTGAAAAAATAGGTCACATTTTCTTAGTACATAAATCATAATTAATTATCATCATAAAAATGTCATCGATCATCTTCATTCGACATTAGTTCATTAGACGATCTTTCGGAATGGACAGTTCGTATTTTTATCGGAATTATATATGCTGTCGTGAGAGATTTCGTGACATTTATTGAGTCTGTGTGAAAAGTTGGGGAAATTTTAGTTGGGGAAATGGACGCAGTTTTAGTCACACGAACTGGTTGGTATATTAATTAATTAGCATTCTTACACACTCAATTTAGAAAACTTTCGTTGCCAGGAAGCGGAAAAATCTTGTTAGAAATCTATGAATGAATTTTCGAACTGACTTTTCTTACAAATGACGTAATTAACTTCCAATTTATTTGGTGATGTGTAGGCCCAAGTAAGCAAAACACGTTTCTTAAAAATCTCGGTCAACATATGTTTGGCAATGTGACGGAGAGGCTATCGTTCGATTTGATTGCATAACTCGGTCAGACAAGTGGGATACACGAGACTAATTCAGATAATGACCCAAACATTGTGCTCAAGAAAAGTGACCGTGGGGCTTTGAAAAGAGGACCACCAACGTCATAAACTCGATGCGAGAATTCTTCCTCTTATCCATTGAGAATAGACGCCTTGGCTTTTAAAGACTGCTTCCCCTCGCATATAGTTTCTTTTCATTGATTGAGAATCCATTCGGTAAGTGGAGAAGGCGAGATTTTCTCACTGTCTCAATCGCATCCCGATTGTATCGAATGGAACGAGAGAATAGATACGTGTCATTAGAGATACAATACCCGACGATTCATTCACCTCCAACGGGATCGGACATCGTGTGGAAGTCGTAATTTCACCTCAAACATGACAAAGTAATAATTATTTCAAAGTTGAAACGGAAATACCGTAACTTTTTCATTTTAATTGAACGTTCATAGAATATTTGTACAACGCTGATCCGGTGATCAAACTAATTCGTTGCACAAGAGATTGTCACAACACTGGCCACTAAATTATTTCTCCGTCATTCATCGTAATAAGAATCGGATAATGATCCTGTTGAAAAAGTTAATCTCGTCGACGAATGCATTTCGTAAGATGTCTGCACGGTATATTCGAACAGTGTAAAAGTGCGTCCGATCAATTTGAACCGTTGAACGAGCCCACGCAAATTTTGACGGTCATAGGCAATTCTGATGATGAAGAAATAAAATTAGCTTTCGCGAGTGGACACGATTCTTGTTGGACTCCGATCACGCAGTCCGTAGCAAATCGGTTCGTTCTGGAATCGTGATTCACTAAGTCCCCTCCCTTATTTTCCCTGTTCCATCCTCGTTTAATACTTTTGTTCGGGTCTCTTTCTCCCTCATCGATGTCGATGTGCTCAAGAGTAATTTAAGAATTTTTAAATTTCTGTCTCTCTCTCTCTCTCTCGCCGTCTCTCACTCTGTGGCTTCCTTGTCATACTTCCCTTTACAAACTTTAGCGATAAATTGACATCGATTCCCGGGTGTTTTGAATCGGTGAAAGCTGATCGAAAGTAGTGATTCGTCACGAGAGTTCTCTTTAGCCATCTCGAGAGTGGACATTTTTTTATTCCCCTGGCAAGATAATTTAACGTTGACGTAGACGTGGGACATAATTCGATGTTTCTCCGCAGAAGCTAATCGGGTGTCTTGCATGAACCGTGCAGAGACTCAAATTAAAGTTTCGTCTTGTTCCTCGGCTTCCATCGATTTAATTACGCAAATAAACAAAACGAATGTCACAGATTTTGTAAAAAATCATAGTTAAATATCGGCATTTGGGGAAAAAAATGGATAGTGGAGAAAAAGGAAGTTTTTCTGGGAGAATATTCTTCTTTGTTGAGAACAGTCTCGCTCAGGAGACTTTGGACCCGTTGGGTAAAGCGAACGAGGAGACTGCCGTGAGCTCGAGGGAATAATACCGATGCGGTGAACCTTTTCCCCCTCGTCTCGTCTCGTACCATATATTCGAGCGTAAAATACACTGTGCCTGTGTAAACTAGTTCTCTCTATGACTACAATCATAGCTTGTCCCACGTACAAGGTGAGCAACAGGTACTCCCGTCTTGAAATTCTGCCTGCCAGCTCGACCAGAGCCAGAGCGAAACCTTAGGATATCCCTCGGGAGGAATGAAGGCCATGGCATCACTTGGTAGACGTGGAAACCCTAGAAAGCCTTGATTTACACTCATAGGCTCATACTCTATCGTGCGAGATTACGCATATGTGAGTACCTGCTGGCGTTATGGACGGACAAGCCCGAAAATTTCATTACAACGAAGCAGGGCCGATGAACTCCGTTAACATACATTTTTTTCCTGTACCAGAGAATAAGGATGACGAGATAAAGAAACTGTTTGTACTTCTCGTGTGTACAAACAATTACAAATCACTAGGAACCCAACTTTGTTGGATACGGTCAACCGAGAACAATATTTATGTCAGTTCAAATTGTTAATTTGGTTGCCTCAGAGCCTGTGCCCAAAATTCGCGATTGTAATTACATTTCTTCAAAGACTGGCAGAAAAATATGGTCTTGAATGGTTAAAATTTGGTTAATATCAATAAATTGTCATTAAAATAGTAAAATCCATTTTTGTGTGAAGCGATGTGTTAGCCATAGATTTTATTCGTTCCTCCAGAAGCATATTCTTCGTGAGCATTTCACTGTTTTTTTTTCTGGACGATTTTTTGGAGCAAACTAATAGATGCAGGTCCCTAAGTGTTGGGTCCGAGCGTGCAGCAGGTCAGTGAAAGTGTTCAGCTCGACAGGGGGCTGTTCGTTATTATTCGGTTTTCGGACCCACACAGTCCTCTGCTGAATCACTGCGTCCCTGTGTTGAGAGTCCGCTGGATATAAGCGGGTGCATCGGAAACTTTTTTGTTGTGCTTAGAGAACGTTTGCCATATGGGCCTTTGAACCGATATATTCTTTCGCTTAGGCGTGTGAAATAACGCTTTTTCATCAAGGCCTCTCTCTAGCTCTGCTTCGGGCTGACAACATCTGGCTTTGGATACAAGTGCGGAACATCAACTCGAACACCGATGGTCGCAGCAAATCCAGCGTGAACTTGACCAACGATTTGTCTGTCTCTTTATGCTTCCACGCAGCTGGCTAATGTGTTTCCGGGTTTTTAGTTCACGAACTTTTTTTCTGGCTACTTCATGTCACGCTTGTTTATTAATTGAAATACATGAATATGTAATTTCGATGCACGATTTAAAAAAATGTTCCATTGTTGTGTCCCTGACGCGAAAAAACTGTGCGTGGATAGACCGCAGTCGGGTTTAGTAAAGGATAATGGAAGAATATCGTTATAACAGGAAAACTACTGCGATCGATTGATCGTATCGAATAATCCAAAACTTGAAAATAATTCAAACGTCGTTGCCACTTGACACCTGTTTGGCGGAGATAGAGACTGACGCAAAGGCGGTACAGTCTATTTCAAGCGTGAACTTTCGATCGAGAACATCAATGCTTCGCTTCGAGCCGGGACCGCGTACAAATAAAGATTTCTGGCACGTAAGAATCTTTTATTGCCTTAAGCTTCAGCTTTTCACCGCTCTTCGGTAACCCATATTTGAATGTTGGTACAAAGCCTCGATAAATATGAAAACCATCAATCCACCTTTATATTGGTTGAGAGAGAATAAAAAAACTTCAACACATTTATTGAAGAAAAACATTGAGACATCTTCGATTGTGCTATCGAATTTGTTGAATAGAAAAAAATTCTCTTCAACTCTGTATGCAGAGTTTCGATATCTTTGGGACAAAAATGATTAAAATCGTCCAAATTTGAATAGAAATCTGCAGTCTCAAAAACAAATCACTACCGTTAGAGACATTTTTGGCAAAAGTTCCCGGAATTTTAGCGAATTTCGAGACTTTCTATGAAATAATAAGTCAGTGCGTTTCGTCAGTATTGTTTAAGCGATTGAAATGGCTCGTACATGCGTGCATACGTGGGATGTACGTAATTTGTAAACGCTGTAAAGGCTATGGAGCTCGAATGGCATCTCGTGTTAATTCAATTCATTAGCCGAGAGTGAACTTTCGCTATCTTCCTTATTTTGTCCTGTTAACGAAGAGATGCGAGCTTTTTTCTTCTTGCCATGCGAGAAAGAGCCTCGCGTGATCACACATGGAAGATTGAATCGGCTTTATTTATTTTGTGCAAACGAACTTAAAGGCGATTTTTGTTACACCTGCTAAATCGAAACTTTCATTTTGTAGCGATATTCTGAGTTTAATTGTACGTTTTCTCATGCTCGACCCGATTTTTCTTGAAAGAGTCATCCGAGGAACGAAAAGATGTCCTGAAAACGTTGTTGTCGAGTGTCCAAGAGTACTTCAGGGTGCAGATTGCTTTTTTGTGGGTTTTTTTTTTATAACCGATGCAGTTGCCTTGCCGCTCGAATATCTCTAAGCTGACTTAATGTCCGTTAAATACAGTCTTGCCACCGTTAATCACAGCGGTTGATGTTACAGGCCATTCGAAAAACCAGAGAGTCTTCCCAAGGAAAGACGTCATTACAATCTAATGATAGAGCTAAATTGTTTCATTAGCCTATACGTGACTCTCGTTCCGATAATCGTGATAATTTTGATCAAAATGTTATCAAATATCCTCTCAATTATTGTCACGATAGGGTTGCAATATTTTTGACACAATTTTGTTGAATCAAATTGTGAGGAAGCAGAAAAAATCTTGACGACATCAAGAAATTTCGTTCCGACTGATTTTTCCCTGGATCGTGTAATTCTCTGATATTCCGAATATTTCAATAATGATAACAACCAGGTACGCTTTTCGAAACCTATTACGGGCTTATTTAGAGATAACCATTACGAATCGCTAATTAACATAGGTCCTATGGACTTTAACTACACATGGCAATTATCGCGATGGCATAGCAGTTGGAAAAGCATTGACAGGTAGAGAGTTGAAACTGAACGCTTGCAGAAATTTCTTAATGGGTCACGAGACACGGAAAATCGAAGGAGAACGTCCTATTCAATGCATCATCGGTTTTACGTCATTGTTTATTGTGGAAGCTCTCCTTATAGTTGAACAAGTTCATACGCATACGTGTGTTATTGGATATTAGTCACGCGAGCCGCGGGCTACTCGAATAATCAAAAGATACAACTCTTCGGACGCCCCTCGTCGCACTTTATACATGTTTACAATATACACACAATGTATATAGAGATACCCGTAAGAATAAGTACGCGGAGCTTTCATTGCCCAATGCGACTCGTCACCCCAGAGTATATATGCGAGAACAGTGAAGGAATTCATTCGTATCATCCGTGTACGGAATACATATAGATCGTTTGAAGTAAAAAGGTTGTATGAAAACGCTGAGATTGGAATTCCTCGAGGGATTGACGTATCGCTATATAAAGAGGTCAAAAAGTCGCGTTCCGGCAGTTTTAACGAATCACGTATAGAAATTTCGAAGATGAATGTCCTTGAGAATTTCTCGTCTGATTCATCGTGGTCGCGATGGTAATTAATCTGTGATTGCCAATTTGGAGCACGGGCGAACGAGCGGGCGTGGCTTAAAAGTTCTTTCGAAAACGGAGAGTAAAGCGACTCTGAAATTTTCTCTTGGCCATTTTGCGATCTGCTTACTCTCTCAATCGTGAGTTCGACTCGTAACATACTCTATACATACGTGCGATATACGATCTGAGAATAATACATGAACAGTTAGCGTGTTTATCTGATGTACCGAGTCCGGCCCTGCCTGTCGCGCCGGCAAGTCTCGTCCGGATTAAATCCGACTTCATTCGATCGCGTGGGCCCCTCGATATACATTTCAAGCATTCGACATTCGATGACTGTACAAAAACCTCGCCTCGACTTCGATTAAGACCTTCGGACAAGAAAGTTCGTGTGGCAAGTGACGATTTTCGAATGATCAATGATTCGACGTCAATATTCATTGACCCTTTCATCTCCAACGAATCTTATGTATTAGGACTTCATTCTTGTCGTTCGATTCTCAGAAAAAAAACTAATTCATCACGACACATTGACTGGATCCTCCGCATTCACAACTTGACGAGCATTAAATTTGAACTGTCATCACTTTCATGCTGGCTGTCAGGATTGATCGTAATTTTTTTGCTCCGCACGACATTGCAAACTTTTCTTTTCCATATTTTCTATAATAGCACGAATACTGTAGTTTTTTTCTCCTCTTTATCGATAAATCGTCGAAAGACAATAAAATATTTTGGAAAATATTCTATTGGTATTTCAAGTTTACTCCGGAATCACGTATAAATAGATTATAGTGTGTGCATTGCACGGCCATCTCTTTGGACGTTTATCTTTCACGTGGACTTTCCCGTGGCGCCCGTCAATTTTAATCGAGCTCGACTCACGAGTTGAGATAACGAACGGATGCGGTTGTGAAAGCGTCTCAAGCTCTCGTGTGTACGGTGCACCGTAATAATAACTTTTCTATAAACACTGAAACCAATGAATCGATATACGATTTCAATGTGCCTTCCATTACGTCTGAGATAATTGATGATTGGTGGTAAAGACCATTGCTGGGATTGCGTACATGCGTGCGGCATCAGGTTCAATCGTACAATTAACGATTCAGCGATACAGTTGAGAAAAATGGTTATTGGTCCAGTGAGATCGAAGATGCATCGAAACTGTTGTCTATCTCCCAGTAGGTTTGAATAAAAATGATGCAATCGCGGGTTCAATCGTGAGAAAAATAATCCATAAATGTCAAATGATATCGAACCCCATAAACGCGATAATTGGAATCTTCGTAGTCCTGTAGGAATCCTACATTGTGATTACGATCGAAAAAAATTTCTTGCCAATTCGAGCAGGCTCACATTACGACGATTATTCAATTTATAAGCATGTGGAATTACGCTGATATTTTCCTATCAAAGTAGATTAAATACAATAGAGCCATTGTCTAGTGCGCAAGTGGATGAAACCACAGGTCTTTGTCTCGATTAACATTCCGGTGGATCTCTAATTTCGTTGATAAAGTAGGCAACCATTGTATCTCATCAAGTCCTCATCCAAGCAGTCTTATAAAACTTCTCATGCTGGACTTATGGGTCTTATGACCCAGTAATCGATTTGCCAAGTTTCCATGAAAAATCAATCATAATTGAACAAAATAGTGTAATTTCTGATCCAAATCCTTTTATAATTCAACTCTTCCGGAAAAATTCAAGCAATGCATGAAGCACGAAGAAATAATATGAGAAAACTTTAACATGTCAATGATTTCTTCGTCATTTATTATGTGTTAAAAATAACACATATACTATGAATAGTGTGTTGTATAGGCTGAGCCTCGTGGATCGTAAGTCGTAGTCGCGACGTCACGATTCACAAAGATAGGGCTGTTGGTTTCACGCGCCCTTTGCCTTACCACCTTCCAGCAGCAAATCTTTCCAAACCGATTGCAGCTCAGCTTTTCTCTCTTTCTCAATCTTTCTCCATGTCCCTTTCTATCTCTTTATTCGCAATGGGAACTCCACACGGCTATACAGATATACACAGAGATTCGTAGTGGCTCGCTGTAAGCTTCGGAACGTATACGTGCCAGAGTTCGTGATCAACGTTCCACCAAAGTACTCGTGTATAAGTTAGTTGCAAGCAGACGCCGAGATTTCCGCGTTAGGCGCCATCACGTGTAGCACCTCACTCTTCCATACGATATCCGCCGTAACGTTTTTATACTTATTTACACACAAATCTTTATTCTATTCATTGTTGCATTAACGAGTACGTAACAGCCATGAAGACACTCAACTTGGAATAATTCATTTAGTTTATACGTGAAATGATGATAATGAAGTTTGCATCGTCCGAATGCAATGGAATCCATTATTTTATTCCATTCATCGAAGACAGAGCATGAAATTCTCACGTAGTGTCTATCCGCTAAATTATTTAGAAATGAGGGACCGAATGTTAAAGAAACATTAAGGCTATACCGCCTTAAAAGTGAGTGGAGAAAATGTTTTTCGTTGGGCTCAAGCGATGGGGAGATTGATATCATCATGAATTGGCATATAGAAGTCATTTTCATCGTTGGGAACTGAGGCGGGACCTCAACTGGGGTACTCACCGTCGTCATGAGTTTTTGCACTTTTTCCATTTCTCTCTAGATTTTCCGACAGAAAATTGAAATGATCCATATATTTTAAGTGACAAGCTGAATTATTATCGATTTTTCTATAAAACAGTTGGAGAACACAAAGCAGAAAATAGAGAAATCTAACAGACATTTTCCACGAATGTGAGAAGAATAGAAAAAAATCAATATCGAAGATTGCTCACATTCTTTTCCGATTAATCGGGAATTATCAGCTGAAGAAAAAAGCGCTTTTGAAAACGGGTATATTGGTATCTCGGCGCCGCGATGTCATTCAGTTATATTTACGCGTCATGTCGCCACTTTTCGTGTAGCTGTATGTAGAGACAGTGATACAACTGAACGCTACATGCTTCGTCTATTGGTATAATGTGCTGAGAATGTAGGAAAAAAAATTATTGAGATACGGAGTGAGTCATGGGCCGATACGACTAGAGATCGCGCGCAGAAATAGCATTAGAAGGGAATCCTTGGAGGCGCCGGTATTTTCACATCGAGGTGTCTACGGTTTACCTGCAATCGGTTTATAAATGTGAATTTTCGAATTTTCTGATGAACATATATTTTATATATTGTTTGTTTATTATTAATTAAAAAAATATACATATCTGAGTATCTCATAATCTAAAATTTGAGAAAGTATTTTGAAAACTCGATTCACAATAAATTGTAATATTTTTTCCACTTTCGTCAATACGTTTACCCATTTTATTTTTATTGCTTTGTTTATCGATGCATTAAGTTTATTTCCGAGATAATGGATATAGGTGAAGATCTTCTGGCTTAGAGAAGTAAAAAAAATATTGCATTTTCTCGTAGATAATGAGTTAACTGGTGTGTGTGTGTCTGTGTAGAGAAACGATTAGAAGTATGAAATGCAATGGATTATACGCGGAAGAGAAGGACGAAGAGAACGGGTAACGCTGGATTATTCTATATACGCCTCTGTCTAGCTTATTCTTAAGCTCAGGCTGCAACTCTCGAGGCCAAGATTTTAATCCTGACTGCGTAGCGCGACGTGATACCGGTCGCGAGCGCTTATCGGGGCAACCTTATCTGTCCGATGTACCGCAGCAGCAACGTAAAACGTCTGTACCGCTCCCGCAAACACATACACGCACACACAGGCAGGTTATCGCGTTCAGGCATAACGTAAATGTGCGCAGGTAAAGCTTTTGCCCCAAGACCAAATGTCCTCTTTGGTCCATAACACTTAACACGTAAACACTGTAGTAATTAATCCCCGAGATACATTTTTAGAATATGATAAAATGTATGTGGATCGAATTTCAACCGAGTTTTTTTTCGAGTAAGTCGCACTATAGACTACAATGCATTGCGAAAAATTAAATGCTGTTCTTAACCTTTGAAACCTGTATTTTCTTAAAGTGGAAGTTACTTCTGAAAATACGATGGCACGAGAAAACTTTTTTTGATGAAAGGTCACGTCGTGAACTCTTATTTTCAATTTTAAGGCTTTCACACATCATGTTTTTTTTTTAACATTCTTTTCGTCACCATCATCTCATCGGAGCTGAACTATTCCCAATCGAGATTATAAAAGCAACACGATGATTTTATTGCGAGATCTGATCGGAGTAATTACATAACGTGCAATTCTGAAATCGGACCGCGGGATGATGCAAACTTTTCGGAAGATTGGTGCAAGTCATTTTTCATCGTAACCCAGTTGTTGGTAGTCCAATTGCCAATGGCACTAGCATGTTCCATATTTGAGCAATATTTCGGTTTTACATTCGATTTGATTCTATTCGAATGGCAAGAGTTTCAATACGAACTTACTCACATCCTTTGCATGATCGTCACGACGACACGTAAACATTAATTCGAATTTGTATGAGAAACCTTTTTGCTTCTGATCGTTAGGGTATCTCTTTTCTCTGGTTCGCATAGATCAAACATGTTCGTCAGATCTGATCGAAATGTTAGCTTGGAATTTTAATATCCCCATGACCTTTTTGACAATGGGATTCGATTTTTTGAGAAAGAAGCTTGATGCACATGAAATCCGAGTCTCGATGATGAGCAGAATCAGATGTTCGAGTTTCATTTATTTATTTTATCTCAATGAACCCGAACAAGATGTTGTTCCACTCTCGACCTATCTCCATTTAAATACTACAAGACTCTCGCGGCTTGGAGTGAAACTTGCTCACATTGCGTCTGGATACTTTCTCTCATATGCCCCCTGCTATCCCCTTCTCCTCACCTTTTTGTCCCAAAATAATTCCCGAGGTCGTAATAACGATTATTATTACAGCGTGACTCGTTGGATCTTAAATGTCTGTCCTGTGTTGTGCCGCCCGTGTCGTCTATAGTTCACGAGCAAATGTCGGTGAAAACAGGCCCATTCCGCTTTGTGTGTCCACCTTTCGAGACCCCTCGAAAGAAACGCTATTTTTTAATTGTCAGACTTCAAGGAATCTCATCACTTGTCCATATAACATGATCTTCTCTTGCTTTTTGATCTCTCGGACTTTCTAATGAGCTGTACAAATTACAAGAATTCATTCCCACGATCTCGCGTCAACATAGTCTCCATAATGTTTGACCGTTGATGGTGAGAGAAGCAAAAGCTCTTGCGATGTCTTTTTTCTCTCAGAAAATAGCTAAAAATGTATATAAATCGATGGATACACAAATTGCAATTTAGAAGTTTCCATCAAAGATAAATTCGCGTTCGGAGTCTCTGGTGTTGTTTTCGGACGCGTTATTTCGTGACCAGAGCCCTCATTATCTCGAAGAATTGGGTCAACTGCCCAGCAGTAATTTGCGTCTTCTGTAACACCGAGAAACTTCAACACAAAGCTATTTACGAATGTAAATCTTGTAAAAATGGCAGTACCTGTCAGTAACGTTGGTCTAATGATTGGCAAAGACTTGGCTGTGAAGCGGAGCAGAAGGTATGAAGAATAATATTTTCTCCAGGTTTATACGTTGGGAGTGGTGCCCGAAACGAAACTGACAAGTGTTTCGTACCATTATTCCATACGCTTTATTCATTGCTGGGTTAGAACAGTACGAAGTTGCAGCGAATACTTTTTGCTCTTGAGCAAAACTTGTGTTGCTTCAGTTAAACCCGGCAATGGGCGGAACTCTCGCAATATTTTATCCGAGTCTACGCCACATCATGGTGAACTATTCACTAAGAATATTCGCAACGTAACACCCATACGTAGCTGGCAATTTAACGAGGTTTTACGTCTCGGTAGATCGGGTTCAAGTGCCTATGTATTATTTCAAGTCTACTGGACTCCGTGGCGATAAGACTCTCGCAAAAGCTCAATGTTTGCGAAAAAATCTTTATACGTAACTCCGTATATATAATGTGAGTACATATGTACTGTTAATATGGACGAAGAAACATCGTAGAGGCGTTTCCTAACGATCTACCCGCTAAGATTCGAGCCAGTATCTAAGAGCGCAGACCCTCGATCTTTCTCCTATGGAATTGCGAGGATATATTCCATGCTATAATAGAGGTTTCATCCTTGTACGTGATTCAGCTCTTGCTCACTCACCACTGCCCGATTTTACTCTGATTTTATTACATTAAAGATATGTGTATACGTCCATGGGGTATTGTAATATCGATATATATAATTTCAACTATAATTTCGATCGTTTTTTCGGTATTTGTAAAATTGGGATGTGAATCGAACCTTCTTATTGCGCTAGGGATTGAGGGAGAATTATTATTAAATAGATTATTCCAATATTTTTTTCATCAAATTATTAATAATATAAATTCAAAGCGAAAGTAAAAAAAAACTCGACACCATCGTTCCAGAACGTTTTTTCCAATTTTGTAGGCTTCGATGTATCATGAATGCACTTACAATTGAATTATTTTACTTTTGCTCACTTCCATTAGCCGGGACGTTTAGTGAATCATTTTCTCCGTCCACTAATGGATGGAAACCATGCGAGAGCTGGATAATTTGGTCTAACTTTTTCTCTCATCGTCTAATATCTAATGACTGAAGTAGAACCTTCGAGAAAATTAAGTGTTATCGTTTGGTCGTTAAGGAGGATGAATTCCTGGATGTCATCTTTGCTTTTTCAGCTCGTAATTTCCAGGTTGGAAAATGATAATTTATTCTGCGTCGTCCAAAAATCTTTGTTTCATTTAAATTCGTTGTAATTATAATGGAGGTTCATTAACTCGCTTGATTCTCAAACGGTCATCGAAAAACTGTTATCCTCAAGCTTACCCGAGTCTTCCGATTCCTGTTCGTGGTTACTCGAGCGTTAGATTAGTGGGGAAAAAAACACTCTCAACTCCCAGGTGGATTTCTTTGTATATCGAAGCTTTTTTCTTGCACCAAGTTGCCAAACTTGGTGGGGAGACTTCGTGGTCTCGAGGACTAAGAAAAAATGAGACAAGGCAGTAAGACGCGTATGTATAAGGAGTGTACGAGTTTATGTAGGATCGGTAAAAGGTATAATATCGCGAGGAAGCGAGGTCGAGACGAGTGCGTTGACCCAACTCTTACGGTAACCCAACCACGGTCAGAGACTCACAAGAGTTGTTGCACCTGCCTATACTTGCGTGAGCTGTTGACTTGGACTTAGCTGGATGAGGTCGCATGACCCGAATCTCCCATCGTCTCTTATTTTCCTCTCATCCGATCGTCCTGATTCCGATGATTCACGTCATTGCGACCGATTAAAAGGAAAATTATCCCACTTGGGAGAAAAACATGAAATTATTTCCGAAGTGGGTTAGATTTATCTGGATTGTCGTCAACTCATCCGGGAGGTCGAGTTATCTGGGGAAAAAAAGGATGAAGAACGAAGCAGCACAATTGATAATTATTCATTAATCATTCTTAATTCAGTTTCATTTTTGCTCCGATTGTGGAGCTCTCGAGCTCGGGGACTCGTTGAATATTCTTATGTTCATAGAAGAAGAAAAATCTTTCACTCTTCGCTTGCACCATTATCCTATTTCTTCGTCGACAGTGCGCTATTAACATCGTTTGAGTTTCATCGCTGTTCACCGGACGCTCAAGCGTCTCGGCAAATTAAATACTTTTCACGAGTTTCTAAGAGCTTTCATAATCCCATTATACAAAGTTGGACTTCTCCATGATGGAGCATAATACGATGATAATTCGCAGTGTTTATATTCTTTGGTGTAACATTAAAGTTTATCGACCATCTTACATATCAACACTCGTTTTTCCAATGCACTATTATTCACTCGTTAACTTTGACGCCTTTTCAAATATTCTGTTGTGATTGATTACAAATTTATGAGAACGGAAACATTTTGCAGGAAATAGAAACAATCTCAAAGTGCAACATTGATACCAAGTTATTGGATTGATTTCTTCTTAATTCCAACATTATCTGATTAGAGATTCGATGTTTACTTATAAATGTGTGCCCCGTATATTCGTAAATATTATCGAGAAAGATTTTTTTTTCCTCGATGAACTTTATCGATATGTCTGGCTACGTTTACATTTATATGTCGATGCAGTTAACTGGGATTCAATTAGTGGAGTATTCGAGATGGTTTTCTTGCTGTTGGCGAGAGCTTACAGGACTGAAATTTCAATTGCATGTATCGAGTGCATGGGCTTGCATTCCTCGTAGTCGTTACACTCGTTATCGATATTAAAACATGTGGCTATACCATTTCCTGTCTCGTGCACACTCACGATCCTCGAAGACACTTCTCTCGTTTCTCGCGTGTGTAAATCCACTCGTCTCTTCTCTTGACCTCACTTTCTAGAATCATTTCGATCCAGCGTGAACTACTGGCGCCTATTTTGTGCCTGCAGTCTGCACAGGACGAGATCTACTTTCGTGCTCAAATTTAAGGATGTCTTTTGATGTTTCTATTCAATTTTATTTCTTGCTACTTTATGAATCTTGGAACATTTGTTCCCTTTACTGTAAATAAGACTTTTCGTCTTATTTCATTTCCCAGTGGATCGATTTTTGTGTTGTCGTTTGCCAACACCCTATTGGTCCTCATTTTTTCCTCGGAAACACTGACCGAACAGTTTTTACTGACAGTTGCCCGAGACATTGAGAAAATGATGTTGGGATCGTTAAATAAATCGTATCCATCGAGATTTGATTGTCCTCGAAGAAGCTTTTGCTATATAGTTAGGAATATTGCTGCAATGTGAACCTCAAGAAAATAGGAGAGCAAAGTTAGTAAGAAATAAAAATGCAGAAGCAAGTATTTTTAGGTCTGGAAATTTATGTTAGTGGCTCGTACTTATAGTTAAGGTTATGTGTATGGTTATGGGAAAATGAACCGTTCAATTCTATTGTCAAAGGAAAGCCTGACACAGTATGCCAGAGGGCATTGACCATTATTCGTTGACGATGCAGTACGTAGAATAATATGGGAGAGTATCGAGATTTAGTGATAAGAAAAATGGAGGATGCACACGAGCTCTTCCGGGACCAAACTGCGAGGGAATAATCCTCACAAATCGAATACGAGAGAGTCTTGGTTTGCATCCTCCTCCGGATGAAAACGGGCCTCGCGTCTCGTCGTGAGGTTATATATAGGCAAACGATCGCTTGCCATCATTCGCTCGTAAATCATAAATTACACGAACCCGATAATATCGTGAGAGAATTGTATGCGCTTGGGCATGAGCGATAAAAAAATGGCTATAGCTATACGTACACGTCCGTTGGATAGTTCGATATATGCGAAGGACCGTGAACGCAGGTACGAGAAAACGAGACCCGGTGACCTTTTGCCCCAGGTCAAGATCATTTCACGGATCAGCGAAAAAAAATTTCATATGTTCTACTTATCGTATTTTTTCTTGCCACAGTATTGATTATTTTTTATTGATCTCTGCGTACTGAGTGTCCTATAAATCTCAGGGCAAGCCAGTAATGGCAGCGAATGGATTAATCCATAATATTTATCAGCAGGAAACATTAATTAGCGAATATCGTGAGGATATGAAAAAGTTTTGTCGTTACTGAGAGAAAGAAACGGTTCAGGGAGATGAAAGAAATCTGAAAGACTCAATTTCGCGAGCACGTCGTTATGTTTCGTAGTATAATAATTTTTTTTAATTTTTTTATTTTGCAGATCTAGCACAAATACGTGCTCTTGTCGAGTCAACGACGATTCTCGGTGGTTCGACTTGTCCATCCTGCGAGATGCCCTTCGACAAGGGCAAAAAGCGTCGACTCATCGATTCGTGCGGTCACGAGCGATGCTACTCCTGTCTATTCCGTAGCGAGGCATGCCCGATATGTCTTCAACGTACGGGTGTTAGCGACGAGGTCCTTCGCGATCATCACCAGTATCCTTACGAGAACGAAGTCGCTGGTTTCTGTTCTTCGGAACCGGTATCGATGCTCGCTACCAACGATGACTGGCTCGACGATCCCTCCTCCATAAATTCTCTATGCGGTAGCCCGAGACCTCCTCGGACGAGGATCAACCCAAGGGGAGCGAATCTGCCCCCTCGCCTTCCTCACGTAAGTATTTTTATACCTTTTTTTTCATCTCTCGTTAAATTTTATTATAACGCGTCTCTCCTTCGCGCAGACCTGCGCAGTCAAAATATTCCAAACTTTACCATCCTTCATATGTGGCCACAAAAAACTCAACGGCAGAATTGTTTTATAGGAATAACCCAATAAATTTTTTGTTTTTTCGATTTTTATAAGAAAAATCATTTCGAATCTGTATTCGAATATAATTGGCAATGATTTGTGACGATGAAAATTTGAAGAAAAGCGCGATTTACTCGATTAGAACAGTGAACAAATAGGGAATACCAAACGCCTCCATAACTGCTTATGGGATTGATCCTCAAATGCAAAATGCTGTCATCGTCACTTTCGAAATGAAGCCTCTGTCTCCGTCCATTTAGAATTCTTATTATATTTCGAATTTCTCGTCCCCCGATATAATAATTCCACGTACGGAAGTGAAATATGTTGAATACCATGGTCGGAGGTGTCGTAAGGATCGGTACAGAGAATGACGCATCGTTTATATTATCACGAAAGAACGTGGAGATATTCGTGCACGTATGAGTGAAACAGCCAATAGCACCTACGCGATCTCCACATATAGAGCATCGAAGAACAGAAGGGCGTAACCCACGCAACTTCCATAACGCGTTAACCGACCAAACTTACGACCTTTTGTTTCTTCGGACTCCAAATAGGCGCAGTTTCTTTCAAGACGCCCCTTATTGAAAGAGACTTTTTTCGTTGGCAAAAAAATAAGCGCGAAGACACTCTCGCGCCTCTCCAGAGTTTCGTCCACCCACGATAAGTCTACACCTTTCAGCACACAACCGTATGGCTCTCATCGACGAGTCACTCTGAGACACACGAGAATTCCCAAACAATATTTTTTATTTCCTCCTTGTCAGCCTCGCGATCTTTTTGAATGACGCGAAGCTCCGAGCCAGACACTTAAATTCATTGCATCAATTTTTCCTTCCAGAAATGAGCTTCGCATGTCTCTGAGCATACGATCACCTTGACACAATTTTCCAACGTCAATAATTTTTCCAGTTTATTTTAGGAAAACAATTCATATGTTCGGCATGTAGAAAATTTGCTAAGAATTGAATTTCGAGGTTTTTCATGACCAGCAACAAGTGCTGGTAATTCAGGCTAGTGGAATACTCGGCTAGGAATTTTGTTGGGAAAAAAAGAAAACTTAAATTCGCCACCTGAGAAAGTAACTGGAAAGTACTGGGACAAACTTAACGAGCAGGGTAGAATTAAATGGAATTAGCATTAGCACTTTGAAATTTACGATCGACAATGATTCATTGCAGTTGAAGGATTCGACCGAGAACGTGACGTCCGCCGCGTCAGCGGGAGCGACGGGAAAGGGCCTCAAGAGCAAGCCACCTGTGCTTCCGGAATCCATCACTTCCCAGGCGCGGCACAAGGCTCAAGTTATGGCTCAAAGTGAGTTATTACTATAACAAGTCTCATATTTTCTCGATAAATTAGCCATTCCATTTCCTGAGGGTTCTTCATTAGCGCTGTTTCGCATTCGCTTCGAACTTTATGTCGTTAGAAAAAAGTGCTGTGCTTAACATTTTTGCTATGATAAAAAAATTGGTCCCAAGGCCAAAGAGCCTATAAAAGATTTTGTTCCAATTTTTTTTTTTCATCCAAGTTATTTTCTAATATTTCAGTCCACAGGATTATAAAGGATGATTTTTCCTCCTATTTTCAGGCTGTCCAACCCCGCCGAACCAGCGCAAGAGATTTTTTCTCAATTCAAAAGTATTAAAAGGTCCATTTGCGCCTCAACGAGCCGCACGTCGAGGGGCTTCGACTCCTGACAACACGGGGAACGAGAATCCTTCAGCCTTGTCAGGTAAAAACGTTTCCTTCTTGTCTGAATTTATTTAAATCTTGAATGACTGGAGTGATGAAAAATAAATGAGCGGGCTGAATTGAGAGAAAGTGAAAGAGGGAGAAGATTTTTTGTCGCCATTCTTATAAATACCGAATAAAACAATGGAAAAATTGAAAACACGACGCACAGCGTGGATGACATCGTCCTGGGAAGGAAAATCGAGATGGCCAGGTGTCGTGCTTGGTAAAATCAAGTCACTGTGGAGCTCGAGTCAGGGCAGCACGAGTGACGGATTAAATCAACTCATCGACTCTTCCAGTAGCAAAATGGACACCGGAGTCGTTCGAAATTCTGTCAAAGTCCACGAGGGCCTCAATCAACTCATTGTTTCGTCCAACAAAGCCACAGGCAGGAGTTGTTCTTTAACTCACGTGTGGCATTTTTTCCGTGTGTTATGTTTTGCCCTTTGCTATGTTTCCTCTCCTATCGTACTCGGTCACGCTGTTTCCAAAAACCACTCAGGCTTGCGCATCCAACAAATTACACATTGTTGCCAATTCCCATTTTAATCAAATTGTTTTTCAGCGATAGAATTTTCAAAAATATGGAAAATTGTATTCCTTGAAAAAGACATAGCCGAAATGTTCTTTATGGCAAATTAAGGATTTTAAGTTCCAGTTCATAGCACAACGAACTACGTTGTCGAGGTGCCAAAAAAATTGAATGTTTTCCTTTGAACTACAATAATTGAAAAACCATTAACTGTTTTTCTCAGCCATTCGAAATTCCAATTAAGCCGATTCATACCGGTATACAAAAGGGAATGTAGAAAATTTCAGTGAAAGTAGTTAATCACGCCTATCTAAAGCATGGTAGAACGAAAAAAAGATTGTCTATTTTCGCCGTTTTGCAGGGAGTCTGAGTTTTCGACACGTTTTTATTGTCAACTTAACCTATAAACTAATTGCGTGCATCGTGATATATCTGCGCAGTGATGAAACGCGTGAATTGACATTTTTATAACTAACACTATGAAAGATTATATTTGTACACGAATTACAGAGATTCATATAGGAGCTGCTAGTAATAATCGTAAAATGCAATTGCTGCGAGTCGTGAAGTTTGTTTTTACCTTGGGTCTTGAGAGATTTACGATTATTCGTAGCCCAACTTTCCACGACTAACGATCCGTTTGTTTTTTTGTTGGTTCTCTCCTCATGTCGTCGCTGGAACTTTCACAGATGATGAAGGAGGCTGTGTCAAACCACTGTCTTCAAAAACGAGGAAATCATCACAGTCCGATCTGTACATGAGGCTTGGGCTTTTATTGGGCTCGGGTAATCTTAGAGGGAATCATGGTGTCGATACCGTAGACTTTCCAGGAGGGACTAGTCGTCCGGGACAGAGTTCCGGGCTCTGTCCAAGGCCACAAGTTCGTTTGAACGATGCACGAGGTCACGACACCTCGTTCAGCAGTTTAACGAGTTTCGAGACTCAAACACTTGCCTCGACCAACACGAGCCCCGTCTCGACGTTGACCGGCACCTCGAGCGAAGCTGAGGTAGCAGCTGCGCTTCGGAGTCCCATAAAGCCTAAGGGCAAATCCAAGGGCAAGGGAAAAGTTCGCGATTGCGATAGCGCCGGAAGTCTGGCTTCGATATCGACCTCAGTCTCAGCATCTACTTCGATGTCAATGTCAATGTCTGTCTCAGTTTCTGGATTGTCAAATGGGAGTTCGAGTCCTCTCACGCCACGAAGACATTCTGCCACCAATCAGCCGGGGCATTTCGATGAACGTGAACATCTCAAGAATCGAAGGTGCTGCGTCAGGAGGTCAGCCAGAGGAGGCAACGTAAAGGGGCCGATCGATTCAAAATGTAAGGATCCAATGATTTCATACTATCTTTTCAGTTAACAAAGTTTAGTAATCGGAAACAAAAGAACGATCGGAGTGAAGACAAATTTGGACAAAAAATTGTCACTTTTTCTTAATTTTCATGGAGTTTGCCATCATTTTTATGGCAAAATCCCATAATATTGCGTTTAATAACACTATTGAGTGGGAAGAAGCGCCAGAAAAAAAATTGCATACATTTTCAGCTACAGCGTCCAAGACGGTTCTAATGAATATTTGTTTAACTTGTTTCAGTACGATTCGTACAACATCCAGCAGCCCAGTTGACGCTCAAGCCGCTTTTCTTCGAGGTTCCGTTGGTAGAATCGGATCCTTTGTTCACTGGACGTCAATGGTTGTTGAATGAGTTGGAAACAGTTGTGAAAGGTTCTGGTCCAGGTGTCCTTTTGTCTGGTTCCCCAGGGACTGGGAAGACAGCATTGGTTCTCCAGCTAGTGGAGCACAGTTGTTTTGGAAGACGACGTAACCAGAGCCTGATTGAAGAAACTGCGGACACGATCGATGAGATCGAAAGGCCGTCCTCAGTATCGTCAATGGAAACGACCATACGTCGAACGAACGAAAAAATACGGGAGCTTGCCTCGCACGTTGTGGCGTATCATTTTTGTCAAGCAGACAATAATAGTACTTGTTTGGTGCCGGATCTCATTCACTCATTGGCAGCCCAACTGTGTCAAGCGCCACAGCTCATTTCGTATCGCGAATACCTTTTGTCGGAGCCTCATCTTCAGGGTTCATTGTCACAGCGCGAATGTACAGTAGATCCAGACTTAGCCCTGTCACGTGGGATAATCGAACCGCTTCTGAGTCTACGGAAATCTGGTAGACTGCCCGAAGTTAATATGGTAATTTTGATCGATGCGGTTTGCGAGGCCGAATATCACAGACCCGATAGGGGCGACACCATAGCTTCTTTTCTCACGAGGCATGCCCCTAATTTTCCAACCTGGCTGAAGATCGTTTGCACAGTGAGAAGTCAACTCCGTGAATGCGCCAAGCAATTACCGTACACAAGAATCTCGCTGGACAGGTGTAACAGCGACACAACAAGCAGCAACGTCACCAGAGACTTGGCTGATTACATCGGTTACAGACTGGCTCAGAGTACGGCCATACAGTCGAACGTAACAGCATCTCTCAATGGAAAATCCGAATCATCGTGCGGTGCCAATCAAACCAGATTCGCTTCGCATTTACTCGCCCTCGCTGGCGGCAGTTTTCTCTTCGCTAAACTAACTCTGGATCTCATCGAAAGCGGTCATCTAGTGGCCAAATCAGCCAGCTACAAAGTTCTACCCGTATCACTCGCACAAATCTTCCAGCTACATTTCAATCTGAGATTCCCAACGGCTACTTCGTTTGACAAAGTTCAACCGCTATTGGGAGTCTGCCTCGCTGCGCTCTATCCTCTCACCCTCACCGAGATGTATTATTCCGTCAATTCCCTTTACACCGACCACTTCGTTTCGTGGGAGGACTTCTTGCAGAGATTCAAGGCAAGTTTTAACAAGCGTACCTTTCCCGATGTTCTTTCTGTTTCAAACTTGAACGGATTGAAAATCAGTCAACTTTTCAATCGAACTCAAATTTTACGGATTTTCTTTTTTGTTTTCACTGCGAAGTCCTGTTGCAAGAAAGGCAAAGTTTTAGCTTAGTTATTTATGTTAATCGCCGTTAATTCGTTGTACAGATGCTGTCTGGATTTATCGTGAAACGATTGGACGACACCTACATGTTCTTTCATCCATCATTCAGGGAATGGCTAATGCGTAGGGATGAGGGGGAATCTACCAAGTTCCTGTGTGATCTACGGCTCGGTCATGCCGCGATCGCCTTTCGACTGTCCCGCTTGCAGTCACCACTAGATGGAGAAAGAGTCCTTGAGCTAGGTCATCATGTCTTGAAAGCACATGTTTATCGTGGCGTAGCGCCTTGTTGGCCATCACGAGACTTGCAAGCCTTATGGATGACGACATCAGCCGAATGTGTTTCCTGGGCGTTATGTACACTCAGAAACATCTACAGTCCTAATGTGAAGGTCTCAAGACTACTCCTGCTGGCGGGAGCGTCACCGAATCACGTTACCGACTATCTGGGCAATGCACCAGCCCTCTGCATGTACGCGCATGAGGGATCTGTTGAAATGGTGTCTTTGTTGCTCGAATTTGGGGCGGATGTTGAACTGACCAACAGCCAAGGTTGTACGGCTTTGTCTCTTGCTGCTGCACGAGGCCATTGTGATGTGGTTCGAAGGTAATAAGCACTGTCACTTCCTCAATGATCATTCTCGTCACTCAATCAGTTTATCTTGGTATACCTTTGAATGTGGATTCACGTAATTCATGAAAATTTCCGATTGCCCCGTTAGATTGGCAGCGGCAGGAGCATCATTAGGTCACGTGGACATGGCTGGCCAGTGTTCTCTGGTTCACGCAGCTCGACACGGGCGTTTGTCCGTGGTAGGATATTTATTAGCCTGTGACTGGGTGATGCCAACATGTGAAACAAAATCGGAAATTTCGAGCAATGCAGATGTGAGTCTGGAAGAAGCAACTCAGCAAGCGGTTGTCGCTGCAGCGTCTCAAGGTCACGAGGCGGTAGTTGAGTATCTACTCGACATGGCGGACATCACAATTGACAAGCCCGACAGTCTTATTGGCGAAACAGCTTTAACTATTGCCGCGGCTCATGGATCGACCGCGACGGTATCGGCTCTTTTGGCTCGTGGTGCGAATTCCATGTCCACCAATTCTAAAGGGTTGTCAGCACTCATGCTGGCTGCGCGAGAAGGCCATTGGGGCACGGCTGAGAGATTGCTCCAAGGATCTTTATCCAGCAGTACCGACGTGGTCCATGACGATGCAACAGCCTTACTAGAACAACGAGATGGATCAGGTCGTACGGCACTCATGCTCGCTGCCTCTGAAGGTCATACCAACCTCATTGAGCTCTTCCTCGACAGAGGATCAGTTCTAGAAGCCACAGATAAAGAAGGTCTTGGAGCACTTGGCTGGGGATGTGTCAGGGGTAGAGTCAACGCTGTTCAGATACTTCTTGATCGTGGTGCCGATGTCAATGCCAATGACAATACTGGAAGAACGCCTTTGGATTTGGCTGCATTTCAGGTAAGTCTGTTTCCAGAGTTCATCACACCGAACAAGTTAAAAAATCGTGACAATGTTTCATCTGCCATCGCGAGCTTTCAAAGACCGAATTTTAATGAAACTATTATTGCCTCTTCAGGGAAATCCGAAACTGGTCCAATTGCTCTTAGAGCGAGGTGCTGCAGTCGAGCATGTGGATCTTCACGGTATGCGGCCTCTTGACAGAGCTATAGGATGCCGCAACGTCCCTGTGGTCCAGTGTTTCCTCAGACGTGGTGCCAAACTTGGACCTGCGACCTGGACCATGGCCACTGGCAAGCCTGACGTTCTATTGATCTTACTCAATAAACTACTGGAGGATGGTAACGTGCTCTACCGGAAAGGCCGATTGAAGGAGGCGTCGCACCGCTACGCATACGCCTTGAGGAAATTCCCTGACCAACCACAACAGATCCTAGACAGTCAAAGTCAAGAGCAAAATAACATGATCATCCACGTCCAAACTTTCACTCAGCTCAGGCTTAATTTTGTGCTAAATTTAAGCAGATGCAAGCGCAAGATGAACGTGAGTTTCGTTACCTTTTCAACCTCCAATCCCTCAGCATCCTCGCAATAAAATTTCATCAATCTTAATCTTCTCTCTCTTTTTCATCTGTCGTAGGAATGTGAGGAGGCCGTCGAGCTTGCTGAAGAGGCACTTAAGATCAGACCGGATTCCTACGAGGCTTTTTATGCCCGAGCCAAAGCGAGAGTCGACATTAACTCTCTGGAAGAGGCTTTGTCCGATGTCCAAGAGGCTCTTAAAATCGCACCAGTTACCAACAAGCAAGATCGAAGAGTTCTTTCAGCTCTTAGTGACGAAATTGTTTCAAGGCTCGAAGGCACAGGAATGGGTTGTAGTAAGGGACCAATGGATGGATCGTCTAGAATGAGGTTTAGGGCATCGATTGATACGCTTACTGAGTTATAATTTTAATCAGTACCAGCAAAACATGAAAATTGTCAAAACAAAAAAAAATAACTAAAAGTTTACCACCGTTCGACGAACCGTACGAAGTTCCAAATAGCTTTTTCTTCATTTTCTTTCTCCCACGAAAAGCTTCGAAACGATTCCAAAGTTTTGACAGATGAATCAATGAGACTATGAGCAATGCGAGCAGAGAGAAACGTACTCGGTGCAATAGCACCATCAAATTTTCGATTTTCAATCGAATATATATTCTGTATTATATCATTGTTGCTACTATTACTCACATAATTATTGGCTTTACTGGGTCGATTAAATTTCATTGAACTGAGAAAGAAAAAAAAAATTATCGTATACGATGAAGAATTATTAAATTATCTCGTTTCAGTATTTTTATATCTCGTTTTTATTGACGGAGATGCTCCATAAAATGGGATTTTTCACTTTTGATTCGGTATAGGAATACATTTTTCCGAATACTTAATGTCACTGAAGAATTTGAACGATTTGAGCGACGCAGCTTTCTTGCCAACGACGATTTTCAGCTAATGAAAGATTGTCGCGTAATTATTGTTTTTTTTTTTTGCCAATTTTTATTTCTTCGTGGAGAGATCGATCCTCGAGTTTCCTCGATGACGTCGCGACGATGATGATGGAACGTCGTCCGTGAAGATATAGGAAAAGAAGAGCTATATTATTGTAATTTATCTCGTGAAGCAAGAATCTGATTCGAGGCATATGGACCGGGATTTTAAATACGAGTAT
Organism: Campopleginae sp. 14b; assembly: GCA_030522525.1. NCBI lineage: Eukaryota > Metazoa > Arthropoda > Insecta > Hymenoptera > Ichneumonidae > Campopleginae sp. 14b. The sequence goes on from JAPYYS010000011.1 coordinate 66,438, forward strand.
CGTTGTTTTTATAACCATTATTATTTATTATTATATTTATATACAATGAATAAATTCACAAAATTGTTTCTTTCGCATTTTAATTTATTAATATTTATTATCATTTCGTCCAAAGACGGATCATGACTTTTGAATAACTTTTTGTGAATTTTAGGCTTGAACAAATTTGTAAAAAAAATCTTGAAGATTGTTTTTTTTTCTTAGACAAACCTCGCAATCGAATAAATGAAATAAATACGTTATCATTTCGTTCTTCCATCGAGTTACTTTAAGTAGCCACTTTTTTGAATCAGCTGTCTCTTTTGGAAAATCCCTGATTCAAATGCTTCGAGTCTTAATCCAGTTTGGACATGAGAAGTAGTAAACTCGACGCGGTAAACGGGCGGATAATAAAAACCGTTAAGACGATCATACATAGCTTTTGCATGTATATTGTATATCGTTCAATGAACACACTTGTAATCGAAGAAAAAGTAAGAGGCGGATCTCGTGCCTTCGTACAGATCGATATTGTATCATTATGTTACGCAGTCCACAGTGGCAGCGGAAAATAAAAATGAATCTATTATTGAAAGAAAAAAAAAAATTATTTTATGTTGCATTTGATTTTTCGAACCTGTCACGACCGTTTCGTTTGGGTAGGTGATCATACGATTAGTTCGCAATGCGTGCTTGATGCCAGCTTGATGAGCCTCTGTGAAGCTAATACGTGAATGATAAAAATGACAAAAAAATAGCTTATTTGTATGATTACTTTGTACTCGTTCCCCAAAACAGGCAAAATTTTTTTTTTTTTTTTCAAGACGTGTGACATAGGCTTTGGGAAATTATAAGCATAGAAAATGCTTGGTCTGGCTATACTCTTGTTTCTCTTCGATCGTTTCGTCAGTTTCATTTTTTATCAGGTTTAGGTTTTTTTTATCAGGTTTTATCAGGTTTTTTTATCAGAGAATTTTTTATCAGGTTTCATCGATTTATTCTTAATGGAACAACAATATTCGTTTTTTTTTTGGTTTTAAGTGCTGACAATTAACTTGTACCGAACTATTACTTAAATCGAACCTGTAATTTCTTCGCAAACTTAATATGCTAGGCAATTTTACAGAATATTAGAATTTTTTTTTGTGAGACAGTTTGCAATAGAAAAAAAAGGAAATGATTAAAAATTTCTTAATTATCGGTTTGAATTCAAAATGAATGCTCGTGAAATTGAAGTCAATGTTGTGCTTCACCGAGTCTTTCAAATGGATTAATTATTCATACGAATGCAAGAGTAAAATGGTACTTTCAATATTTTGACTACACACGAGTAGTTTGTAATTTTGTGTGTTTTATGAGAAAATAATGAGCTTGTGTTTCATGACGGAATATTATTGAAAATCGTAGCCCAGTAAATTGTTCTCGACAATGAATGTTAACGAATTCGGGTCAACGAACTTTTATAGTACGAGACTAAACGTAAAAGGGATTTTTTCTTTCAAATACTCTCAATGATTTTTATCATGTACGTTATTTTTATATGTATTTTTGCGATGAGGAAAAAAATCACGTTTCCTTTATATAAAACGAACGTGGGGCGAATATTCAGTTATTCACGAGGCTCGAGAATGAAACGAGTGTGCTTCTCTGCATGATTTTTCAATAATATATTTTTCGTGCTGACGGACTTTCGAATGATTCGTGAAGTATTGTGGGAAAAATTGATGATGGTCAAGCATCAAGAATGTATAAACTTCGATGATTTCCATCGCTGAGATGATTTCATAAACGATTGTTATAGATTTACGTATATTTATTCAACAAATGCGTTCGCACTTTTTTGTTTCATTACGTCCAGTCGACAACGGACATTGATGGCCAAAAGAAACATTCCGAAAGGAAGCCCTTGTTCATACGTGAAAAGTTGCAAATGACCTTTGTAAGTAAAAATTACCCAATGAGTCGATGCACATCGTTCCCTGATGGCTCATTTTTTTAAATGTCTTCTCTGCGTGGATACGTTCACAAAACCTTCAACATTTAGTTTTTTTTTTTGAAACCAATAGAGCAATTCAAGGTCACGTTGTATGATGGGAAATCGATTTTAACAGGTTCAGTACGATGTTGGTTCCGGCGTAACGATATACTCTGCCGGGGGTGGAACTTAACGTGGTCACGTTAAGCATCATAATCATGACTTTAAGCACGATGGTCGCGAATAACTGGAGATAAGCTCAATGCTGAATGATGCACGTCAACGATGTGAACTCGTATACGATTTTTGAACATCCTTCAATGTCACGCAGATTGCTGACGAATCGGTGAAAATAAAATGGTGATCAAGAGCTCCTTCAATTATTTCACCTCGAAATCGGTTATCTGACATCCGAATAAAGTGATTGGGTGCAATTTCGAAGTATTTTGGCTCGATGCCGATTGGCTGAGATTTTAAAGCGCTCGAAAAGTTGAAAATAATCAAAATCGAAGGTATCAGCATCGTTTTCCATGATTTCTTCTATTTCTGATGCTCGATTTTGAGGATCGATTTTTCCAACACCCACCAGTCGGTTTTACACTTGACTTTGTACTGATAGTTCTCGACATTATCGAAATTATTATTTCAAATCGATCTTGTCAATTCTCCGAGTTAACAAACGCTATGAAGATGACAAATTTCGCGCTGTATTCGCAGCTACTGCGCTTTGTATGTGTCCTTGTTTTGGTAACCCTGCACGTAGCCCGATTGATCCGGCAGGTCTTTACGTCCGGCTATACCCTTGCCCTTGCCGGTCTCGTCGAACCGCTGCTTGTGTGACCCAGTGTACTTCGACACATCCGTCAGCCGATCGACCGCCGACGCAGTCTTGCTAGCCTGTAATATTGGTCATACACATTTTAACAACTGTTAGAAAAGTATGAAAAATCGAGAAAAATCCTCTCAACTGAGACTTTGACGAAAAAAAAATCGAAAAACCAGAGCTCTTCTCTTCGCAATAAAAAAAAAAAGAAATAATTGCAAAAAGTTCGGCGTAGTTTCGAGCAATGGCAATCAGAACATGCTCGGCCTCGAAGAAGAGTTCGAATAAAGCAAATAAATTGTTGAATATAAATAAAAAGTTTGCAAAGAAAAAAATTGACGATATATTACGTGCAGGACTAAATATTTTATGGAAAATCTACGATATTCACAAAATTCCTTTTTGTTGACGTGAAAAATGATCAATTTAATGAAAATAACGAACCCCGGATGTTCCTCCTGTGAATCCAGGCGGTCCACAGTTCGCCATCTTGCTCTTCATCTCGGCCAGCTCCACCTTTTTATTCTTTGATAACTCTTCGAGGAAACCCTTGTATTGCTCAAGGCCCAACTTGTTGGATCTTCAATAAAGAAAATGAGATAATCAAATTTTTACTCAACGTGATTTTTCTTGAGCTCATTTTTTCGAATTGCACGAAATTGAGGATGAAACTTTAAGAGTTTTCGAGTGAGCGAAAGCGAAATTTAAAAAAATGCGAGATTTACTAATTAGTTTAGTTAATATAGTCGTACTTGTGCTTCTTGAAATAAATGCCAGTGTCCGTTGTCGTGATTTTTTTGCCATCAATAACTTTAGCTTGTTTCATCCACTTGTCACTCTGGCTGAGGGTGATGAGTTTTCCGTCGCTTTTTGGATCCCCGAATTTGGAGAAAGCCTTGAAACTCGAAATAAATGATAAACCGCTTGCGGCCGATGGACTTGCAGGTGCTGATTTTTCCGTTGACGTTTCTTCCAGTTTCAAGCTGGCCACCTCGTTCGTCACGTTCGTCACCGCGGGCTTTTCATTGCCGTTGCTGCTCCCGTTTTCTACGGCTCCTTCCATATTTTCTGGGCTGTTCAAATAATCAATAGCGTAATTGTTCGGTTAATCTGCCCGAAAATATATTCCAAATCGCCCAGAAAGTGGGTTAAAAAAGAAAAAAAAAATCGCTTCGATAATGCGATTAAAACCTGTAATTTTTTTTTTCTCGTACTGCGAATGTTACGAAGCGATAAGATTAACTTGGTATATAATTTTACCACTCCATCGTCCCGTTATCGGAACTATAAAACCATTTTTATTGCAGGGCTATATTTCCTAGGGTTCGAACACCGAGGAAAAGTACAGTGAAAGGTTCATGTGGAGTAAATGATCGCGTGACGAAAGTTTCCGTATATGGCACTTTTTTAGATCCAGGGAACGTAATAACAAACAAAACAGCTCGATATACCGTGATATCGAGGCTCGGACTCGCGGTTTACTCCCACTAGATCTTCGTACACCGCAAACAGTTGAATGTGTGCTTTTTGTCGACGCCATACACGGAAATAGACATAATTAATGAAATGAGGAATACGTGGAGGAATCAATTTTATTCGTGTGAATATTTACTTGAGAGAAGCTTCGAGCATGCAATCGTTTGGAATGAATCGTTCTTAGGAAGTTCATAAATGAAAAATCTCATTTTTCATCGACTGGAAAATTGAAGAATTCATCGGTGATTGAAAAATGGAGAAAAACAGGAAACTTCTATAATATTCTTGTGACGAAAATTGAAAAATGATAAGAACGAATTGTGGCTGAATTTTCAAGGTCAAAATATACGTTTTAACCCTCTAAAGGTCATGTGGGTCCCTTTCGATTCAACAGACAACTTTTTTGTCCAAATTTTTTGTCCGAAACGCTTTATTGATCAATAAAAAAAATGCGACACTATGACAACTATGAAGCCTGGAAGTAGAATAAATGGAGAGTATTCTAGGATTTTTTCAGATTTTTTTCTCTCCGAATCCGTGAGATATAAGTCGCAGGACGGAAAAGCCATAAAAAATAATGTGATCCGCGGAGGGTAAGTAATAAATGAATAAACGAAAGGCCGACGAAATTGATGAGACGGCTTAGACTGACTATGGGCCAAAGGGCAATAAACTTTTATTCCCTTACACAATAATGAATGTAAATATTTATATATTTCGCACATTGACGTGTGTAAATGAGTGTCTCGAATTTGCTCCCTTCGAGGCCAGAGAATTAGTGGGTTCGGTAACGTAGACAGTATCATTCAGCCAGGATCGACCATACGCGTTATTTCATACTTATAAATAACTATTACGATGTACCGAACGTGGTAACGTGTTTCACACATGAAACGAAGATGAGGTGTCTACTATAAATGCACGATGTATACAAAGTGTCGCGAAATTCGCAATTATTAGGTAACGACTGGAAGATAAAACGTTGGAACGTTTCAAAACATTCTCGACGTGAGGGTCAGCCGAAGAGATTTGGAGACAGAAATAGGCATAATTTACACGAAATACAACATTTTTTAAAAGTCGTTGAAAATAAAAAAATAGATTTACAAAAATTTAGTAAAAAATTGCAGCATGTATTTGATTCCTCAATTATTACAAGAGATCGATTCCCATTGGCATATTTTATTTTTATTTTTGAACGTCACGTTCTATATAAACAAAATCCCTAAACTTTGATTTCGTTCCTTCGAGTCATCTTTCGATTTTTTATTTGAATTAAAAAAAGTAAGCTTTGTCTCTGGTTTTTAATCGATACGAATAATTAACTTTTTTTTGACTGTATATTCTGAGTATTCTGTCGTTGAAAAACTGTGGACACGCGCTAGAAACCCTCCATTTTGTTGCTTAGCACTGTCGAACTGGACGCGTGGCGCGTTTCGTTCCAAATTTCATGGGAATCGATCGCGCATGTACAGATTCTTTTGCGTTGCGAAGTCGACTTCTATGTAACGTAGAAACACGCGTAATCTTGAAGGAAAAATGATTGTAATGACGATCAGAAAAATCGCGAACTCGCGAATGCATTGGAATCGTGACCTTCGATTTGTAGCGAAAAAAAAAGTAGTCAGAGATAAACAACTGTGTATTTTTTTCTTTTACCGTTAGTAAACTTTAGTCCGTGGCAAGAAAATGTGCAATGCGGTAGTTCTGCTCAAAAGAGTCACTTTACCATCACTGTCACACAAAATCCATGTAAAAAATTTGGAAACACATACGCAAATCGCTTTCCAATCAGATCACATACAAGCGTTAAGATTTTTCATTGTCTGCGACCCAATTAATTCGTTATCATGCACTAACGACAGACACGTATCCAACTTATCACTCGCCACTCATCTGTATTAACTTTGTTCGCCGTCTATATTACCCTCGACTATCATTAGGAAGCAATGAAATGAGATATAAACTGTAGAGAGTGGCTAGAATCTTGGCGAGAGTTATTTTGGGCTTCCGGATGATATGAAACGAGAGCCGTAGATTCATTTCGAAATATTGAAACGAAAGCGAAATTACCAACACGCGTGAAATTATCAAATGAGAAAATGAAAACCGACTGGGGAAAAAAAATCTACGGAGGAATCGAGTGAGGAGAGACTGCAGAGGACAAATTTTGTTGTTGTTTTTTTTTTTTCAAATACATACCCCGTGTCACGAGGAAGAGTTAGCCTATGAAAATGCACTGGTTGTTGTATCCGCCAATGTGCAGTTTTTCAAAAAGGATTTTTCATCACACTATAAGTTAACCAAAAAAAAAATTGCAATGTTGATATTTTTATCGTAGCTCGAAGTTTTTCACACGAATACAAAGAAATACTTGACAAGCACGTTTCGCGTGATAAGAGGTGTTTCGCGATGACTGTGGTGTCTATAACAGCTGTATGACGTATGAGAGCGAGTAGGAAAACAGTAACAAGCAGCAGCAGGTCCCAGAGATTCGGTTCCTGGAGGGAAGAAAATAGCGAGAGAGACAGAGAAAAGAGAGGGAGATTTTCAGAGCGCATGTGTTCTATCGATCTCTGGCCTGTTGGACGAGCCAACTGAGAACTTTGAGAACAGATCGTCTAGCGGTTGGCCCTATATTGGGGAGGAAAAATTCCCTTAAACAACCTAACAGAAAAAAAGGCACGACAGTGATTGTCAGCCGCATTTTCATGTCCCGAAAACTTCCAAAGGTTACATATCCCTCGCTAATGCTGATTTCTTTTTGTAACTGTAGCCAAGTAAGTCAACCGTCAATGTTTACGTTTCCGGGTCACTGTGACCCGAGAAAACCAACATTACTCTGCCAATGACTGTCTATAAGCTATGCTGCTCGCACTCAAGTCCTCTAAACATCCGTATGGCCCTTTTCGTGCAAATGAGCCATACATTTTCTCGAAAACGTGTGGAGTGCTCGTTGAATCGTCCACGTCAAAAAATTCAAACATAAAAAATATGGAGAATGTTTCGACAATCATCATCAACCATTTCTATTGGTGTTATTCCTGAAATGTTCTGAGAGACCAACAATTTATCTTTCGGAAAATAAAAAAAAATCAGTAAGCATCGCTTCTTGTTCAGACTGCCCCATATATTTGCAGGGTTTTGTGTGCCTTCTGTGGTGGTGTAGGTACGTGTACAAATATCAGAAAGATCGTCGTGTGCGTATAAAAATAGAGCTCCCCTTTTGGTTCTATCTGCGGAACCGCGTGTTCCATTACGTAGGTCGAGACAGAATTGGACCAAGCCAACCCCTCATTTTCATCCCCTTCCTCTTCCAACTTGATTTCATTCTCCCCCATGCTGCAATGGCGCGTCTCTTCCACCCCAACCGAGTGTATGTATAGGGAGCTGCGATCAAAACCATCTTTCAAGCTTGCATGTGCACTCGAGCTGCGTATTCTCGATGACGAGCTTGGGATCGTATCTTTTTTTTTTACAACGTCGTCTCATCGTCTCTGTCATCCTATTTACTGATTTTTTTAAATTCTCTTTGAACTTGAATTCATTTTTGTTACCCAAACACGTTTCATACTTTTTCTTTTCTTGGTCGGGAACCCCTTTTCCCTTATTATCGTTCGAGTCCAATAATTCAGTCCCTGAATGCTGTATTTGTTTTGCAATTACGACAAATGGTTCATTAAATTGGAATAATTTATTTTAATTGAACGATCGAATTTTCTGAACTTCTATTGACCTTTAAATTCCATGAAATTGAAATATTGCCATGAAATTTGTTTTAATGTGTAGAGCGCTCGCCCGTGGAAAAAGCGGAGCTAATTTGTGACATCGATACAGATAGATATTAGGGCGTTCCTATTTATGGCTCGGGAATTAATGACCTTGAACGTATATGCGATGACATACATTTTATGACATCACATACATACATTCAGTTGGTGGCGTTTCAGAGTTCGAGGCACACCTCTGGGGCAACTTTACCAATGCATTACTGAAATATTATTCAAAGAAGAACAGAATTTTTTTGATTGCAGAAAAACTTAATCTCTTGGGTTCGTGTTTGCACTCATTATGGACATTTGTGTTCAGACTCTCGTCTAGAAATATATCTCGCATGTACAATATAACTTAAACATGAACAGCGAGGCTTGCGAACACGATTGCTATTAACCCTCCACGGATTATATGATTTGTTGATACTCCGGATCATAAATGGGTCCTTTACGTCCTGCCACTAATATCTCACGGATTCAAAGAAAAAAAAATCATTGCATTTATTTTATTTCAAATGAAACGTTTCAAAAAACTAGATTTCTGGAAAAAATTTGTTGCCCGGGTCGGAAAGACCCAAATGGTCTGCGGAGGTTTGACGGTGACCTGTGAGGATCGAATGATCCTTGAATGAACGAGGGTTGTCAATTTGTTTCGTTCCACATTTAGAGATTCAACGCAATGTTCACTCGCTATTAATTTAGCGATTTATCGTTGATGAGTTTTTAGTGAATTCGCGTTAATTCGTTTTGTTGGTCAAAATTATTTTCATACCTTTCCTTAGGTCCGTTTTAACGATGTGAACAATCCAAAACGGATTTTATTCCGTTGTCGACCATATGATAACGTAACTTTCAGTGTAAAATTATCACAACATCAATTTTACTTTAGAACATCGATCAATCGAGAAAATTTCATAAATACTCATTCGCGAATTTGCTACGGAGAATGCATAGACCGCAACTGAAGTTCCTAGGCACAGGGGACTTGGAAGTGTCGCCCCCACCGTGTCTGCATGTCTCTTTTTTTGCCCCACCAATCCTCACGTACGAAGAGAGGCGACATTCAGCCTTGGTTAACGCTGTGCTGATAGGATGCCTAGCCGGGAATTCGTGATATCAGTCAATCGCTTCAAATCAGACATGAAAAAAAGAGGAGTCAGCTTTTTACGAAGAATTTCAATAATGAGCTGCACAAATCTGCCCACAAATCGTGAAGCATGAATCGAACCTGACGGCATGAGAAATCTGACGACACAAAGCCGTATATAAAATATGAGAAATTATTAAAAAAAGAAAAATCTGGACGTTCTCCAAATATTCGAAGAAAATAATCGAACAAAATCGAGAAAATTTAACTTCAAACTTGTCGAATTCTCGCTGTTATCGATTTATTTTGTTATTCTCCGATAAAGTTGCTGGTAAAAGATGAAAGTGCTGGTAAAAATAAAATTCTGTCATCGCTGACTTTTATGATTTAGAGATACCAACGAATGCAACGTAACAAGATTACACCTTATCATTTGCTTTCGCTACCCAGCAAGAACTTCGCCCATATTATAAATTTTGTAGGAAAATAGTGAATGGTATGGCTTAGCGTAGACTCACGATTTCCCTTCGATATACGCGTTACTCAAATTTTAATGAGTCTTCAATGTCGCACGTTACTCCATATTGAATTTATATAAACTTGTTGACGGTTTTCGTAAAAAATTTCGATTTAATTGATGCAAATAGCATGAAACGCGAAAATCGAAATAAAATAAAATTTTGTCGAGCTTTAATAGGATTTACTTATTTGACTGGTAGGAAATAATTCCTAAGACAGTCGCTAAAATTGAGCAGTAAAAAGACAAATCGATGGAGCCTCATGACCGTCGAATGACATCAAGGTCGTAACATGAATCCATAAAGCTATATTTAAGTGTTCATAACAATGCACCACTCAACTTAGAGTGTCTAGTCTGTACGTCAAGTTGGAGGTATAAACGAGTTGTCACGTTTTCCCTGATAGACGTCAGAAAAAAATCTGGAAATAATCGATGTCGATGAAAAATGAAAAGGCTCGACATGTTGAAAGAACTGCGATAGCAGGATTTCTCACTTTTTATTCATAACGCCTATTTAGTACCAAAGACTATGCTAATTTTTCTGCTCATCATCGTCGCATCAATCACTGTGCTAATTCGTCTGCTCTACTTTTTGTTATCAACCTCCAAGAGTCGGACCCTTCAATGTTTTATGCTGCTGCAACCTTTTATAGTGCAAAAATAAAGCTCCTTTTCAATTCACTGCTTAAGGTTTATGGACATTTAAAAAAATGTGATTCCCTATTTAAAAAAAATATGTTTAAAATGTGAACGCCATGGAGCAGCATGAATGTTCAGTGAATGGTTATTAGAATATCGTGTTTTGAAAAACTATGAATATTCATCAGTTTGCATCATAAAATGTTTTTCAAAAATCGGACTGGAAATCGATGTTTTGAGAAATATTATAAACAATTTTTTTTTTTTTTGTTTGACTATCGAAAACTCACGGGGTCAGTATAATTAAAAATACATCGATTACAAAGCCGAAAGGAATGAGTGCTCAGTATATTGCCTTTAGCATTGAAATGAAAAATCGTTGTGAATTAATCAATAAGGAGGACAGCTGATGTAGGAACTTTTATGAATAATTGCGCTATACATGTTAGAGTGGAACGAATGAGGGATGGAAAATGGGGAGTAGATAGCGTGCGATAGCGTTCTTGTCTCGTGGACGATTGTCTCTACAAACAGCGTCTATATGGACTGCCTACATATTACAAAAACATTGAGGTACTTGTTGCCGAATGCCAAGAATACTCATACCCTCGTAATCGTGTTTGTCTGCTCGTCCAGTCGTTAGGAATACTTCGTGAGTGTCGACTCTTTTCGATAAAGCATATATAAGGAAACTGAATTTGCGAACCGTTTTTTTTTTTCCTTTGTGATGGTCCATGACCTTGAATAATTGGATCTATTTTGGCATGAATTGAAGACGGCGATCTAGTGGAAAATAAAAATGGAAAAATTTGTTTGCTTATTTTATGGAGTAAATTGAAATTTGAACAGCACGAATATTCCGCTTATCGTGTTCCGGGCGGAGCGGGCAGATAAAACAGCAAACTAGTTCTTGGCCAGACCGTGGTTGTCGTCAGGGGCGCTACTGCTTGTAAATCATCTGTAGCTCAGTCGTCGAGTCTCATGTGCCCGGGTACACATGTACCGAGCTGACCTCACTCCGTTGAACTCGCATGTTGCTTTATTTTGCGAATGTAGTAAAAGATAAAGAGATAATAGAAAGTGTTGGAGTCCACGTCAATTTTTCATGCAGTCATTCAAAAGAGATAAAAGGTACGGTCGAAATAAAAAATTGTCATATATTGTCGAGGGAGGCCCATAGGATCTGTACATTGTGAAGTGTCCAGAAAGAAGCGACAAGTGAGCAGGGAACTTATTCTGAAAAAATAGCGCGTAAATGTTCTAATAAATATTACTATTATTTATATTATTTTTATTTCGACGCCATATGTTAAAAAGGTATCGTTAAAAAGTGCTGAGTGATGGATCACATGACCCGGATTTTAATGGGGTTTGACTAATTTATGCAAATAATTCAAAGACTTCAAATCTGTAAAAAAGAAATTTCTATTACTATAATGTGATAATCATTATCGTGAGTAATACAGCAACCAATCACCAAAATTATCTCAGGCGTATCTTTCGTGTTGCCGGAATTTTCATAATCGTAGCGAACAATTTTTTTTTCTATTTCACTAAAAAGTTCCCGAACCGTTATAATTTGTGAATCGAGTGGAAACTCACATGCCATTACCTGCTGAGAATTAAGGAAAAGATTATTTATTGCCAGATGCCGCTCGAGGTACTGCGAGTCTGACAAAATATCGGCAGTAGAGCGGCAACTATCGTCCCAAACGTGTCTGCCTGAGTGTGTCCTAATAGTTATCAAATTATCGCGGCATTCTGCGTATAGTTGAGTTTTTCACATCTCAATCCGTTGTCTCCTCTCACAAGGAACAAGGTAAATTTTCACCGAGTCAGTGGTGGCGAGAAATTATTTGATTTTTTATCTGCCAAGCGATTTAATTTACAAAAAATTACGATTTTTTTACTGATTTCAAAATATTGAGCTGTGGCTTCCATTTGATTTTTACGTTTCGAAGAAAAACTTCCACAGAGCACATACTTTTTCAGTGGCCTTCAATTTTTCTAACGATCAGTCCAATCCCGGTAGGAATTGTCAGTCTATTTGAACTGTATACAGCGCCTCACAATCGTGGAAGATGAATTGGTGCCAATTTCTACTTGAGTCTTGAAATAAAACAAAACTTATTTTCTCTCGTACATTTGTCCAGGTGAGACCATTTCAATGTTCCACTCACTAGGACTTGTATCTGCTAGGCATCCATAGGGAGATAAACAAATTGTGCTCACCATCGTCTGATATTTCATCGTTTTTAATAAAGCTTTTTCCACTTATATAAAAAAAATTCTTTTCCTGGTAACTGCATGGTTCTCTGAGCACATGGCTTCTCTGCTAGAGTGCAATTGAAATGCTAGTACAAACGTTGGCTACTAAATTCTCGGACAGACCCTGTTGGGCGACGAAAACTTTACGAACTCTTGAAATGTCTGTCCTCCCTAGGGTAGTATGTTCGTGAGAAAGCCTTGGCACTCTTTGGCACGCAATAGTCGAGGAATTAATAAGATTCAAGAAAGAGCCTGATAGGTGGGAATATCAGGTTCTTAAATGGCGTTCGGTGGCTTTCGGGATAATCTTTAGCATCGATAATCCAAAGAATCCATGAGATCCAAATGGAGTAAAAATTTAGTTTATGGAGATGCGCCATAAATTTCTACTTTGAAATAATTTATTCATTGATTTGCAATTTTTTATCAAAAAATCTTGATAAATAATTGCGAATAATGAATTAATTAATTTTTAATTGAGTCACTTTTTGTATTTCGTCACTATGCCTGTTCTTTATTAACCACGTTCATATGCTAGTAAATGGAAAATAAATTTCTTACCCAGCCACTGGATTGTTGAGGAGCCGATCCAGCAGTATTACGTCAAAGAAAAAAGTTCGATTCATGAATACACTTTTTTTTCTCCACAACAAATCTTAGACACGAAAGATTCCACACAGCTTATTCCAGAATTTCGACGTCCTAAGCAGTATGGCAAACTTCTACCGGTGTTTTATCGTCTATTACTATTTGTGACATGCCCTGAACTCCCTACTAACTCCGCTCCAGTGTGTATGTATTAATTGTAATGATATTCAGACAGGTGGACATTATTTGCCGGTATTTTTCCACAAAATCCCTCATAAAACTCTTCAAATGTAAATTATAATAATGTCAAACGATCATTCGGAGATGTTTCGAGCAGGAGTTTGGAAAATTTGAGAGAATATCTCGAGAAACATTTATTCCTCAATGATTCGACGTTTTTCGGATTGATTAAATCACAAATATATTCTTACTCGTTGCCTCGAATATTGGGAGATCGAAAGAACCACGTTTTTTTTTCTCTTCATATACAAAATTTCATGGGCTTAATAATTTTTGAAAATTATTTCAGAAGGACGATAAAATGGATTCCTGCAATGCTTTTAAGAGTGTGGTAAATGGTGTGTTCAAAGGGAAGGAACCATGGCAAATAGTGACCATCACTACGAGCACTGTGCTCGGAGCAGTTTGGATCTGGAATTTAATTTCCCAAGATGAAAGTTCGTTGATTTTTACTCTCAAAGACTTCGTAAGCTTATTCGTTGACCTTCATTTTTTTTTATCGCGTCATCGGGACTTCAGTCGATAAGAATCGAGCCAAAAAGTTCGATATCTGAGTCAGGAATTCATGATAAACAAAAAAAAACAAAGAAAGTCGTTTAAAAACTTATTTGCTACGTCGATTAACCCTCGCAATTTTTTCTTTATTAAAATGAACAATGAAACTTGCAGGTGTTTACGAACGAGGCAAACGTCAAGTGTTTAGATTAGTCAAACTGATTCCTTCGGTAAACGAAAAATTGGAAACGGAGTTGGCCAGCATGAATAAATCCTTCGAAAACGATATTTTACAAAGGCTCAAGGACGATCCATTCGTAACAAAGCTTCCGGAAAGTGGCCTCAGTCCCGATCAGGTGCTGAATGAAGTGAAAAAATACACGGAACTGGGTAAGAAAATTCTAAATACAGATCGTATATATTTGTTTTGTTTGTTTTGTAAATTACAGGAAAAATCGATTATTTGTAAAATTACAACGGATACCAAAAATCTTGGACCTTTTCAGGCGGCTACGACTGGAAAGGAGGAAAAGTTTCGGGGACCGTTTACACGGTCGACAAAAAACTCATCAGCTTGATGACTGATGTATACGGCGTCGCTTCTTACACAAATCCTCTGCATCCGGACGTATTCCCCGGAATTTGCAAAATGGAGGCCGAAGTAGTTAGGATTTGTTGTCGTCTCTTCCATGGCGATGATGACACGTGTGGAACTGTGAGTTCGAAAATGAAAATTCGTGAAAATGTGCATTCGTAGTTGAAACTGTCCTGATTTATTATCTGTCAGCATTTTTGGCACTGAGTCAACATTTCTAAGTGGTGTTTTGCCAAAAGATTAGCGTCGCTCTATTTCGCCACGAGCTAACGATTTTTAAATTTGGAAAAATGCAGTCATTCGGCCTTAGGCAATTTTTATTTTTTAAACTCAAGTGAAAATTCAAAATTTTTCTAATTCTAAAAATTCAATCGTGATTCCGACATTTTTTAAATATCATTGAATTATTGAGCATTTATTCGCATGAGGCGTAATTCCATTTGGCAACGTTATGTTTTTGGATATGTAGATGACGACCGGTGGCTCAGAGTCGATTCTCCTGGCGTGCAAGACGTGGAGAGATTACGCGCGGGACGTGAAAGGCATTAAGAGCCCTGAAATGATAATACCAATAACGGCGCATACCGCTTTCGATAAAGCAGCCAAATATTTGAAGATTCGTATCAGAACGATTCCTGTGAATCCACACAGTTACACAGTCAGTATGGAGGCGATGAAAAAAGCGATAAATGGAAATACAATAATGGTGAGATTGCGTTACGACGAAAATAGTAAAGCGATCGTGATCAACTGATTGATTTTGCAAGCTTATTCCTTTCAATTTTTTCTTTTACTAATTTTACTAATTTTACTAAATTTTATTTTATTTTAGCTGGTTGGTTCTACTCCAAATTTCCCATATGGCACAATGGACAATATTAAAGCGATTTCGGAACTTGGAGTAAAATACGATATTCCAGTTCACGTGGATGCTTGTCTCGGGGGTTTTTTGATCTGTTTTATGAATCGAGCAGGATTCCCTGTCGATAGTTTCGACTTTTCCTTGCCTGGAGTCAGAAGCATATCTGCTGACACTCACAAGGTAACCAAAATCTCATTACACAGGCTAGAGCTGTAATAATTTATTTTCGATTGAATTTTTATCTCTCGTTCCATTTATTCACTGCACGTCGTCCCGAGGAGATGAAACTTTGGATGTAAACGATCTAAAAACTTCAGCACCTTCTGCTGATGTAAAAATATTTTCCTTACCATCACGCGGTAAAACTAAAATCAATCAATTTTTATTTCAGTACGGCTATGCACCCAAAGGATCATCTGTGGTGATGTACAAGCACAAAAAATACCGACATTATCAGTATACTATCACGACCGATTGGGTCGGGGGTATTTATGCCTCACCCACGGTAAACGGCTCACGTGCAGGTGGTATTATTGCTGCTTGCTGGTCATCCATGATGTATTTCGGGTTGAATGGTTACGTCGAAGCAACGAGGAGCGTCATCCAAACGACGAGATTCATCGCAGCCGAGTAAGTACACGAGGGACTTGGCGAGGAGAGAATTAAAAGTTAAGTTTGTCGAACACAAAACTCTATTCTCAGTTGGAGGGAAATTCGTGGCTCTGAGTATTTTGCAGCTTCGAGACAATGAAATAAATAAACAACGGGAGGAAGCTCCACTTCCATTATTTATTTTCAACATGCATGGAAAATGAGTTGATTCGTTAATCCATTTAATAATGATGGTAATAATGATAAAAAATAATTGTGAGCGGTTTGACGATTATATGAAATTTATTCATTTTTTCGAATTATTTTTTATTTCATGTTTTAAATCTATTTTTCATTTTTTTTTTAATCCATAATTTTGAATTAATTTTCATTTTATTATTTCAATTATTGGGATATTTATTATTTCAATTATTATTTGGAATTTTTACAGGCTAGGAAAAATGGATGGGCTTTTCATATTTGGAACACCCGCCACCTCGGTCATAGCACTGGGATCCAAGAAATTCCATATTTATCGACTCTCCGCAGGTCTCAGTACCAGGGGCTGGAACTTGAATCCCTTGCAATTCCCATGTGGTATTCATTTGTGTGTTACAAAAGTTCATACTGAGCCTGGTGTGGCTGACCAATTTTTGGCAGATGTCAAAGAAGTTTTGGTGGATATTGCTCAAAATCCGGATGTCGAAGTCGAAGGAATGGTAAGTGAACTTCATTCCGACTTCTAGAGATTCGTAATAAATTTCAACGTTTGTCATTGATCGCGGATTTCCATTATTTCGATCTTGAGACATTATTTTTTTATTTTTTTTTTCAGCTCGCCATGTATGGAACGAGCCAAGCGATACCTGATCGTAGTGTCGTCGGTGATTTTGGAAAATTGTTTCTCGACTCCGTCTACTCTACCCCCCAAGTATAACTATAAATGCCTTGAAGCCTCGTTCCACATTATTGTGCCAAGACGAAAATCATTTCTATTCCAGGATGATCGCTTAAGTTGAACATGTTTCTGCCTCATTTTTATTAATAGAATTATTGTAGCTGCGAGACTATTTTAATAAAAACGTCATTCCATTTATACACGAAAAAAATATCTGTCATTTTTTTTGCGAAGACCTTGAATGAAAAATCTGATTTCCGGCGGATCTTCAAAACATCGAAATAAGGACTGAAATGCTGCAATTTTTTTGGAGTCCATTATGATATTATTTTGCTATCGATAGAACGTGCAATTAATCTGGAAAATTCGACAAATTTGGGGACGAAATTTTGATAAGAAAACGGTCGAAAAGTTTATTTTTCAATTTATTCCGAACATGTTATCTAAAAACAGAATTCTGACACACAATCCGGCCTCGAACTGTGATGAAGAAGGCGGAATTGATTATTTATGAATTCTTCACTCGATGAGCATCAATTGTTGGAAAGATTTATGGATTTTCGGTCGGTTTACAAAATGCATAGTTACATGGGATGTTGTATATATGTTTGGGGTGAGGATGATGTCGAGAGGAGGGTACGAGGTACTAGATGAAGGAGCACGGGGTTTATTTTCGTGAAGCATATCAAATACGATCATGTACAACGGGAACATGTTCGGCGCATAGCACAGTGGATTCTCTTCTGTTCAGCAGTACCCTCGACGAGCGGGAATATTTGAGAAATTCTAGCATCGTAGGCGATTCGAAGGCATTGTTGAATGACATTAATATGCTATCGCGTTATGAGAAACGGTGTGCGACCTATTGATTGAACTCAAATAATTCATCGCCTCCGAGACCCTCATCTCGATGAGATTTCCCCAGCCATATTTCAGGTCCCTGACCTCTTTTTTATTTTGTTTCTCCATGCACCCGTTCGCCGTTAATGTGTCGCCTTCCTGTCTATGAATCCTGGACAAAATATTTGTAATTTTTTCTTTAAATTCACAGCCGGAATTTTTATCTCGACGTTGTGTAGCGAATAATGTCATTTTTGTTGCACATTTCAAGCATAACTTCACGCGTCAAATGAAAAAGAAAGGAACGTATGAACTTCATACGTGGTGATTCAGAGAAATAAAATAATTCACAAAAACTCATTTTCTATGCTTGGTTTTCGATAATTCTCATTCATTCCTGCTCTGATGCAGCAGATCCTCGTATTACCGAGATGTCAAGTGAAGGTTATGGTGGAAACACGCTCCCATATTCCTCTAAGCAACCTTCTTATCTTGCACGACATACAGAATCGAACAGAACTCACGTTGCAAAACGTTTTATTAGAATAGCCTGAAGCACGTCAGATCGAACTGTGTTCGAAGGAAAAGTGATATTTGCCCTTTAAGAAGAGAATGAATTAAAACCTGTCATTCGAGTTCAAAGAATTCGATGTTGATGCATTGAGAAATTTCGCGACAGACATCGTCGCGATCATTTTTTTTTCTCGGAGTAAAGTATCAATTGTTTTCTCTGTTGATTGCTGTTAATTGGTAGTTTCCTGTAGATTGGCCAATAAAAATGCCGGCCGAAAAAATCAGACCCTTTCATATATTATTGGAAAATGAAGCAATTTTTCACAGTCGCTTCAAAATTAATCGGAATATTCTCTGCAGTAGAAAATCCGTCGTGATCGATGTGGTGAATGATAAAGCACTATGCAAATTTCGTGTTACCCTTGTTTCGTAGTTGTAAAAAAAATTCAATATTTTCGTGATGGGGTCTTTACCCTATCCCAAATTCAAATGTAAGAGGCCTTTTTTTTATTTTATCGTTTACCAGCTCTGACGCGACCTCTAGTCAGGGTCAAAGGACGGAGGATTTTGTTTGCTAAGTTGCGATGTTTTCAACAAATATAGTGGTCAAAATTGTTTTTTTGAGACTTCCTAAGGTTTTGATTCCAACATTGCCGGTCAGACTTGACTTTTTATAAAAATGTGAATGAAATTTCGATTTCTTAGATATTTTTTGTCGCCTCATTCCACATCGTGACTTTGAATTTTGATGTGCAATGACTTTTTTGTTTTTAGAATACCGAAGAATTTTTTCAAATCGAATCTTCGGTTGCCATCGGCTGTTGGTCTCTGGCCTTAAGCTTATATGAAAATGCCATGGCGTCTCTGGCAAAGTCCGCACATTCGCGAGCCAAATGCTTCAAATCCTTCGGTGTCTCTCCACCAACCCACGCAACTCACCCGGCCTCCTATATCATTCGATATCCGGACGTAACTCTCTCTTTCTCTCTCTTTCTCTGCCCTATCCCTTACCTTCGTCCTTCTTTATCAGCCTTAAGATCAAAACTGAGAAAAAGAGAAAGAGAAGGGGATTTCTTTATCGCCAAGTATCGTTCCATCACTCGCCATGATCAGTCAGGCTTCGTTTATAATGACAATATAAGCAAGCGAACCCTCATAAATATCCAACGGTATCCAATTTTTCTCGCAGGCTTACTCTGACACGTTCTTTTAATTTATTTCAATTTGTTGGATAAATGTTCTCAAGCGTATTTAATCGCAACGATCTTTTCGTTAATACTTAACTAATTAGAACTTGTATAAATTTTGTACGTATATGCACTAGTGTGTATCCGTCAAAATGGGCCAGGAACGACAGTGTCGAATTAGGTCGCTAAAAAAGAATGATCCGCTCGAAAATGAGCCGAGGAACAAAGCGGCTTATGCGGCTTCGCAAGCCTGCAATTCTAGTTATCACCCAATCTTCTTGGGCGTAAAACTTGTGTTGCAAAACAGCCAATGCCCCTTCGGGAGCATGGAACAGACTTTTTATCCAAAGTCGCTGAATTTTGCAAGGGGAGTCTGTGTTCCGAGCTATACTGTCTTATGATCCTCCTAACCAATTCGCTAATGTAGGTCACTGAAAGGCCTTGAAAGTGTTGAAAAAATTAAACAACTATTTTGGTGAACTTAAAAATGGGAAATCAACATTTTTTTCATTATTTTTTTTGTCACAATTTTTAAGGTTTATAATTTTTTATTTCCCAGTATAGCCACGACAATTATTTTTCGGAAACTCTCCATGAAAAATAAGTTTCATATTTATAAAAACATTATTATTCAGAGAGGGCTCTCGTATATATTCTGAGAACTTGAAGAAAAGTGAACAAGCCTCGAGGAGAGCTGAAAAATAATGGGGCGTTTAATTGATTCAATTACTGCAGGGAGATCGCCGCCCGAGTGCAAAGTACTCAGAAATTTGATGCTCCAGGACTCTACCACTTTTGTCTTGATGGAATTGCTCTAATGTTAAATAACGAGGATGAATATCGAATTATTGATTTATACGAGGGAGTCAGCCAGAAGACTGAGTTATTAGAAGTTGTTCTATAGAATATTTAAAGGAGGTGGATTTATGATGCCGAACATGTAGAATATTCGATCTCCTAATAGGCTCACACGAAATCAGGAAATATTTGTTTTCATACGTTATCAAAATAAACCATTTGGTGTTTTTTTTTTTTTTTTTTCAATTCCGACGCTTTGCAGTGCAATAAAGAAATAAATAAATAATATTAAAGGGGGAGGTAGTCAAAATGGGCCTTGGAGCCCGAAGAAAGTGAAATTCCGTCTTTTCAAACCTGAAAAATTTTCTATTTCGAGATTGAAAGAAAAATACATGTAGATTTCGCGAAAATCAACGTGAACGTGAATTAATTCGCGTTGATTAATTGTGTTTCCAAAAATAAATAGTAAAGAAATACTTTTTATCTAGTGACATCTGCTTGTAGCCTATGAACAGATGTTTTTTTCCCGACAAATATTGCAACAGTGCGGAATGGCCTCTCATTGACGATATAGCAGTACGATTATGATGTCTCTCATGCACGAAGAATTTAGGGCGAAAACTAGTCTGGAATACGGATGAACAAGGATGAGAATGAATCGTGTTTTTTTTCATCCAATAATTTTTTTTTTTTCCAGTGTTGGAACCTTTCCGAATCGAGTCGTGATCGAAAAAATGTTTTATCGCAAAATATGTTTCAGTGATAAAAATGTTTAAAAAATTAAAAAATTGTCTATCCACTAGAAAAATGAGTTACAAAAAAAACGTTTGGCAGAATGGAAAAACGATGGTACTTTTCCATTTTATATAATAGCCCCATCTTTTATATCGAGTCGTTCATCTTACCATAGCAAATGATTCCCGTTTAGGTACTTCCTCCCATTTGTCACCAAGTAGGCTTGAGAAGTGCCAACAGTCAATACGCAGACGTTGAACTAACCTGAATTAACATGGCGAATTTATGTATCTCCGGTTTTGAAGTACGAGACGCAGCATGTAATTCGTGAATAAAACCCCCTGGTGCGAATAAAAATATACTACTGTCTCCCGAGTGATGCGATGTGACGTATTGGTCCCCATCGTCGTCGCCCGCATGGTAAGATAAATGGTTTGTTTGGGTTCGGTCACTCCTGAGCGTAGGAATAAGTCTGCATATGTTTGTCACGTAATCTATTCGAAATATGTTGATTACCATTAGAGAATCGCAAGCATAAAATTGCGCGATCGAACACTTGATCGCGGAAATTCAACGAGTACATAGAATAAATTGTCGTTTTTGAGAAATCAATTTATTAAAGATCGATATAACTGCATATCGAAAAGATTTATCAGAACAATTGAACGTGGAAACACTTCTGACACAAGTGATGCAGCGGTGACCTGGATCCAATGGATCAGTTCAGTCTTCTTGAGCCAATTGGTATACTAATGATCTATCGAATATTTACTCAATTAATCTCTCCTGGATGAGATGAGATGTAATGGGATATCGAATCGTTATAAAGAGAATTTCCGGAATGCAACTGACGAGGCCATTCTGTTGGATGCTGGAACAAGCGGAAGGGCATAAGAGAAAAGAGGAATAAAACATTTTAAAACGATATCCGTTAAACGTCGTCATAATATTCGCGCTATCCACTAACGTTTGCTCAGACTTTTCCAATGTTTCAGAAAACGAGGAGGTGAATGAGATACAGTCAGACTTGACGATAATCCTGGATTATCTGATAATAAAAACGACAGAGAGTTTCCAACTTTTAATGAAAAACTAACATCCGTTTTGATCCAGAGAGGAACATGTACCTGTTCTTCGGGATCTCAACGGACAACACATACCATGATTATGAATTGGATTAGCTTCGTCAACTGTGTCAGTGCAGAAATGAAGTTGTATTTCCATCGTTGCAAAGTAAATTACATTTTTACATTTTTTGTTTAATCGTCATTACCGTAGAATGACCTCGAGGGAGAAAACGGAAAAATAATTGGAATCGAAGGAGATTTTCCCTTGAATTTCTCAGCGAACAATATCCGCTCAATTAGATTTCTTGTCTTTGATCTACAAAAAATAGAATCTACATGTTTCACGGTCATCAAGCAAAGCTTCCTGTTGACCTTCGTTTGAGAACTGATTTGCTGATAAGTTCCGCAAAATACTTAGGGGACTGGAGCAAATTTTTTCCAAATTTATCGTTGATCATATACGGGGAAGCTCCTTTTTCGGCCATTTCTCCTAAACTGTTCCTCCGTATTGAGCCGAAAGACAAGCCATCCTTACAATGATACATTCTTATCATGCATAAAATATGTGAGTATGTATTCTCATACTCAGCAATTTAACAGCCATGAATATTGCAATAAGAAAATTATGCTAAATATGCCGAACAAAACACATATTTTTCTTCATCCTTTAGCAACTAAATCCATGAAAATCCGTATCCCACTTTCTTCTTAATCGAATGCGAGTGTTTGATTTTTATGAACGAAGTATCGCGATAGAAAATTAATATTACAACTTCCAAGAAAATGCTGCGAACAAGAAATTCCGTCGAAAAAAATCAAATCCATTATTCATTATTTTTTATTAATAATAACTTCTTATTAATCAATTATATAATTTATTTGATTCATTTTATTATTCAATCATTTTATTTATAATTATTATTCAATTATTTTTATTTCATTTTCAATTCAATTCATTTAATGAATTATAAATTACTTTCAATGATTGATTCTATCGAGTTAATTGTATTCTCGGTTCCGGGCTACAAATCGAAAAATGATTCAGTCAAGTTCGTTTGTTTGGGTTTGTTTTGGACTGAAACTGAAAAAAGATTTCGGCTAAAAGTCAACGAAAATGGTTTCCGAGAATGCATCGAATGTATTATTTCGTCAAACTGCAATTCCGAATAAATCGGGTCCAATTAAAGTGAAAGCTATTGAATGACTCAATGAAAACAAAAGCAATCTTAATTATTTGGAAAGTAATTTAAAAATTCGATCCAGCCATATTGGTCGAAGAGTTTATTAGGAAATTGATTAACTTTTTTTTTCGCACATGCAAGTGGGAATTATCGTATATGAGTAGAATACGATCGAACTCTATCAAGCGAAGGTCTTATTATGGGGATGTGATTGAAGCTACAGAATAGAAATGGTCGTTGTGTTATATAGTGCCCAACGTGAAATTGTGGACCGCGCGCACTCACGCTCTCGAGCTTAGTCGGCCCGCAGTTGAGTCGAAGCGTGCTTTCCGCGCTGGTCGCTTCGATCTTCTCCTCAATTTTTTCTCCGAACGAAAAATCGCGTATGCGACATATTCTACACGTGAAAAGTAATGCTTTTTATTGTAGTATCAAATTTTTTTTTCCTTGGTTATAATCGTTACATGATCGCGAAAAAAAACTATTAATCAATTAAGATTTCCATCGTTATCATTCTCGAGTACGTATTACATGCACATAAGCGCAAGAAAGGTCTCTATTATCATTAAATCTGATAGGTCGACGTCTCTCACTTGGAGTACGCGCCGTATAATGCGTAGCTCGGAACGTCGCGACGCTCGCTCTATATACGCGCTCCTGGAAGGGTCGCGCAAGCAGTATCGTGGTAACGCGCGTGCTGTTCTGTTCGCAAGCCCGCGGATCCTTTTGGCTCTGACTTTGTTCCGTGCGTACGGCTGAATTAACAAAAATATTTTTATCCTCAAAACTAAATCGATGTGTTTTTATTAAATAAAATAATTCAATATCACTGGAAGGAGATCATTGACTTGTGGGACAGTGAATGTTTAGCAGACTTTTCATTTATCTCGGGTAAGCTGATCTAAATGAATTTACAAACATCTTAGATTCTTGTGATGCCCTGGTGAACGGGTCGTGGATAGAGTCAGTGATATAAGTTGTTGAAAAAAACAATCAGAAATCCATTACCGAGATCCCAATCGGTGTCTGTCGACAGTGGTTAATCGAACGTTTTTTCGTGCTCTTATTGGTGAAAAAAAATGTTTTCATTGTTGAAAAAAAAACTCTATAGAATGGGAAAATTGAGCTTCGGAGGGAGATTGAAATTTAATCTCAAGGGTGCCATGTCGTTATTCAATTAGAATCTTTTCTAACGTTACGAAATGTCAAACTTATTCGATGATGTATGGAAAAAATGTTTGAACCACACCTTAAGAAATTCAATAATTTAATTGTTTTATGACATCGGATGGGGGATCAAGTGAAAAGCGAGTAAGATAATTATTGAGCCAAAATAACGCAGGAATCTGGAATGAAATCTTGAATTTATTCAGAAGCAGGCGGTAGTTTCATATTCGCCACATGTTCACAGTAAAACTAAATGACCCCTTGAAATTGGGATCGAAAGTAATTGGGGGCAAAAAAATAAATATCGAGAATCGCGTAAATCATGTATAAACAAGGGTTGCAACTTTTCGGGTTGTCGGTTCCCAAAATCATTCCCTACCGGCGTTTATTCTCTTGCGACCGATTTCAACCGTTTCGCGCTCAATTTCATGCCAGGGTGAATTGCATGATATCGGGTACACACGGGACGATATGGATCGAAAGACCATAATGCAAATCACCGTTTGTTTATTTCTATGAAATAACATTCAATCAAACGGAATAAATATTCAATCGACGCAGATTTTCGTTCGTAAAATAAATAAAATTTATATTTTTGTGAGATTTCGATATTCCTGCGGAAGCAATTTATGAAAACAAGCAGTTTAGGAAGTAAAAATTTCTTGAGAGAATACGAATTTAAAAAAAACAATGGAATATTTTTCGAAGATTCTCGAAATGCTCTCCCTCAGTTTTTTTTTCGACACGCGATCAAAAGTGCAAGTTTTACGGTGCAAAAGAGTTCTTCAAATTCATAACAACGCTCAGACTTTCAAAGTACTTCGTTGCAGAGTGAAAAATGAATGAAAAGTTGAGCAATTTTTTGGATTCGACCGACAGACAGAAAAACCTTGTTTCGCGAGGATATGATAGTAATGGAATGTCGAGTCTTTTGTATATTTTCCATTAGACACTGAAATTTTTTTGAAGAAACTGCATACTCAACAATTAAGCACCTCGTTGACCTTCAATTAGTTCGCGTGTGCGCCACGGAATGCTCAATTATAAAAAAGAATTAGCAAAATTATTGCTGACTTTTCAGGGCATGAGGTTAGGGATAATTTTTATTAAAAGATGAATTTCATTTTTTAACCTCAATCTCTTGGGATTGAGATTGTATGGAAAAAAAATTTCGGCTCGTGTGAAAATATTTTAAGGAGTATTACGAATTAAAAATCGAAACAAGTAATAATTAATTTTACATATGAAAAAATAAGGATAAAAAGTTATTTTCCATAAGTCAAAGTTTCGTCAATAGTTTCGGAGTTTTTTTAAAACTCCTTAAATTCTTTACAGATAAAAAAATAGATACATTGTGTTTTTTTGCATCAAATGAATTTTGAAGAATAAATAACTTTGCGACGATGAAATTTTGACGCAATCATTGGCACTTTGACGAAATTTATGATTCACATTGGAACATGACCATCTGGTCACGATGGCGCTTTTATTCCTAGCATATTTTTGCCTCTTCAGAGGCACGATTGAGAGTAGATTCTAAATGATACGGAGCGTGACCAAAGAGATGCATCGTATGTATAGAGGTAATTTAACTACACGAGCTTGGCTGCGTGTTGGTGCATTTTTGATGTGAATTGTGTAACGCTGAATACAAAAGCTCGCGACTACGGTCATCTTTTATGATTTCCCTCTGGATTTTTGTCCAACGAGATAAAGAGAAATTCTCATAGTCGAGTGATCGCTTGATTCATTCAATTCCACTTGCACATTTTTATTTATTTCATTGCACAGTTTGAATTCTTGACTCTTTTTAAAAAATTCTTTATTGATTGCTGCCTTTCATATTTTTCTGTGTACCTTTCTTCCATTATTTTTTCATCACTCCTGAGCATTCCATTCTCTACGTGGTAGGTTCATACGTGAATTAAACTTCTTCCATAACAAGTATGCATAATACACAACAAACGCGATGTAAATCTCATAGTTATGTACGAATACTCCAGGGCAACAGCTCCATGGGACACTCCACGCAAAGTCGATAAGTTTTTTCGGCAGGAGGGTCAGCGAATCTGATACTCTCAAAATTTATTCTCATTCTACTATCCAAAGGGACAATTCTTTTCATCATGTAATCAGCTCTGTGGTGTATCGTACAAAAAACCTTTTTGATTTACATTGCACGAAGATTTATCATGCTTTGCTGAGTCAAACAAGCCCATTGTACGTTTCGACCGCGATGAACGAAGATTTTCATACATTTCCTACTGACCGTTCGAGTATTTGTTTTTTTTTTATTCACTAAAAATAGTAATGAACAATGAAAATTCAATTTGGTTTTAGTTTCATCAAATGCTGCGAATTTTTAATACCGAAAGGGTCGCGAGCTTGAGTAAAATTTCACACTTGTGGATTATTTGTGTCAAAACCTTCGACCCGAATGATCGAAAGGGCACTAAAAAATGATCGCCCTTTAATTACATGTTTTTGTTTTTCTGTCAACCTGAAAAAACCCCATTACGCTGGTATAAAATATACTTCACTGTCATTGAAACGAGAATATTGTTCATGGAATTATATCATGTAATTGATACGATAATTGCAGAAAGTCAATGTCGTCGTTCGATATCTTTGTTACGATAATTGTTATTGGTCCTTCATGGGTGTTTAGCTCTCAAGCTTTGAATATCCAGTTCGTCAGTCATTCCTCATCCGTATTGTCACAAGCACGTGTCTATTGTTATGCTCGTTAAACTATAATCCTATTCAGTCTCTGTTGACTATCACAGTCGGAGAGAAAAACAAAATATCATTAAAGAGAAGTCTAGCGAGGCTCAACGCATGTTCAAGTTTCACAGGAAAATTCGAGCGAAATTTCCGAGAGTAAACATTACTTCCAAAACATCAAAGAAGAAATGTATGAAAAAAAATAATTAGTTTGTTAGTCGACGTCGCTTACGAATCCGTAAGAATGAAAAAATGGAGGAAGAAAAAAAGGCAAGTCTCCAAATTTTCGGTCAAACTTTGTACACACGGAATAAACTGCGTCGATTCGTTTATTTTCTTTCTATTGCGTGCATTCGGTTCTTTGTTTCGAATCAGACTTTTGATCCAGCCAAATTTCGCTGGGGAAACTAGATAGACCCGATGGTAAGCCGCAGAAAAAGAAGAAAACATTTATTTTCTTAGTTTGACGGTAGAAAGAAAAAAAACGGTAGACAGATGTGGAACATCCAACGTAATTCGTTGATCTTTCTCAACACTTTGTGGTGAAGCACGAGTTTTCGCGTAAATCGTCAGAAGGAAACGTACGCTATGTACGTTCGCGCATGTACGTCTTGTAAATACATATATGTATTCATTATATGGCGAAGAGAAGAGTAGAGAACCGTGTTCCACAGAGCATTTTTTGTCGGACTTTTTCGAGCTGAGTGGTTCATGAGCAATAACCCTCAGCTAAATTCCAAATGTCCCGAAAGAAACGTATACAGATATACCATTCGCTTGTTGGGCTATGAAAGATCGTGATAAATTGGCGCAAGTGAGAACGGCCAGCAAGCACAATTTGAATCTGCAGGTTTACCGACGTCTCAAACATGCATTTTCATTTATTAACAATTTTGTTGCATTTTCCATCGTGATTATACGGAGACGTCTCCTTCGAAGATTCGAACTTCAACCCAACCCGCCCGTAATCATCGCGTAAAAATAATATGATTACACGCGATGATTTCTAAACAATACAAGACAAACGAGCAGTGCAGAATACATAAGCAGCACCAAAAGCACCAAATCATCGCAGTATAATTTTGTTTGAATTTTTTAATAAAGCAAACTTTCGCCCCTTTCGTCTGCACAGTGTTTTTCCCTCGGGATTTTCGAACGCTTGCACAGTTCTCCAGAATAACTTACACGATTTAAATTAGCGGTCTTGATTGACCTGAAAATATAACGAAATGATTTGTATCATTCATGACGGTGGAATTGTGTTTTCTATAAAATTCAGAGAGCCCCGGCCCTGGCCCCGGCCCCAGCTGGGCTATCTTTTTTTGTGACTATTGTATTATCGTATTAATTAAAACTGACCTTTTATTAACAAAAGTCAAGTATTATTGACTTTTCATGCCAAAGCTGTTGTTGATGGTGCGGTAATGGACAAAAGGTGTCCCTTAAAGTGTCATAGCCTGAGCCGTAATTGCACGCTCGTTTCTGATCGATTCTGGAATGTTTTCCGCCGTGAATAGAAGAAGTGAAATATGAGCTTGGAGTGTCCTACTTCGGAGCACCTGCTCGAGGGTGTAGAGAGCAATAACGCTTTGCCTTGTCTTTGAAATGGAAAAAAGCAGCGTCAGTCGTCGGAAATTTGCATTAGATCCA
Source organism: Campopleginae sp. 14b (assembly GCA_030522525.1). Classification (NCBI taxonomy): domain Eukaryota; kingdom Metazoa; phylum Arthropoda; class Insecta; order Hymenoptera; family Ichneumonidae; species Campopleginae sp. 14b. The sequence continues at coordinate 95,109 of JAPYYS010000011.1, forward strand.
ACTACAAAATTGCACAATTATCAACGCGGTTTTGCATGAGAACCAACCGGAAAGATTGTAAAAAATATCGCTGGCGTCGTTGCTGGATGAAAACGAAATTGCATACAAACGTCACGCGCAACTATTTCTTTTTTGCGCCTCTCCGTTGCTCTCTTCCGCTCCAATCCAATCCGTTGCATTGTCCTGTCGAATAAAGTAACTGCACACGCTATACGAAGTGTTTGGCAATTTCTCACTTTTCCTTTTGCTCTGCGATAACAGACATTTTAATGAATTTGTCGGACCGCTCGCATCGTTTACATTTCATGCATTCACCAACCGGCTCGTATTTCTGCACACGTATTGTATCAATGACTCGTAATAATTTTCGAATAACATAAACTCGCGTCAATATACGCCCCAGATTTGCGCAAGTTCAATTATCTCGATTTATGAGGTTATTAAGATGAGCAAGAATAATGTTCTCGCGATGTTGAAAAATACGTTTTTGCAATTGTTTGAACATGTAAAATCTGAAGTTTCAATCCTGTCTAAATTTTGATCTTTCGGTTACGTGTGAACTTACGTAACTCGACGTTATACGGAAATGTGTCCTGATTAATAAGTCGACAATGAGACTCACCAAGGAAACGTAGCTCTCCATTTTTTCCCGATTGGGTGATTTTCTTTTATGGACAGCCCATCAAACCGAGGATCAAGCTTACGTTTGTTTTTCCATTTTCTCAAGGCATTTGGTGAGATCGAGACTATAATTTAGCCTGCAAACTTGCTGTTAAGGTTTGTTGGCAAAAAGCTCAGACCGTGTTTCGGTCTATTATCTTGATGATTCATCTCGAGGAGCTTTTGATGCTCCGTCGAAAGGATGTGGTCGTGTTTGTATTGATGTCTATTTGGCTACTGTATATTAGAGACATTGAAACGTCGACTCTACGCACGATTGAGGTCGAGGGTGAAAATATGGGGGAAGGAAGTCTCGAGAATGAGAAATTGGAACAACCGACTACGGACAACTAGACGGGACAAGTGCGAATAAGTCATACCCTTCGCCCATATGTTGAGCACGTTGAACATTTTCTCTTTTCATTTGTTGACCGAAAGTCTTTGAATTCCATCCTTCGCGCTGGTCGGGTCAGAAGAAGAGGACAAAAGGAACGTTCTCAAGATTCCTTCTCGATCGGATGCGAAATGGAATTCGATATAAGTTTCATTGAAATGTTGACTCTTTCCAACTACAAATAAAGCCCGCGCTGACATGCTTCTCTATTCGAGCTCAGAAATTTACTTTTAGTCACAGTCTTCAGACAATAAAACATGTTCTACAAAAATATCCAAACGTTCCTTAAGATTTTCAAAGATATTCAGATTTTTCGCGACCACGTACCGTTTTAGGGAGATGGTCAAGGAGAATGTCACTTCAGCTTTTCAAGGCGTACGAAATCGGACGGTTTATTGATAAGCAAAACGATTATCCAATCAAAAAATAATGACTGTCCTTTTTTTTTTTTTAAATGATGACTGTCAATTTTGTTTTTTTTTTTTTTTTCTTTAGAACTTGATATGAAAGTTTTGTTCAGAACGTGATAGATTTATAGTCGACTGATTCGGTTCGGAAAAAATTCATTGAAGCTCAAAATCTGAAGGAATAGCAGGTGAAGGCTGCAGGTGAGTGAAAACGTGACAGATTGTTTTGATGAAGTATATCCGAAGGCAGAGACATATGTTCTTAAAGTATTTTAAGATGATTTTTATCGGAAAAAGCTCAAATGGCTGATACGTGAGGAATTTGAAAGGGAAGCCGAACTATGATGGAAAGAATGCTTTTTATGTGGGAGGTTCCATGCGATATTTGAGGAACGAACATGATGGAAGTTTTTTGGTCTTCTTGTTCGACCCTGCTCGTATACATTGGAGATGTTTATGATAGAAGAGTGACCACGTGTCAAGATCGTGTCTATCGAGCGACAGGTCGTGGGTATATAAAGACATCGAGAAGACGAAGAAACGTGATAGAAATAGAAATGAAAAAGATGGAAAAAAAATGGTAAATAAATATAGGAAAGTAGCGTAGCTGCTACTAGCGATCATTTCGTTTTCGTATCCTTTTTTTTCCATGTTGTCTTCTCAGCACGACAGTGTCGCTCGTATCAAGTCTACGATAGCTGTTCAGCTATATAAGAACGAAGACACGATCGTGGGTTGGAGGGTTCGTTGCCAAGCTTATTTTTCGATAAGAGCACCTCTTGTGTCAGTTCTCACACCATCATGTTGCCTGCTTCACCAAAGTGCCGAAGCTCCAAGCACATTTTTCACATTCACTATTATCCTTTGACAATCACTGTTCTCTTGAGTTTATCACGGCTATCCGTTGAGATATGCAAAAGTCGACTAACAATATATCCTTTCACGTCCTTTCGAAGCAAAATATGAACGTCTCGCTGTGACGTTGCGAATTTACACTCTTATAGCGATTCATTGTCTACATTTTTTCCATTTCTATTGAGAAGTAAGTTTTGTGATTAATGTTCCAATTGAGTTGATGGAACTGAACGAGTTCATTAACGCAATGTGGAAAATTACAAGATCTTGTATTGTTTTCTCAGTTGGACTAACGACAACGAGTCGATCGATTAATGTCATAACTTGGTAGCAAAAAAAAAAAACGTATTCAATAATCTCTCTTATACTTTTTCGGGAAATTTCAATTATGATTTTTAATCGATTTGAAAATAATATTTATTCAATTAATAATCTCGAGAACACAGATAATAGAAAGACACTCAGTGACTCGTCAAAAAAGTTAGTTATTCTTGGGAGTATAAAAAAGACGCTACCCCGTCTCTAAATCAATAATAATACCGTCCTCGGTGTTCGTTTCAATCTCAATGGCAGACGTCTCGATCGAGAAATTGCGATTGTAATAACTGCTCATTTCGATGTGGTTATTATGATCGAGGAAATAGAGCAATTTTAGTGGTTTACAGACTCGATTAAGTTTGCCACGAGTAATAAAACTTCATTCGGACTCCTGCCAGACGCCCTGGACCAATGAAAAAGCTGCAGGGTGAGTGCAAAGTGGAGGGATACGGGAAAAGGAGAAAAAAAGATACAGAATGAAAAGCAGAATCCTAGGAATATTATTAATCGCAAGAACGTAAAGTATGTCGGAGAAATGAGGGTGTAGACAGTGCAGGAAAAAAGAAAGATCCTGGTTTCTGCATAGTTTGCCCCGTCCAAACTATAAATTAAATATTTTTGAACGACCCATATCTCTTATAGTTTTGCGAGAAGAAAACTTCCATTTTCAGTTGGTGTTCTTCCTCCTTAATCTTAACCCGCTCCACCGCTCTACCGAATATACATTGCATGTGCGAAAATGGTCAACGAAAAGACATACTCACTGAAACGTCCGAATTTTTGCGTTCATTCTATCACAATTTGATTTTCGGGCAATTTTTTTTTCTCGGCTCTTCGGGAATCTCATATTTAATTTAATTTTTTATCTAAACATATCCACTTTTATTCCCAATATATCGAACATCCTATCATTTTATAGAATAATATACAAAAACAAAAAAACAAAAAGATTGCTTATCATGGTGTAATGGGGATCAAAATATATGACAGCCGTTTAAGAATCTGTTCGACATCAGTATGGAAAAAGGTTAAGAAAGGATGAACGGAAATTCATCTTGAGATCAGTAGCGGGCGCTTCAAATATATATAACGAAGTTTTCATCTATAAAAATAAACACGCTCGTCCAAACCGATTTGCTGTGAAGAATAATCGTAAATTGTAGAAACTTATGCTCGAATAACCGGAAAAACGAGATACTGTTTTCATGTTTTTTATAATTCGATTTATTGCTTCAAATTTGAAGCGATCATATAACCAAGTATTGAGCTCACTCGAGGCTCATAAAATTCGTGATCGCACGTCCTTTCCTAATTTCATATCATTTGTTTTTTTTTCTTCCATCAGACATTCAGTTATCAAAAAAAAAAAATTAAAAGACATGAGAAAAGCGCGGAGAAAATTGAGGAGCCTTTGCAGCATTCGAATCTCCGAGAAAACCTTTTGAAGGAAAAATTCTCCATTTTCTTGATTGCGTACTCTTATTCCATAGAAAATTTACTATATATAGGAATCTACATGGTAGAAAATGATTCCAATGGAATCTGAAAAATATGAAGTATGCACTTCAATAAAATTCCGAGCTCCGAAATCCATTGATACAAATTCTGAACCTGGAGCAATCATTGACTATAGGTCGTCAAAAATGAACGAGACTGACAAAGTAAATAAACTCGGAAAAACCTTTCAGTTTTGATATGATGGAAAGAAAATAGGTGAATGAATGGACACGACACCAGTTTCTGGGCTCGAAATAAGAGCATGGATAAAATAATAATGATCCAAATGACAATTCTCGATTGGCAAAACATTATGATTTTCAAATAAAATAAGCCCGAAAAATATTTCAGAATTCCCAAAATTTGGATTCGTCGTTACGAAAAACGAACGTTTAGAATGACCGATGAGAGGCAAAGCAATATAGCATGGAAGAGTCTAACTTGAAGCTTGACCCATTTTAACAAAGTATTCATCTTCCGCTCGAATGATCTAAACCCAATAATTCCTGGCATCGTCTCAGCTGTGGCCTCGGAAAGGGATAAATTGGACGAACAACTTGAGAAGCCTGCGGACTGTAACTTAGAGATCACGACAAGTTTGGAAAACTGAAATTTAGCAAAAATTTGACGATTTTTTCATTTTTGGTTTATCGCAAGCAACAAAGAACAATTTCTACATTTTTTTGTCACCTCCAAAATTTAATCTGAATTCCAAGCGCTTGTAGATAATTACACTCTCGTATCAGTTGGTTTAAACATTTGTGATGGATGTTTTGTCTTTGTAGCGTTAATCTATTTTCCGTTAAAAGTATATATATCGCAAAGATCCATATGAAGTCACCCGTGTCCATGGGGTATCAGGCGAAGGCATAGTCAAGAGTGAACCGAATACGCGATAGATAGCATGAAAGGTGGCCATACATCCAATCGCTGGGGCGTCTCTCAAGTCTGGGAGATAGTGGATTCACTGCTAAACGTATAAATCCGTTTCAGCAGGGCATAGCTCTCTGAGGAAGAGGAAAGGCAAGACAATTGGAGGCGATGGCAAAAAACAAAAAAGAAAGGACACTGATGGACGGCAAGGCTCAGGCTATTTCGCAACTTTAGCACATCAGGATCTGCATTTCAGAATACCATTTTACTCCGATACTATTCTCGTATCCTCTGCTTGTGATTGAACATGAATCGAGAACTTTTCCTTTGACAAATAAAATCGCTACATTGAATGGATAGGTTTCGTGAATACGCAGGAGGAAAATTTTCCAGTGGAATCCTCGCATGTATTTCGAGATCTGAATCCAATGCTTTGAACTTGAACGAAATTATCGAGGAGGAGAGACAATAATGATAGAGATTCATTAATCAATGAAGAATAACAGAGTAACTGTTCCTATAATTTCCCCCACGGCTCGATGAACTGGCCACTAATTTTATTTTTCAAAATGAATTCATTAACTAAATGAATAATTTAAAAAAAAAATGTTGTTTTATCGTTAAAAATCTGGGTGATGGATCCTTTACTTTTTTTTTTTTTTCCATTCACCATCACAGCTTTGAACTTTTCGAGAATCTCGATAACTGAATAAAGATAGAAAAACGTGTGTGCTCTCATTGTAGACAATTTCCAGGAAAGCAACTCGTAGTTGACCACTTGAGTGCTTCATAAGGATGAGGTAGAGGTGGTCCATATTAAAAAAGGGCAAAACTTAAGTGTACTCGTAACGTATCTTTAAGATAACTTGAGTTGACTGCAAACCTTTCTTCCTGCAGGTCGTTCGTGAGGATCGCAGATGGTACGTTCAAAATACACACGTCAACATAGGCCATGAGATTTTATATGGATATACTTAGTATCCAGTGCACTTTCCCGTTATCAAACAATTTTCTCAAGTATACGAGAAATTCTACATTCTCTCACCCACGTGATCACGTGTTTGAGGCCTCGTATATTTTTCTCGTGAAATGGGCGACATATTGTCTTCATAAATCTTCTTTTCTTTGAAAACATTAAAGACTTCTTGTCTATCGTAAATATGCAATACAGCGCCCTCGAAGTTGCGGCTCATGATTTTGAATTATATCGAAAAATAAAACCAATTTTTTTTAGAGGCGAACATATTTTGAATTTCTCCGAATTTGACGGACGAAATAAATGTTGAAATAAAAGCAAACAAGTTAGAATTAGTGCCTAGTAAATAAGTATCAATTAATGTTGAGTTTTGCAAAGGCTCAAATGTCCCAATCGCTCCTCGACGTCTAAGGATTTCCGTTGAATTGAATGTTTTTCATTTCGAAGGAAAGTTTAACGTGGAAAAGTGATCTCGTGTATTCATCGCTCATGAATTATTCACCGGTGTAAACAAAGTGACTTCATAGACGAGTCAAAGTATTCTCACTCGGTATGCAGAACTCGTCCCGAGCCGAAAATTTATATACAGAGTATCGAGGTTCATAGGATCATGTTTGCTAGAATAATTGAGGCAAAAAAGGGATGAAATTTACTGGATTTAGTCGGTGTGGGTCGTTCAACGCCTCTGTCAGAGACAGAATATCGAGCCAGCTGGAAATTGGTCGAGTCTTGTGGAACTCAGAGAACGGCTAGAGAAGGATGAAAACCTTTATAAACTGGCCCAACTTTTTCGATCGAAGTTACAGTCGTGAAAAAATAAACTAAAAGTCTTGCATAGCGGATCTTGCCTCTATTTATCTTCTCGAAACTCGTCGGTAGGAGCGAACAAGTGGAAAATTTCATCCAATCGGATTGTCGAAGAGTCACATTTTTGCATGCAATCAAAAAGCTTCATGCTGTATCCCATCATGTTGACAAGCGTATAACGTTGCAAGAGAAAAGCATCGATACCGTGAGTAGAGAAATAATTCGATTGCTCACGTTTTCAAATTTTTATTCTACTGCTCTGTCTTTTTCATTAATAAGTCGAGAGTTCAATCAATGCGGTTTTCCTGCCATTTGCCATGCATGCTATGAGCCCACCAAACTTTCCTACCATTCCAAAGTTATCCATTCCTGTTCAGAGCAGCCATCAACCCGTTGGTGTTGTTATATGTAGGATATTACATGGAGCACGATTGCCACTCGCCACACGATCCCTGGAACCGAAATGTCTTCATCAGGACTCTTGTCAATTGGTGAACCAAATCCCCTGAATTTGTTTTCTAAGAGGGTTGAGCTTTTGCGGCAAGTAAACGCTTGCTTCTCCCTTTTCTTGCGGAGTTGTCTTTCTTATCGCTTCGCACAGTCACCTGCTCGAACGCTAGTCTTTTCCGGCTCAAAACGGAGTAGGATTTGTATGCATTAAGGAAGATCTGCATACATCGAAAACTTATAAACTTGAATTTTAATGAATTCCGACCAATCGGAGTGGCAGTAGAAATTTTCAACATTTAATCACTTCAGTAGCCTCGAACCTTGCGCTTTCCAATGGATACTGAACGAGTCGTTACTTCCGGACAGATTCCCGTACGGTTCAATGAGAATTAAAGAATTTCTTAGGCCAGACGACTTTATTTTCGTTGCGTGTATGTGGGAAGGTAAAAGATTTATTAGGTCTTTAGTAAGAAATGCCTAATTGCAAAAATACATCGTCACACACGAAGGGCGCAGCACGTCTCGCAAATGAAAAGATTTCATTACAGAGTAGAATCATTTTAGGATTCTTCAGGCGGAATTCAGTGCTTATGGCGAATAAAAAATTATTCCAAAGCTGCATTTATTCGTATATAAGCATGAAAAACTGCTGCAACTTTGGTCGCACACATAATGAGAATGATGATTCTTGTGAAAAATAATTGAGTGCGTCTTTTAAGCAGCCGTGAGTGGGACTCGGTAGCACAATGCTTTTTTTTCCATCGACATCGTATGCTCTACGGTTGCAATTACTAAACGAAGGTTCTTCATTCCCGCCTCGAGTCGCACGAGACTCGCCCATTGCAATATCCTAGCCGTTGGCAATTTGTTATTCCCTGCAGGAATTCCTCGTCCAGTTTTCCTTCTATGTTCCACCTGTCGTCTCTCTTCCATTTTCTCTGTGAAACGGGCAGCTCATTTGTGCCTCTTCTATTTCGACTGACTCTTCACAATCTTTTCTTTGCTTCGCGTTAGATACCACACTAGTTTTTATTATTGATTAATAAATCACTTACCTGTTTCATTCACGTTCGTACAGTCTTTGAGCCACCATTATTTTAATTATGCAACTTGATCTACATATGTGCTGCATATAAATATGTGCTACACATTTCCCCACATCTGTCGGGGCTTCAATCGACGAAAAGTTATTAACACAAATGTTTATGCAAAATTGAAAAATTTCAATCCAAAATGCTGACTCTTCTGCTTTTTCTATTTATAAATAAAGTCAAGCGTTGTACTTTCGATTATTCTTTTTGGCGATTCACAATAAAATAGAAATGTTTTTTTTTAGAAATTGTGTAGCCTCTGAAAATCATTGAAAAAACTGTTTGATAGTCTATACATTTTTTCATGTCAAATAAACTCGAGCTAACGATGCTGCTGATTTGCTATAGGCTTTTTCTTTCAGGTGCTTTTACCTCAGCTGATTCAGTCTGACCCTGAAAAATTCGGGTGCTACTATATCTGTTTATTTAATGCGAATATTCCTGCTCAGAAGTGCGTCCCGAATCTGTGTCGTTAGCTTGATGATCGTTTCTGAGGGTAAAGTCGAATGGAATGAGCATAGGAGCGAGAGCATTTTGCTGAAAGCGCGAAACAAGGTTAACGGGGGGAAGGGGAAGATTCGGGTAGGGAAAGATATCGTCGGATAGGCAAAGAAACGATTCAGCTGTAATCAGAAGAAATCCCAGTATTAAAGGCGAATGAATAACAAAATTCATCAACGATACCGTCTCGTCCTCGATCTTTGCTGGTCCAACATCCTTTTACTAAGCTCAGTTGCATATGAGCCTCTCGTAGATCAAGAGGCTCATAGGCAATTACGCAACTATGAGAATCTTTGCGAATCTGATTTTTGTTATGGCCGGATTTCAGGAACGAGGCTCAAGCACCATCGTATATATAGTACAAAACCATCAGACCTTCGGGAAAGTCTCCAAGCGTCATTCATTCGAAAATTCTGCATCAGCGTACCTCCTGGAAGTAAATATGAAAATGTGTAGGTTGTATTCGTACAAAAACGTTCACGAATTTGCATCAATTGACGTAAGGACTACGTCAGACATTTTATAGCTGCGACGTAAAACTTCTTCCGAAGTATTTTTCGATCATCTCGATTTGCATTCCAATTTGATTATAAAATGAATCGATATTCCACGAGGGGACGTCGATCCTTTCAGCGTGATGAACTTTGTACTTGATTCGGAAATGGCATGTTGAAATTGTCGAAATTAAAAACTCCGTAAGTATTTTACACATCCCAATAGACTCGGAGGTTTTATTGGGAACTGGAGACTCATCGCGATATACACAACAGATGATCAGTGGACGAGAAATATATTTTTTTTTTATTGCTGTCGTTTCCTATTTATAGAGGATGATAAAAAGTTTGAATCGATTCGAAATTAGTGAAATGAACTTTAGCTGTCGTAACGCGTCTTCCTGCATCAATCGTTTTTAAATCTTCAACGTTATTGAGACTTTATGGAGTGAGTCAGGACTCGATAGAGAGATGATTTCGCTCACTCGGGCAAAGAATAGCACATCCGTCAATCAGAATATCTTTCACTCCCAAGAATCCTCACTATCCTTATTTCTTCTTCTATTTCTTCTGTCGAGTTGTATAGTTTTTCTTGACCCCGATGCGTCTTCGATTTTTGGGGTTGCAACAGAGATTTGTGAGCCCTACATCGCTCATGTATTTCCCCTCTGCTGTCTCAGCTACAGAATGATTTGCTATCGTTTTATCAGAAAGCTCCACAAGCATAGATATTGCCCACTCACCGTTAGTTGTTTACGTTGACGTATCGATCGATTGCATTTTCAGCATCTGAACGCATCTTCGAATTCCAGAATTGGAAATATAATATTTCTCGACAGGCTATCGCAAGAGCGTGTGGGAAGATTTGAAATATTTTTGGAAATTTGAAAAAAAATTGATAATCCTGAGGATTCTTGGCAATGCCCATTGGAAATTTTGCAAAAATCTTCGAAAGAAATGCTGCAGTCCTGAATAAACTTCGAGGTGTCTAAGACATGAATTAATTAGTTTTGAGTGAACCGAAACAATTTTGGATGTGATATATCGTTCGGATACGCAGATAGAAGGAAGTACAGCTGGTGGGCTCTTCGAACGTTCCAAGACAAAGTGTGGAGAGGGCGAGAGAGTAATAGAGGCGAGGCAATTATGCGTTGTTCAACAGAACAAGAATTTTAATAAGGCAAAACCCCGCGGCAAATAAACGAGAACGCGGCAAAGAATAGAACGGAAATGATAAAGCCAGAGCGTGGGGCTGAAACAAAAAAAAAATGTAGGCGTTCGGCAGAAAAGAGAAAACGCTACCTGCTCCCGGACTTTGTTCCGATGAAAGGCAATATGACGAGCAACAAAAAATTAGGAAAGCGAAAAAAAGAAATGGAGAAACAACGGGATGCAGCCAGTTAAGCAAACCAACTGCCAAAGAAAAAGTCTCGTTTTCGAAGCAAACAACACTTTGGCACACAATTATTTCCACCGATTTCAGATTTCTCAGCCAAGAGCGAGCCATATGATGCTGCTATGAAAATCAAATTTGACTAAATTGAGGAAGTGTTACCATCTGAAAACTCTGAAAATTACATATTTTTTTGGCGTCGTTTTATAATTTTGGGTTCCGGGGAAGTGTCTCTGCAATATTAAAAGGGTATGACCACCTAAAAAATTCAAAATTTCCATCGTTTCTGTATTTTCTTATAATTACCTGTTTGCCGGAAAATTGAAAAAAAAAAAGAAATTGGAAATTTGAATACTTCCATAATTAGGGAAGTTGAGAAAAATAAAAATCATGCTCGATTCATGAAAATCCATGAAATCGTCGGGATTTTGATCGGCTTCATCGAACGTAACGATTTTGTGAATATGTTTGCAGTCCTGGTGTTACAACTGACATCACTCGAGTTTTGGATGAGTTCGTTGAACGACGTCCCGTCGAATTGACGTTCGACAGAAACTAACTTCGTTTTATGTACGAGTTAAATGACTGTGATGCACTCATTACAGGTGACAGGAAATTTTTATTTTTATTTTTATGTCGTTGTACGTCAGCGTGGTTATGGTGATCGATTGGCCAAGGGCGGACAAGTTAGCAATCGATTATATCGGTGATCAGGCTAAACCGTCACGGTTATAGTGCGACCCTCATTCGTCGACGTATTTTACTCTTGTCCTCTTGATAACTTCCTGAAGCTTCGATAGCGTCACATGTCAAATTCAAAAAATTGCGTGTATAGTCGTCAACCTTTGCCATGCATGGTGAACTCCCACGCAAAATCTTTTTATATCTCATTCAGACACATTTCTCATCAACTGTGAGCTCTCAAAAATCAGTCCCCAATTTCATTTGTGAGTTTTGAATCTCATTCTATCGAACGCAATAATAAAAAATCCGAATGAATTTTTTTTTTCTTTTTTTATGAAGTCCGAGAATGCAATTCCATTGTAAGTTTCGCATAAAAATTTCCGTTTTCTTTGATCAATCAACTTCCAAGAATATCTGTTCACATTTCTCCATTTTTTTAAAATTCCATATTTTTCTCTCTCCTACGCACAAGACTTATTAGAATGTGATTCATTCGTACGCTCGCAGGAAGCAAGACATTCTGATTAATTAGTCTGGGTGTAATATAAAACTCCTTCTCGAGATAATTGGGTCGGAACCTGATATTTCCTCGAAATAAATTCGACTTTCTTTACGTAAAAATAAATCGGAATACCGTAGCGTGCGGCATTCAGACGAAATGTAAAATTAATTTTACAAATCACAACGACAATGAACTCAACGAAATGTATGATGCGTCGAATAAACATGCTTATAACTAATACTGTGAATTCCATTTGCATATAGTATTGGTTTCATCCAATATTTGAAACTCCATTATCAGCTTACGAAATTTCTTTCAGTTGAAATGATTTCTACCGAAAACAATGGGGAACATATATTCGTGGAATTTCCGTTAAAATTCCTATTATATATGTAAAATTACGAAATAAACTGGGATGTAGATTGAGATGAAAATATTTTCTTTGGTCGTGAAAATTACTCGTTTTCAGTAAACTTCTAAAACGGAAACAATCCCTCCGGTTTTCTCTTCCCTTTCTCTCAAAAGCTCATGGATATTAAAATATTCTCATTTAATGAAAAATGAGTTTCTATGCAACGATTTTTCTGACTAACCCATTTACTCTGATACGTTGACTCCCGTAAGGACAATAATACATCTTCGCTTATGTCGGTGTTAATTATTTGAGCTGTGGAAATGCGTTTATTTCAACGATTATTTAGAGAAACGATTATTGAGAAAATCATTGCTCTGGCCTGTTCGAAAAATCGACGTCAACTAAGGAGAATTTTCCTTGTTTCAGAAGAACGTCTTTGAAAGCGTCTAAGCCTTCCTGGTCTTCATTATGTTTGAGTAACTGAACCACAATCACGAGTCTCGTTGGTAAGCTCAAGGGTAAGTGTTTGATAATTAGAATCCTGATTGAATGAGATGTCAGATGCAGGTACAAAAGCCATCGCTGCTTCAGGGTTGTTAATTTATCGGAGATATTAACCAATAAATTAAAATTTGACCGACCAATCTGGTGAAATGTTGCAGAACGATGATATACTTTGTATAGTTGGTCCCTCGAGCTAGCTCCCCTCATACAGCTGAGCCCAACTGGTCCCATAATCTCTGTATACACAATTCATACATATCTATACCGAATGTACATAGAGCGGGTCCGTAACAAGTTCAATCCTTCCTGTACACTCGAACGATGTGCATAAGAGATGATCCTTGATCACCTCGATAAAAATACACTTTTATCTGACGCTGATAGATAAAAATTTGTGAACTGTCAATTTTGAAAAAACACCAATAACGAAATTGGGTTTTCGATCCACTCGGCCTCGTCGAATCATCGGAATTTTGAGTGAATAGAAAAAATTTGATATCCGGTCGACGCCCACTCGATCAATATTCAATTTTTAACGAATATACCGAACGACTGTCGCAGTTATGATTAAACGGGAAGTCCGGTCCAGCCCTAACCCGTACATATCCCTCTGTCTCGATTCCTGATACAATTCTATCTATGGATATACTTTTTCTTCTCGTTGGCCACAGACGAGACAGCAGACCGTTCGGAGGTTTTGTTTTATGATCACTTTTGATTTGGCCCCGTGCCATCAGCCAGTTGGCGAATCTGCCTCTCCATCTCTTACTCGCTCGCTCTCCACTTCTTCCGCTGCTTTATCCCCCTTTCTTCTCTACTACCCTTGCTTCTTTTTTCATCTTATTCGCTCCTCTTGCGTCTCTCAATCTTTTAGTCTTTTCCTTGTTCTTTCCATCTCTGTGTCTTAGCTGCTCTTTTTTTTAAATTTTTTCCTTGCCTCACTCCCCTTTTTGTCGCGCGTTTTCCTTTTCACTCTTGCAATCTCCGTTCCTCTTTATTCTTTCCAGTTTTTCATTATTATACCATCCCGGTCGTCAGGCCTTTCTTAAGATTCGTTACTTAAATCATTTTTATATGATGACCGATTCCACTGCAATCACAGCAGTGAAGCTGTATGCGCCGCCTAATGGTCGTGCAACCCAATGAGACTAGAAATGGCCGTTTTATCGAAATATATTCGAGGCTCGAACACATTTCGCATAAAAACTTTGCAGAGTCTGCGAGCAATTCGTTGAAACCAGTTGAGTAAATTCTCGAGAGTTATTATTCTGGCGAACAGATAAACAGTCGATTTTGTTACTTCGCCGATTTCTATATATTGTTATGGAAAGGGAGACGCGAATATCCTTTTGTTCTTCGACCCATTTCGAGATTCTCCTACCATTTTGCACGCAGTTACGATAGCTGAAAACTAGGACGTCTGCTTTACACGTGCACTTTTCCTCTAAACTATACTCGCGGAAGCAAATGGTGAGTAGTGACTTCTACTTATGATATACCACAACGCTATTCCAAATGGGTCTCGGCTGGTCTCTACTAAATTATACTCTTATCTTCTCCCTTTCTCTTTCGATATACATATCCCCGTCTTCTCCTCTGTTTGCCCATTTTCACCCTCGGAAAATGTCGAATATTTTTCTCCCAACCATTTCCGAATCTCCCTCTCTTTTTTCGACCCTATTTCATATCGCGACTTCCACATCCTCGTACAGCAAACATAAAGGAACCATAAGTCACACATTGCACAATCTATGACTAGATAAATAATCGGAAGGTTCCAAAAAATGTTCGCGTACAAATGAAAAAAAAAAAAAAAAACAATTTCGATCGTAGTCTTTTTCCATCGGCCCGATAATTTGTAATCTCCGAGTGACTTATACAGAGAATATACAGTCAAAAAATGTTGTAATATCTCGAGAAAATGTGCATCATTGTTGTTACTTTTTCCAAGTATTAGTATACGAGATTCTGTACGAATCATCGTCAACATGGTGTTGTGCGGACTTGAAGCAAGGGGCAGAGTTGGCTATACGGGCCAAGACAAATGGCTTGCTGTCTACCACGTCTTTTTATTTATTTCCCTCGAACGCAAAATCGCACCGTTTATCTCACTGTCCCACGTTCTCGTTTTTCTTTTCTATCCTTCCAATCGCCGAAGCTATTTATACGATTTCATTCCGTACTTGCAGCTCCGGTTCCCATTTTTTTCAGATTATCAATAATTTTGAAAATGGAACGTTAAGAATGAAAGTTTTTTACACGCGTCTATCGTTTTTGTTTTGTTTTAGTGAACAAAGTCCCTGGAGGTTTTGAAATGAAAATTAGTGTAGTAAGAAAACAGTAAACAGGTCGGCACGATGAATCTTCAGAAGTAAACTCATATCGATTTCCAAAGACGTGCTCCAAGTTATTTCGCTGCAATCTCCGATACTTCTTTACTTCAATTTATTCTTTATCGTTTCGATGAAAATGGATGAAACTTTCCCTACAACTTATGGTCTAAACGCGTGCCACTCGGCTCCACAAAATGAGGTTTTTCCTTATATTTTTGCGGTTTTCAGTCTTGGAATACTTTTTCCATAAACTAAATGTGCATAAAATCAGATTTATCGAACATCATTCTCTTCCTTATGAAAAAATGGAGAAAATAAGTGTCTGGGAAATTGTGTCTTTCAGCACAGCACCGATTTTACGGTCGAGAATAGCATGGGGTGCATTCGGACCCCATAGTTATGCGTTTGAAGGTTGTAAATGTGACCCCTGCGGTGTAGGGTTAAGAAGAGACTATTCTTACAGCATCCTGTACATGTGCCAGTGGAAAAATGGCTTCGTGTATTCTCCGTTTGGTACGCAAGAAACGAGAGCTTCTCTTTAAACGGTCTGAACTATATTAGACGAAATCGTCGTTGTTTACTCGACTAATGTGCTTCTCCCGTGGGACAAGAGCAAATATTTTCACGAGTAAACCATTCGGTATACCATGGAAAAAATTGCCAACCGTTGGTTGAAAAACTGTGGGCTCAGTCACAAGCACTTCGCTGTGCTGTCAACTCCGCTGCTTAGAATACTGAAACATCGCATCGAGGAACTTGAGAAAAAAAAAAAATTAAAGGCCTTGGCAAAGAAAACCCCTGTATGAACAGTAAACCTCCAGAGACTGGTAAACAAATCTGATCCTGGAAAATTTCTTCGTGCTACTGGTAGCGTGTCATCCCTTCGTAAATGTGTCTCATATGTCGCGATTTCCATCATCCCTTCCACTGACGCCGTTGGCACGTCAAGCGAGTATGAAGATACGGAATCTTGCAACGCGATAGTCCTTGCGAATACGATCCTTGCGCACATGAAAATCCACCCGAATGACCTGCACCTCTAACGAAAAACAAAACGTCCGCCCTACGAGATTTCAGATTAAAGGCTTTTCCGTCCTCGTGGGAGGTTCAGCCTCGTTGATCCGGAGTACCTACAGTTTTCTCCTTTATATTTTTCTTCAACGGGTGAATTCATCCTGCCCAAACGGTACTAATTCTCCATTTTCAACAAATTTCAGAAATCCTTGAAAATTATTGGAGTGACAGAATGTCAAGAGTGATACAGAATGGATTGCGACTATGTGCTGAAAGAAATTTCAATTCACACGCCGACGAGAATTTTCATCTCGCGAATTATTGTGAGCCCTCAGGAATTTTCGTAGTGAGTCGTTTATTTATACTTTTTTTTTTTAATTAATTCGGATTCACGTGTATATTATGAAAAATACACAACATAAGGAACGGGCATCGAAGAGTTTTTGAAATCTTTGAGACACTTCGGTGATCGTAAAACTTATCGAACGTCGATGAGACCATCGTTGCAGGGACAGGGATCGTGAGAGAAAAAAAAATACTTTAACTAGGTTCATGGTTACTACCGACGTTGAGAGAATCCTTGGCACGCTAGCCGCGAAATAAACCATTAAATGAGACACGGAAACGTGACTAGCATTTTCTAGCTTCGTAGCATTGAATCTGGGTGTCTCAGACCCACTTTGGTGTCTGCAGGGTTGAATAATGTCGTCGTGAGTCTTTTAATCGAAACTTATTTTCGGGAAAACTGTATTGCGTGGAAAAACTTGAGAAAATGTATCGAGTTTTGAAAACGCACGTAAATCACCACACAGTGAATTCACCTTTTTTTATCTGTGGAGATTGCGCCTTTCTCCACTTCCTCCAAGTAAATAAGTGGAGCAGAAGGATAAGGGGATAAGACAAAGAAACAATACGCAAGCAGCGGACATACAATAAAAGCAGAAAATGCCAACAGAAAACTTTCGGACCATGTGTGGCTCGTAAAAGTCGCATGAACCAGGGGGTGAAGATTCAAGAACCTCTGGGCTATTATTTCGACGATAAATCTCCATAACGGTACAAAGAGCTCGAAAGATCGAGAGATCTTTCCTCCGCCGAAGGAGAGATATCCTTGTGCAAGTCCCAATGTTGTGTCCAACGGAATAGATGGAATATCGCTGACGTATTTCCCCTGCTCTTTTTTCGATAATATTCCTCCGGATTTTCCAGTAAAATCAACAACGATTTGCTTCTGCATTTCCTTCGTTTTGTTTATAAGTTTCCACGTTCGGTTCGCAAGTCTTTATTGTGGGTTGTTGTTAGTTTTATTTGGGGGCAAATACCGATTGCCTTGCCAAACCTTTATCCCACTACTGTTCACTTCTGCACTTGTAAGAATTACACTGAATTGCATGAATTCACAGAACCCGATGGAGTCATGATGAAGAGTTCACACGAAGCAGCAGAGATGAAACGGAATCACTTCTTCGAATTTTCGATTACGATCAATAACTTTTCCCTATTTCCTGGATATTTTCTCGGCGGGATTCACTCAGTTCCGAGTAATTATTTAAATGCGATATGGGCACCGAATAAGTTTCCATATGGAAATCTTCGTTTACTACTCATGGAAGTATAAATTATTATTTTTCAATCAAAAATCAACTCGATCTCAAGATTTCATCGAAGGCTATTATTGCATGAGAGGGAAATATTTGCATTTGCATTTCTACAGCGTATGTTTGCTACGGGTTTACTTGATATTTCGAGAATTTCGACACGACAACGTTCCATTTGAAACATTTTCGAAGACCTTTGTGTATAAGTTTCCCGCTCATTCAGGCGTTGACGTGAGTTCTGTTACCAATTATTTATTACGAAGTAAAGCTTGAAGATTATTATACGTTGTTACGAACGGAACCATTAGAGAAGATCTTAATGCCTGATTCTGGCTGCTTCTTTGACTCATCGCTGCAGGAAGCTCATTCACATCGTAAATTATTCGCCTACTCATATAATAATTAAACTCCTAATAGACAATCCATAATGATAGTCAGGAAGGAAATTTCCTCTTGGGCACATTGTCTCATTGATATGAGAAAACCTGGCCACCATAAATAGTGGTTAAGTTTCTTGTTGTTGAAACGAAAGAACATTTTCGTTCCTTCGTGTCAATAAGACTGCAGGTTTCGGAGATTCGTTTCCTGCCCATAAAAATAAATTGCATCCAGACCGAAAAAACACAAGAACCGCGAAAATCTTTCGTTGCTTGGCCAATAAGATTGTCAGGGAATTATATTAGACTCCATAAAGCCAGCAGAGTTGCTTCAAAGTAATGACAAAAGAAAAACACTGCGAGGTTCATAATCCGACGGACGTGCGACGACGAGTTTAAAGCTTCTGTAGAAAGGTAGCGTGGTACGAAGTTTATTTGTGAAGTTTAAGGTCGTTCAAACATTACCGCATCCGAGACGTGATACCTTAACGACATTTTTATGTCTTACAACCACGTTTCTTTAGTTCGTTCGCATTTAATTTTTTTTTCTTCGCATTATTTTCTTTTCGCGTAACAATAACTCTTGTTAATCCAAGGATCCAAGTTTTTTCATGACTCGCAAGAAAAAAGAATAGAGTTTCCATGAGTAAAGGAATTACACGATGTATCATAATTCTTAATTATCCTTGGATTATCTTGACAGCAGAAAAAAATATCGTTTGCGGATTCAACTCGCATTGACGTGATAAATCATTTTCCGCTTCGTTCACAGAATGATAAAATAATTAATTAACACTCTGAGAGCTTTTCGTGGAAATATAGCTCAAGTTTTCAACCATTTCTGTTTTTTATCCATGGGGGTCCCTTTTTTCCATAACTCGAAGATCGAAGAGATGTCATCTATTAGATTTGTAGCTCCTTCATTTTTCCTCTACAATTGGACAAGGTGCGGAGTTGAACTTTTACGACTTTCTGTAAACGATTGGGTTCGACTTTGACCCGTATCAATCTTGTCTGGAGCCACTGGAGAGCGGAGAAGGTACCAGGAGCAGAAAAGCTCTCTAGCACTTCGGGGTTGACCATGTGCGATTATTCGGTCAATTGTGGTTTGATTTAGGGTCGAAGGGGTAGGTATACCCTTCTTGGACACAAGCCATCGGGATACCGATGTTAGTGGATAGCTACTGATTGGTACGATGCATACCCATCGGGCTGTTCACTCTCATGCTCACACCGATAAGTCCCCCTCTTGTCTTTCTCCATCCCAACACTCCCCCTGTCTCCCGATAATTCGAGAAGATCCGATGGAACGATCCTGGCTATCAAGGGACACCGTGTCGTCGTTTCTGCTCCTTGTAGTCCACCTTCCAACTATCCCTGTGCTCAAGCACACACCTCGAAGTGGAATAGCCTCCTATTCTCAAGGTACTCCGTCCCTCCGAACCCACGCTTTACACTTTCTATATCTTTATCCTGATCTGTCGGTTTGTAATTCTCTGGCAGACTATCCAATTATCTCGGAGCTTCAGCTTTCGTATTACTTTGGATAGAAACTTATTCGAAAGCCCCTCTTCCTATGCCACAGCCTTTGATCCTTCAGATTTTTTCATCGTGTGAATAAACGATCTGCTGCATGCAATAAATTCTCCAATCAAAATTGTAGCTTCGACTTAAAATTCAATAATTCCGAAGGTTCTGAAAAAACCCAAGACCACGAACCTACATTTTTTCTGTCTAGTATTTTCACGTATCTCTGACATACTTTCTCCTCCCTACGAGCTCATTACTTTGGATACGGATCCACAGGAATTTTCCCCTTATCGTAAAGCAAGACTTCAAGACTGAGAATGACTACGGGCATTATAATAATAGGATGAGAGGAGCCACATTTGCTACCCTTTTAAAAGGACAAGGATTATTTTTCGGTTTTAGTGTTGACTATAACAATGAATTCTCTATATTCTCCTCGTGATGATATAAGTTATGAACCTCAAAACATAACGAAACCTCTAAAAAATATTACAAAAGAAATAAAATTATAATATTGGATTTTTCACCGGATAACAGGAACTCGCCATGTATTTTGAGAGAGTAAAAGGATCCCCATTAGTCCCTTCTTTGCTCCCTGACATATTAGGCCCATAGAGATAAAATTGTAATTCCGACGATCTCTGTTTTGCCTGTAATATGTTCCATTTGAAGAAAATAAAGAAAACAATTAATTAAAGCCAATTGTGTATTTAGGCTCCAACATTATCTCTTCCTTAACGTTCGTTACTCGTATATCGTGGCAAATATTAACGATTCAAGGTTGTCGTAATTTGAGCTCTTGAGGGCTTTTCTCGCCCTTTCATTTCCGACCCTCTTTCATATCGCTCGAGCGTTTGCCGCAAGAATTTCTGCACAGAACGTCGGAGACCGTAGAAGTTTCCTCAACGCCCACTCAATTGACGAACTCGCATAACGTAATTCTCTCGTACAAGTGCACTTCAGCTAATTGGCAAGTTGTTGGCAGGCAATGAGAAGCTCACATGAAACACATTGTGCAACGATTCGCCAAGCTTTCTCTTTTGCGTCATCATCGTGTGTTGCTACGACGCAAGTAAAATCAATGATTCGCCTTATTGCTTCTCTTTTTATTCACAATCTTTTCGAATGCCCCTTTTCATCCTGCTCTTTCCTGTTATCAATTCCACTCGCAAGACATGTGATGACTTCGGATCGAGTGCACTGGGGGGTGAACTATTCGACGAAATCTTCTGTTAATGGTGAATTTTATTTTTCGATACAATTCATCGCTACTTTATATTCGGTTTATAGTCCTCGGCGAAAATATCTGGAAGTATGTTTATATCCATTTATACACACGTACGAGTACGTGTGAATAAGTATTCGCGTATATTTATTCACGAGCGTTCCTTAATGTTACAGTAAAACGTTAGAATTCGCCATTAAAGAATTTTCATCGCTCCTGACTACACATCGTAAATTTATTCTGGCCACAGATAAATAGACATCTCCACGGTTGAGAATTATTTGGCTTCTATTATGGAAAATCTATTCGAGAATCTTCACGGAGAGCCTGCGCGATGTCTCTTTCTTGGGTGGCCAATACATACTGTCCGTAAAAACCGTAATCCAACAACGGTTGTAGATGATGAAGATCACCCCATGCCAGGCAATGCTGAAGAGTTCTGGCCACTAGCGCTTGATCTCCGGTATCGCAGATCTCGATAAGTCATTATGTATAGAAGGAGTGCTGCAGCGTAAAAATCATATTCACTGTAGACCAAAGCAGAGTCTTATTTTCTTGTTGACGTCAGACACTTAGGATTGAATTGGCAAAATTGATAAAAGATCTGGAAGGGGAAGGCTTTCAAATGAATATATAAGCGATGGATGTTTGTTGGCAAGTGCACATTGAGTTTTGCGTGGATCTAGGACCTCAGACTTCTGTTCCCGCTACTACAATTCATGCAAGAGAGTTCGAGTCTCTGAATGATGACATGGGCTTCAAGATAAATTAGGAGCGAAAGAGAAAGGGATAGAGAGAGATGAAGAGTGAGCAGTATGTATATATAAGCATGGGAGCTGATCTCACAGCTATTAGTTGAATGATGGACTATGGCTTTGATCAGGCTGATGGATTAGTGGGAGCCTTTAATTAGTGGGAAGCTTTAATAGCTGAACGAGCTTTAACAGCGTTAAATTATTAATGGCTTCTGAGCCCAGGCTTCACTTGGTCGGAATATTATGTTTCCCGGTTGTTTAAAAAATTTCAAACCATACTGCGGAAAGCCAATCGTTTGTTATGGGTCCTATGGTGTATTGATTTTCTGTAATCTGGCTCTGCATTATATACAGTTCCAGTGCATGTGGGAGTTGGACAGATTCAGACAATCCATCGGCTTACATTAAAACACTCGTACATCCGTTGGTTTTGCCAAATTAAAAAAAATTGACGTTTTGGAATGTGCATTTATTATTTTTCCAATATTATGCGGGAAAGCCGCTTTGCATGTTATTTCGTGAACGTTCAAACCATTAGCAGTTGGTATGAAAAAAACGTTCGATCGATTTCAGCACCACGTCACATTTCCAATTGTCTCTATATGAGCAGAATTAATTATTGCTTCAATTTCTTCATTTCTGTGGACGATGAATGAAGTAGTTTTTTTTTTATTTCTACCTATGTTTCATTTTTATATTCTCCACTTTCTTTTACAATCCGACCACATCGTACGGAGTAATTTGTCTGATGAGTGTTTGACTATTGCGAGCGATAATTCCTTCATAAGTATCACGTCTCAATTTATTGCCATCTATTATGGTTGTCTGCTGATTTTACGAGCAGTGAAGTGTTTTTATGTTACATCATGCGACTGGAGTAAGTTTCTATGCTTTTGTGAAGTTCAGTTCAGAAAAAAAAAGTTTACCAAGTTTCGATATTGTTCAGGAAATTAAAGGGTGTGGTACATTCAACAGATCGGCGCGGCGGATCTTCTGTGCTAGTTGGAGGCCGGATTTACCAATTAAAATTTCAGAGACACTTTCTCTGAACCTTAAATGATAAGAAAATGTAACCGGAATCGAATCTCCGAAGTTTCCAGACGGTGTTAACCCCTCTATGAAGCTGTCGAAATACTCTATGAGTTTTCATGCAGTTAGACGCGAAAAAGGGAGCAGATTTTTTGATTGAGCATCATACAATGTTTTTGCAACTTTTCATCTCTCCAAGTGTTCGAAAGTCATCTACCTAGACAAATTTCTACATGAGTTCTCACAAATGTTTCTCTATGGAAAAGTTCGTCGACAATTTCTTTTGAAGTTTTTGCCTCTTTACCGCTGTCGGACTCGTGTAACGCAAGATTACGGAAGAAGCAAATTTCCATGTTGAATTCCAAGACCACCCCGTTTTAATTAGAAAGCTTCGGAGTTTAATTGACTGAGACTTTAATTACAATCCTCAGTGTGACATTTTCCGTTCAGTGCCCGTTCGACAATCTTTTATTTCAATGGAACGTGATGGAGCTGATATTCAGAACCGGATGAGTGATAGAGATTTAATTATTTTCATGTCCTTGATACACGTTAATCAGAGTCATCCGATTGGCGGATATTTTTAATCGAAATTCTTACTGCTCCTAAATCCGTTCGAACGTATACGAACGTTCGACGAGAAAAATTTCCAAACTACGTTTTGCTTTCATTTTGAAAATCTTATTACGAACATTGGAATATTAAAAGAAAAAAATTGAACCGACGGCAACGGAGTTGACTGAAATTCAATAGAACAAAGCTTTCCGTAAATGAGAGAGTAGAGTGCAGTTACATCGCTGGATTACTTTATCACAAATCCTGATTTGACCACTTATGTCATTGTTAAATGGAGGATTATTGAAAAGGTGGAGAGCACGTAAAACTTAGATCGTTATTAATTGATGAAAGTGTTTTCGGTACCGAGAGGTTTGTACGTGACGCCATTGAAGTGCTAAGTCGCGAAAGCTCCTGGCAAAAGCGAGTGTGGCAAAATATCTCCGAAGAAAAAGAGACACGTGGGAAAATCTTTCACGTCGTTTCATCCCCAAATAGTGTGTCTTAGCTATTTCACGTACAGAAGTAAATCCTTTCACCAACACTCCATTGATCTTCCAAGGCATGTTGTATATCCTCTCTTCCATAGTAAGGAACCTCCGCAACTCTACGAATTCGCCGTTCGATTCAAAGCGTCGAGAAAAACCTCCCGAACTACATTTCTCAACTTGTAACGATTTTTTCTCTTCTTTTCCTATATTTTCTTCACCCATTCTTCTTTTCCTTCTTGTCGTCACCTCGTTCTCATTTCCATCAACTGCCTGTGTTTCCTTCCCTTTTCCCCTTTTTCCATCGAACTCGATCCGACAACTCGAGACCTATTCCTCCGAATCGGTATATATAAATATACGTTTCCGTCTGAATGTAAAGAAAATATCGGGAGCTTTTACATTCCGACTGCTTCTTTCGCTGGCCTGCGTGCCTTGCTTGAAAAATTATATCCACTTACAACATTCCCCACGTTCAGATTCTTTATTTATCATGATAGACAATCGTTTTATTGCGATCAAGGGAGTTGCTCAGCGTCACATTTATGCAAGCGACATCTCGGTGGAAACGTTTTTGACGTTTCGACGATGTCCCTCTGCTCGATCTGCCTTGAACTTATGTGATGCCCAGAATTTAATCCCAAATTTATAGCATTTGACATTTTTTTACATCCTCGAGGGTAAAAATTCTAAAAACCACAGTTTTCGAGTCTGGGACTCCAAAATAAAACTTAAACTTTACAGCTAAACAATCGTTAATGATATTTCGTCGAATAAATCATTTGGAAACTCTTGAACGACTAATTATTGACTCAATTGCAATTTTCTACGAGTGAGGTAATTACTGGTTAATTTACATTTTTCGTTGAAATGTTTTTGTAGTGAAAGTCCTCGAAGAAAAATACAACTATATTTGTCATTTTCATTAATTCACTTATCTATTTTATGGATTGATTGTAATCGAAAAGTAGCGAGGCCCTTGATGTTCCAAGTGTGTTCAACCCTGTAAAATGGTGGATGATAAGAATAAAATAACTCCAGGAGTTATTCGACCCTCGCCACGAAAGAAAGGCGAAGGTTTGGAGGTCGTAAATAGAAGAAGGTTTCCTTCTCATTTTTGGAGGGTAAAGGAACCCTAAACTCCTGTAATAATGCTGATAACAGTATCGCTATGATTTGGGGTGTATCGTGGGTATCCGAGAGGCAAAGTGAATGGAAAAATGTGGACTAGAATTGATTTCAATAAAATGCACATAAGTCATAAATAATTAAGTATGTCTGGAACTTCGAGGTGAAGCGTGGAGTTTCAGAAGAAAGTCACAGAATATGTTAACCATAATTTGCAACTGGGGACTATTTAAAAAAAAATTTACCAACAATTTTTTTACGAGAGATTTAAAAAAAAAAAAAATTTTGAATTTTTTATACGAAAAGGAGAATAAAAATCTCCTCGAATCATGAGTCACAAATATCGATGCAAACCTTTAAATTCTATAACCATTAACCTCACGCTTGCAATAATTTTTTGAGGGCGTTAGAGAAACAGCACATGTTCTCCGCTATTTACCTCCATTAATCTCCCACAAAAAAAAAACATGAGTCCGAATAGTGACACAATTCCACATCTCATTAATCTCCTCGAAAGTAGATTACATTAATCTCTCGGATGAAAAAGAAAAGTACAAAAGTTTTTTCCTACTTCGTAGGTGACTCTACTAAGTGTCCACCGAAGTTTGCAATCCAGTGAGCGTGTAATAACGCGTATTAATAGTTGTGTACGTTGCGTGACGAAGAACAGATTGCCACGAAAAAGTTATCCACTTCAGAGGATCTTCTTCCTACTTACGAGCATACGTGCTTTTTCGCAAAGGACTCCAATTACACAATTGCCTCAGATTACTCAAACTGTATGTGTGACCCCGTACTTTTTTAATTTACATCATTCTATCTTTTGCTTCTTCGCCGAACAAGTACTGGAATTTCATAGCAACTCATGCAGAGGTTTTCTATTCATCGTTCATCGATTGGACAGAAAAAAAAAATTAAAAAGTTGAACGACGATATCCCCATTTTTTACCATAATCCTAAGAGAGTTATCGCAAAGACGAATCATGGAATTCGCAACATAAAACAAGTACACTGTAGAGCACGTCATTTTTATATCCGATGATCGTATTTGCATGGAATACGTCTCTGCGAAAAGAAAAAAGAAAATTGGAGTTTTCAGGAGAAAATTGTTCACAAAAGTCTAGAGCTCGGATGTACTACTTAAGAAGTTGGAAGCGAAACAGAATCCCGCAATTAACTGCTTCCGCAAAGCTGTGGTACAAAGATCAAGCGGAAGTTTTTCTTCCGATCCATGTATACCCAGAATCTCGTGTTTTCTCACTTTCTCTTGTTTAAGCTCTGTCCGTCTCGTACTCTTTGCGTCTTATAACTGTCTCTTGCTCGCTCTCCTTATTTCGTTTCGTCCTCTTTCTCTCTCTCGTTATTCTTCTTGGCTGTTTGCTTTTTTACAATCAAGGAGTATTGTCACTTGAAGTTTCATTGCTTCCTACCACGTCGTCAACGCGTCTGACGAATCCCGTGGAATCTGGTTATGACTCTGGAAATTATAAAGAACTTTTCTACAAGGTAGCTTTTTTCCACTTATCCATCGCCTCTGGGCTTTAATGGATTTGAGTAAGCGCTGGAATTATATTCAACGAAAGAGAATGAAAACTTTGTGGAAATTCAAAAACGTGCTCGCATATTATCTGCGCGAATCACTGCAAACCGATAGCAACGGGATTGGGCCAATTAGCTTGGCAATTATTCTTTTTCCTCTCCGTTACCTCATCTTACTCGTGCAGCACCTTTGTCCCCAGTAAAACGAATAATCCCATCAGCCCGATCCTGAAAATTGAGCACGGAGGAGGATCAGGAAAAACTTTCTTCATGACGTTTTATTTAAATCCTGATTCACTAACTTCCAACCATGTAATCATGTAAAACGGTTATCCAGAATTTCCGGTAACGAAATAGCGTTGTTTTGAAAAATTCAATCGAATGGCTGATTGCAATAAAACAGCCAAGATAATTAAATGCAGCAACGATAATACGCCCAACATGAAAATTGATATGGCAATAAAAATTCGTAGAATTATTCAACGTTAAAAAACGAGCACTGCTGGAATGGCCACGGGCAGGAAAATATGCAATTTTTTATGCATCACTGAACGATCGTTCCTGATAAATGGATTTTTTGTCGTATATCCGTTCGTAGGCATGGCGAGAGCATTTTAGACAAGAGTGGGAAGTACTCCCAGTTGTCGCACTCCTTGCCCCGATGTACCGTTTCACTTCTCCAAGCCTCTATGACTCTTACTATTGGATTTCATTGTATTCGAGCGTTCAATTATGTTCTTTTTTTTAAATTTTGTTTCTTCGGTTTTAGCCAAAAATAGCCAGCAACATCCGATGCACTTTCACGAAAGATTTGGAAAAGATTAAACGGAAAATAGTTCGAGTCTTAGAAAAAGGGGACTTTTGAAATCCTGTTCGAATGAGGAAGGCTGTCGAAGCTGTTGAAATGTTTTTGGAAATTGATTTATTCTTCGTCAAGACGATGGAACAGGGCACCATCTTTTCATTTGACTTTCTTGGCGCTCTAACGTCCTCCAAGTGCTGTCTGTTCAATGCTTCCACTCGAATTAACCCCAATCCTCCCAGCTATCCTCTCTTCCACGAGAACTAAATTGAGAAACAGTCCAGAGGGATGTGTTTCCATCGGTGACCTCGATTCACTGGATTCTACTCACTTCCCTATCGAATTTCCACCCGGATATTTCGACGTTTCTTGCTTTCATTTCGTGCATGCTTTTTTTTCACAAACTTTATGGGACGAAAAAGCTTCCCTGCAAGTCCAACACGTCCAATAGGAAAATAAGTTCTTCTCGACAACATCAAGCGTGTCAAAATAAGTGCTGGCATAAATTGTTGTAATTCAACTATTTCCAATACAGCATTGGAAAAAAGTATCTATAGTTTTTTTGTGGATGTGTCATCTTTCTGTGAGTTCTTATCACTGTTAACTTTTTATGGCAAGAACTTTTATTTCATAATAAAAATGTGACGTACGAACAATTAATATTGACCATTGCACAATCGTCCATGGTCTCGCAGAGTTGAATCATTTTTTTGTCACCACATGAGACTTTTGACGTTTCCATTTTCGAGGACGTATCATTGCGCCAAGATAGTGGATCATTAGTCACAAAATCCGGTAGCACTCGAAAGTACTTCTGATAAAAAATAGATAATTGAACGATTTTCACACCCAGAAGAAAAATACGAGTCTCGAACATGTGATAATATATAGACGTATAGACCGAAGAGGTACCTCATTATTTTTCATCTCGAATACTCGACATCTTATCGTCTTTCCGTTCTACTCCCACATTCATCATGTAAATTTCATTTATCAGTGACACTGCATTATTACGAGATTCTGGGTGCTCTGTAGCTGTGGAGCTGAGGACGTGCCTTGACACTCTGCAACCTGACGTTCCAGAGATTTTTTTTTTTTTATGATGTACGGCGTGGTATTTTATTTACTTTCACTTTCCAGTCACTTTTTCACTGTATATCGGAGAATGTTGGCAAAATATACAGTGCAGGTCGACGTGACATTGCATGATGGGAAATATCGACAAAAACTGACAAATTCCATCGTGATTGACTCTTAAATTCACATTTTTCATTTTTTTGCAGTACAAACATTCGGTTATGAACGAAAAAGTATGGAGTAGTGAGAAGACTCATTCAGATATTCAGGTAATGCGTTGATCCGTCTGGATAGGAGAAAAAATTATAAGGGCGTGAAACGATACACGATTTCCTGTTTAGAAGAGTTGTAATGTTAGCCCATCACGCAACTAATTTCAATAATAATTTAGCCGTTGCTCTGCAAATCGAAAAAGAAACTATCAATGAGCCGCTCGACAAAAAAAAAGAGGTAATGGTCCTTCGAACTGGAGGCGGATTTATTGTGACTTCATTAATCATTCGTATGGGTCCTCGAGACTGTAAAGTAATAAATAACGATAGTTCACAAATACGAGGACAATGGGTGACATGAAACTTTTGTAATAAAATATTTCCCGTTTGTTTTCATTGGAATGACGAAAATTGATGGATTTAAAAGGGTCTCGTTGAATTATTCCTGTAGATGCATTTCAGTCGTATAGCTGTCCATCATGGAATTGAAAGTTTTCGATTTTTATAGCGTTTGTAAAATAAACTTTTGAAAAACTATAATTTATTGACTTTCCCCGAGATAATAGGGAAATCCCATTCTGCTGAATGATGTGCGTTGAATAATTTTGCCAGCATCATGGAGGGAACGAGATAAATTAACGGATGGCGAAGCTTCAGGCTATTGAGTAAGCACCAATTGACATTTTGGCCAGAGTTCAATTAATTGAGACGCTTCATTAACTGTGCTCGCGTGTTTCAGAGAACTCTGAAATTTCAGTTTCAAATTTTAACCCCTTGAATTCACCGAAACAATAGCAAACCACCATTTGACAATGTCGACTGTTGAAAGTTTCTGATAAAGCATTCCTCCAATTTCTCATCTCACGAGTAGCGAGTGGAACATTTGCCAAGAGCAAACTTGCCTGCCAGAATTCAGCGGCAGTTGAGGTAACTTATTTTTTGTCCGAAGCAACTTTCTCATCTATTCATAAGTCGTTACATGTACGCTTATGTGTGTTCAGTTCAGTGTTCAGTAGAATTATTCGTACGGAATATCATCGTTGGCGCGTTGGTTACTCTTCGCGAGCCTCAATGTGAACAGTCAGAATGGTCGATACATAAATTTTGGATTTCTTGATGCCCTTATTCGAATGTGTCCAGAAAGGCGAGGAAAAAGGAGATGCAAATTATGCAATAAGGCAAGAACCCCTCGGCAGTTGGGTATCACGAAGATTCTCCCTATTTCCGGATTAATAATTCCCCCAACGATTCTGACCGTGTTACACGTGAACGCTGAATGGCTCGACATCACGCAGAAAAACCTATTGTAAAAAACAAGACTGTGCCGAATTGCGTATAAAGTCCTCTAATACCAAAACTTTCTACGCGTCAGCTCCGGGCCGTTTAGCTTTTACATACTTTCGCAAGTGATAAAAACGTTTGCAAGTTGAATATGATCTCCATAGACGATGATTGATTGCCTACGAAAGTACCCAATATGGTACCTTATTTTATCTTCATTTGCATTTGCCGAAAAATAAAACGCAAATCGAATTCAATTTGCGCGTGAGGAATTTCCGACTTTATATCAAACAAGCTGGATGGCTTCCCTCTCGAAAGAAATATCGTTTTTTTTAACCATAAAATACTTTTAAAACCCGCCGTGTTTTTTAGGCCTTGGACTTAATTTCTAGTAAGTTTCTGGCGAATTTCGAAAGTCGGAAATGTGTCGCAAAGTTTGTTTTTTCTCATTTTTACAATGAAAACATTTTCAGGTTGTTTATCAACGATTCAGAAATCGATCGTGTTCAGCTCGTATGCTAGTGTTTTCGCTCCGTGACTCTGCTGGTAGCTGTGTGCTGAATAGACGGAACAAAAGTCGTAGGATAAGGCTTTTGGAGCAGGAACGGGAAAGGTAAACGCAAATTCTTGGGCACGTTAGAGCTCATTGCGTGAGAAGAGACGAAATATTTTTGGTGGTCGTGAAAAGTGGTTGCGTTTTTCCTTTTCTCACTTGGCAGCCTCTTCCCACATCTTGGGAATCTCCAACCCTCCATCCTTGTCTCGTATACCTACGAACTCTATTACTCCAGGTTGCGGAAGGAAACTGCCTGGCTACCTTATATACGCAGCTCCTGGCACACATAAGACGCAACGAGATTATGTGCAATGTTGCAGCTTCGTGGTTGTCGCCCCAAAAACCTTCCTTTCCCTTCCGGTGAAC
Organism: Campopleginae sp. 14b; assembly: GCA_030522525.1. Taxonomy (NCBI): domain Eukaryota; kingdom Metazoa; phylum Arthropoda; class Insecta; order Hymenoptera; family Ichneumonidae; species Campopleginae sp. 14b. The sequence continues at coordinate 125,735 of JAPYYS010000011.1, forward strand.
TCCAACACGTAAATTGTACAACTTTACGTGTTCAATTTCCTACTAAAAATATAAAAGTAAATCGTGCGATCTCGGGTTTGCCTCGATTCTTGAATGTTCCGTATCAGCACGGCAATTTCACAAAAATCACCGACTAAGCCCTGAAACTCTTTTTGGAATCACAACAAATAACCACAGCGTCCATATGAATTCTCTCGGTGATGAGGAATTTTTCAGTACTCTTTCCTATATTCATATTTTTCAATATTATTCAGCTACGTTGCTTGAACAATGTTACTCCTTTGAGATTCGCATGGTAGAACGCTCATGATCCTGAGCGTCGCCAGGACAATTGAAAAATATTGAAATTTTTGTGAAAATGTTAAATGTACAAACCCTTTGGTTGACGTAATTTAAAAAAAAATGTAGTTGTACTTAAGTTTGGCCAAAAGTTAGATATTTTGAGATTTCTAGAGGAAGATGGTCGGGAGGGTTTTGCAATAACGAAATCAAGCTCTCAGGCCCTATATCCAATATATTCCATTATCGTCATACTAACCGTATTACAAGAAGGCAAACTGCATCTGTTCTCCAACAGCGTCAAACGTATACGCACTATAGTACACATATGTCTATATAGTCTCTATCACAATTTACGTGTATTTGAACACACATGCAAGCCGCTTGACTGCATCTGGGAACCTCTGATAATACAACTACCGTCCCCGAAAGGAATCCGGCTCTAATTGGAAATCATCATCGATTCTGCATGCTGTGGAAAGCGTCTTCCCTACAATGCATAATTAAACAGCGAGAACGTTGCATTACACATGCAAGCTTCTGATTCATATGTTAACTATCTTTGATAGAATATACCACTGAGCTATACCGAGAGCTCTGCAATATTCAGAAATCAAACGAACAATAGTTTGTCTATGAGGTATGCGCCTCTCAGATATTGTCAAAATGAATTCAATCAATTTCAGTTCGATTGTACAATGTTCCAAATTCCTCAGAAGCTTAATTGATTCGTAATTCATTTTACGGCGTATACATTTCGATGGATGAAGAGAAATAAAAATTCCGTGTATTTCGTGTTTTTATGGCTCTCCGACGTTTCGATGAATTCTGAAATCTACATTGTTGGCATAACCAGTTTAGAAACATGCAATATAATTGAAGCGAATTTACTTGCACGTTTTTTGTCTTGTTTATTCATCATATCTCGAGGGAGAGCAAAGCACGTGCTTGCTAAACAAAGCATAAAGCCGAAAACCAAAAAAAAAAATGAAAGCCATGTCGCAGAGGGAATGGACAGAGAGATAGAGCCGTGCGAAAAAAAGATTCACGGGTGTGTGGTTCAGTGAGAAAATCCTCGTCAACGACATCCAAAGGTACACACGGCGCAGACCAATCCATCCTTTTCGTTGCTCTGTCGTCTCGCATGAGAAACTCCGACGAAAGGGGAAACGGAATCTCGTTTCTGTGTCCCCCGTATCTAAATATAACAGCGTGAATAATGGATCGTGCCGAAATATGGAATATCATGAAAAGATAAGCGTTATTCCGTGTGAAACAAACAAAGATCTTGTCTCATGCGTTGCCCTTTCATAATCCTCTCAAATTTCATTGGCCTCATTTGGCACGTATCATCAGAATATAATTACACGCTTTGCTATACATTCATTGAAATTCGTTACTGAAAATCATCCACTCGTCTTTTCGTGAAGTAATTATCGAGCATCTGGTTACGTTTCCAATGCAACATATTCCAATGAACCTCGACGATATTCAGCAGGCAGAAAAAAAATGTAATATCCATTTTTAATCTCTACTTTACACTTTTATCATGTAAATCTACAGGGTCGTGAAAGCGACCTGCAAAAAATATGATACAAAGCTCTCTATGTCAGAACGGAGATGAGGATGAATTTATAAAACGTTCACGTTTGACTCGAGGCAAAGCAACCTTCGGAATCGTTGGAGTACGTCCCTTAGCAGCCTCAGGCTGAAGGCATAGTGTAGCTTGTTTCGGGCTCGCCAAGAATCCTGTGCTTGAAAAGTTGGTTTGTGATGGGGAGAAGAACACAGCTGCTACACGACGCCATGATTGACTATGCAGCCTGCTGCCAAACATACAAATTCTCTTTCCCTCAACCGACGACACCCTCATTCACATCTACATCAAGTAAGAATAATCAAGCTCTAATCACTGAGACTCTATTAAAACTTGCATGAGTTAAGGTTAATGAAAAATGGAGCTTGTTCTCGAAAAGTCTCAAGATGTTTTTTTCAAAAGTCTCCACGGGCTTATAATTGAACATCAAAAGCTTGTATAGTGACATGAAAGATTCATTTGTGACATATCGTCAGCGTCCTGTTTATTGCTAGTGCCAATAATTTTCATCGAGGGCCGACTTTTCGGAGCAGTTTGTTTTTGTTCATTTGGAAGGAATCTTGAGGTCAAATTTGTCAGAACCGTAGAGAGTACTCTCGAGAAGTACAATTAGCCACGCGGATGCAGGTTGGACAGCTATAGGAATAAAAGCGAGTAGGAAACTGCCGGTTACTCGAGGATTTTCGAGGTAAATAGTCTTTAGATTCACAAGAAATAGGGAATCTCTCATCCCAACTTTATTCTGGCTTGTGCACTTAGTATTAAACTCGCAGCTGTTTGCACAAGAGAGATCTTTGTTGCTGAACTCGGCATGCAATGCCATGAACACGTGGAAGCTTGTCCTCTAGTCAGGATTATACTGCTGGAACATTTTCAACACTCACCAGAATCACCGCTACCCTCCCTCACTTTTGTCATCTCATCGTATCTACCGCTGGTTCCTGTCTGCACTATTGCGAACCTCCCATTTCCTTCTGCTTTACGCATCCTCAGCATTCCTTCTTCCCCTTTCGTTCTTCTCTCCTCCTCCTTAACGTTTCGTCGAACATCTTCCAATCCTTTTGTGGTTCCATCTCGCTGGCTCTTATACCACGCAGCTGGTTCGCTTGGGGGAACTCAAGGCTATATATCGTTTGATTTAAATTATGTTTTAAGGTTGTCCAACTCTACGAAAACCGTTGCATGCTTGACGAGTTCAACGTCCAATTGTTTGACGGAGAGAATCGCCAATACTGAAAGCATCTAAGCCAGCGACTGTCAGTAGCTGAATCAACATTTTTCACGTTTTTCATCGAATTTTCAATTCAATGACACATCTGATTTTTTAAACAGTCGAAATGAAAAAAAATTGAAAAGAAAATGAGCAGTAAAGTTCAGCAACGCTTTTGATACTTTAATTATTATCGATGGTGGAAACTGAAATTCACAAGAAATTCATTTGCTCGCGGTACAAAAACAACGTCTGTTGTTTACGAACAAATAAAAGTGCTATTTGAAATAACACGGACAGGGGGAAGTGGAGGAATCTTGCATGGTAAAAAGGGGCGACAAGCAATGTCCGGAGGCTTTTATTCCCCAATGTCTACAAAGAGATTTTTCCACCAAGTTTTCATAAGCACGCAACCGCGACTCCAACGATTTGTCAAGCTAAACGATTTCGATTGTCGTTCAGCAAACAACTTATCGCCGTGTTATATTTTCACCGTTTTCGTTCGCTTGCGCCCTTTGTTTTCGAGCAAAAGCCTCTGTCTTCGTGACTCGCATGTCACCAACGGCAAAGCACGTTTTACGATTCGATCCAGCTCTTTAATACAGAATTCACCAACGTATCACGTACTGTATTCGATAACTTTTACTCTCCGTGAATTTCGTTACTGTAATGAAGATAAGCCTCTCGTAATTGGGTACCGATTTTCTCTGCCAATAAGTCCCAATAGTCTCATCTGATAATGTCTCATTACAAAAGCAATGAAGGAGCGATCACTATATAAACTATCATATACTTAGGAGATCAACCTCAACCCGCAGAGAAGAATCTAGACCTTTTGCAGAAAAAAGCTCGGCAATATTTCATCATTAAACCTCTGAAATACAGCCAATCTCAATTTTCTAAGAAAGAAAGGACCTTCCTCGATCTACAGCGAATAAGTGATTAAAGAGAACGAAATTGTCATCTCCCTGGATTATATTTCTGTGCAAAGCATTTTTCCATCGCAACTCTTTTCATAAATCTTTATCATGCCCTTCACTGTCAGATTACTATGATTATCAGACAGCCAAAGCCTTGTACCTTACGGCTTTATTTTCTTGGCGGATTCCACGAGACACTAACGCCCGAGACCGTGACACAGACTTGCATAAAGAACAATGAAACTGATCCACGATCTAACGTGGGAAAAGAGAAAAAATCAGCTCCGAGGATGAACTATCAGAAGCGTAATCATTTCGCTTATAAAGAATCATGCAGAATGTGTTTCCAGTCCCAATATAATCAGAGAAAAACGAGCGAACTTCGAGTATTTCTGTGCATGTGTTCCTATAGGTTTCCGAGGTCTGAGGATCCGAAAATCGCGATCAATCTGTTCTTCATGTTGGTCGATTGCACAACCTCATGAAAAAAGAAAGTTTATCTTGTAGTTTGACAAGAGCCTTTCAACTTTTCCACGTCAATATAAATAATCAAGGACTGAGAAGAAAAAGCAGCTTCGCGACAGTTTTGGCAAACGAAAACGATGGATAGGCTGCTTACGGAACCAAGGGCAAACGGCCCAGATGATCGAAAGCTCCGGACCGCAAAAATACTATGAGCCGACAGCAGTACGGGCTCAAAAATATACTCGATCGTATCTAAATGGGAATCGCGCGCACATAATGAATAGGCGTTTTGCTCACTTTTGATCCATGTCGCCCATAAATCAGTAAAAACCTGGTGTCAAGCTCGTTTTTAATTAGCAACTCCTGAAATTTTTTGTCGACGCAAAACCATACAATTCGGTCAGAAAAATTCAGCAAAATGAAGAAAATTTCTTCGCGAATTCGACGTTGCTGAGTCACAACAAATAGTTGCGGCACAGTGCTCGATCAGCATAATGGATCATTAATTCTGAACGTTATGGAAGCTCATTTCACGGTTAAAAATCCACATATAGTTGAGCAGCCAACTCAGGGATGCAATTTACTGGTACGACTAATGACGCCACTTCTGTCGATGGAACAAAACATATAAATTGTAAGCGAGGGTGGTTTGTGCGAATAGCCCTTGTCCAGAAATCCTGGATCCAAACTAGACGAGTTTTGCAAGGGGGTTGATTTGTGTTGCACATGTACGACCACCATATTATTTACAGGCTTCGTGAATCTTGTGTAAATGCAGAGAATAGAGAGTTAGGTAATGCTTCTCGGGGTGAAAAAATCACAACGTCACAAAAGTGACGTCGACGTAAATGGACATTCAAATGTTTTGGGAGAATGGCCGCTTCCAAATATGGCACAAGCTCATACTGCAGGCGCATTTTCTTCTACATGGCTCGGAGTTTCGAGCTTGCAGTCGTTCTGGTATAAATAAAAAAATATGATTCGTCACTTTTTTATTTTACGAATTCATTCGTGAGGTCCAAAGAAGGCAAGAGGCAAATTAAGAAAAAACAGTTCGAAAAAAATGACTAATCATTTTTTTTTTTTCCATTCGATGCAAACTTCAGACTCATTCAATTTTAACAATTTGCTCCAAAATTCACTTCGGAATTTCAGTAGTTTCAAAATTGATTAATTAACAATAATCGATAACGTTTCATGGTTTAGATATTCTACAGGGTACATGAGGGTTTATTACTGCTGTTGCACCCGGTATATATTTACATTTATAAAGAACGTTGTGTGTTTGGGAGTCTCGAGGACTCGAACTCTTATATGTGATCGGAATAGAGTCTTCAATTTTGACAAGAGACGAGCCAAAAGATATTTGCATGTTTCAGACTCGCACAGCTGGGTGAGCAGATCCCGTATGTAACCTTTTTCTCTCTGCTGTACCTTTCTCTTTTGGCTACGTTACTCCACGGCGGAGCCTATTTGAAGGCATGCAGAATTGTATACAGTTTGTATGCAAAACAAGGGGATACATGTGTGTCGCGTGGGCTTCGTCTCGTAGGGTGACTTCAACAGCCCTCAAACTTTAAGCAAAACTATCTTTTCCGCTCGTGTTTTCGATTTTTCCCACGTATTTTCACGCCGAGAAAGTTTATTCCCCTGCATGAAAAACTTCGCATTGTCTTTGTCGAGGACATGAAGACAAATGGGACATTTTTTTTGAACGATAAACAATTGTTAGGGTCGCAGAGTTTCAGGGACTATCGTGTCACGAAAATTTCAACGAACCAACGCCATTCTGCGTCGTGGGTCTTTGGACCTGCTAGAAATTCAAAAAATGATGGAAAAATTTCGAAATAAAATCCAGAGAAAAAATAGTACGAATGAAAATTTCCTTAATAAACCTTTCCCCTCGCCATGAATATTTTTATGATTTATTAAAAATAATATCCGATATTCTCGAATAAGTTTTATAATTTATGTTGTCGGGCTCGGGACCCGCCGCGGATTCAATTGTTGGTGAATCCTTAGCAGACCCGTTGTATCCTCGCGTGAACAGATTTCCGTGAAAACATATCGAGGAACTGGTGAACGAATAACCTGCAATTGGCCGCTTACATTCCATCCATTGGTTGGGTACCAACTGGAGAGGAAGGATTTTGTATATTTTTAAAAAGTGACCCGAACCACGCAAGAGACGATGTTATCGGGCAATAACGATATATAAATGGCTTTTCCCTCGAAGCACCGTTGTGGTGGAAGGACTCTTGAGCCATTAGACAATCAGAACGCTCTCTCGCATAATCTTCAATAGAATTCGTTCCCCCCTCTTCGCCCAGTTTTTTTATTTTCTAAACAACTTTTCTCCACTGTTCTCGTATTTATATATTTCTTGTCTCGCGCTTTCCTTTCGCCTTCCGTGCCGCATGAGAACGAATGTATGGATTCCCCTTATCTCCAACCAGGAAGAACGTTCGATGTAGACATATATCCTTCGCTTTTCGTCTCCCCTTTCCTTTGTAGCGCTTCTATTCCGTCGGTGAATCCTTTTCGAGTGCAGGAACCATTACTGAAAAGGTTCAGTGGAATACGGTGGGGTGGACAGAGGAAACGAATGGTTAGCGTTCGTATAGCGATATCCCTCGGGATTCCAGATCCTGCTTCCTAGTTTGCTAACATCCTGCTTTTCTGTCCCTCTCATCCGTTAGCTCTGCAGTTTCCCACATTCTATCCAGGATACAGGCGACGTGTTCAGGCTTGTCACACGTATATTCGTACACCCGTAGTTGTACAGACTGACCCTTGGGTTGAATGCACAACGACAACTGATCGATCGCTTGATCCACTTTACTGCTGCCCTAAAAATATTTCACGGCGACCATTTTTTTTCGTGGCAGTCAAAAGTGCTATAGAAGTTAGCGCAATGGTATATTATGAATGGAGAAGAAATGCTTGGCTTTTTCTTGCTCAAACTCAATTTTTAGCTCGCCGAAGTAGTAAAAGTAAATAATTAGTCGGTCAAAAAATTATTTTCATACGGTAGTTACAGGTCGAAGAATTCTCGGTACTCCCGTGGGCATTGAGTTCGTGAAAGAGAAGAAATAATAATATTCGAAGTGGCCAACTTAACTGGAATTCTGTCTATTTCTGTCCATTTCTATTGAGCGAAGAATATGGAGAATAATAGTTTTCGTCGCGTGGTGCGTTGGCATAACGAAAAAAAAGTCACGAAGTTTATACGTCAGATTCGTCAAACGGAACGAGACAGAAAACGACGGTTAATACCAACTACACACCCACACATTGGGACCATCTACAAATCACATATTCTATTTCGTTTACCACCTGTTGATTTCCGGAAAGATAAGCACACCTCGTTGACGCTAATGTACAATATGATCGACGTAATCGTTGATAAAGGCGTGTGCAGAAAGTCACATTTTCTTCATAAATTCATTCAATGGCCTCTGCTATTTATTTATTTATTTTTTAACTTTTTTCCACTGCTTTCTCTCTACTAAAATCCAAAGTTTTCTTTTCCTCCATTTGTCGCTTCGAAATGGAAAAATATGATTCGAAATTCTTGCATGGACCTGCCGCAGATTTCTCAAGTTCAAATATTGCTCGGGATTTCGTTTAATAGACAGGGAGATTGCAGATTTTTTACAACGTCGAGAGTATGTAATTTTTTCTTCAAACTCCTGAATGTACCGAATAAATACGTGTTTGTTCGCGTGTTCTTTAAAATCGATCTCGCATCTCGTTTCTTTTCATTAACCACGTCTGTTTCCGTACTCCATATTCCCCGTTATTCTCCAACTAGAGCTACTGTCCGGAGCACGTATCCAGACTGTTTAACGATGAGAATACCACGGAAATCCCACTCTTCTATGACCCCATACATGAATGGATCTTTCAATGAAGCTTCTATTATTATAAATGATAGAGAAACGAACTACCAGTGAATATCAGTCTATAATATTCTTTTCCTCGTTTTCCATTTACGATCGACCAGATTCCAATCAGGAAGTGATCCCGAAGACTTCAATTTTCCGAAGCAATGAGCCAAATGACCCAAGCGTGGGTAATGAACGTCTCAGCTTGTATGAGTTTCTGACATGCCGTGAAGTTATCGTTTTATCGTTGCGGTGATAATCCCAATTTTGGAAATATCTGCTCGTAGCAGTTCAGTGCGTCGATCTTAACCGAATATTTGCATTTTTCGATATCTCCAGATTGTAATATGAATTGACTAAACAAAAATCAATTATAAATGTCCCGAATAACAATAAACTAGGGTCAAACAATAACTTTTGACGTCCGGCTGGCCGGAACCTATTTTTTTTTATTCAAATATATGAAAATTGAACGTTGGAGTTGATTTAATTTGATATCATGTTGTTCATTCTCATTTTGCAGGGCCCCTGACGGAGTGAGAACGAAAGAAAATCCATGAGAAAACTTTCGACTTGGTGAACGAAGAAAAATCGACGAAAGAAAGTTGGGAAAGTTTCAGAAGAAACATTCATTCAGTTATTACGTAAATGGCATTTCCAAAAATGAGGCTTCACGTGAAATAGTCGACTACCAGTTCATCGTTCCGGTGCTCATCTGGAGTGAATCGAGTCACGTGGCTGTTAGTCGAATCGCAGAAATAAAAGTTGTATGGCATGCTGCCACGGGAACGAGGAAATGAAAAGCCGACCAAGCTCGTTTACCCAAGGCCAATACTTTGAGGAATAAAAAAAAAGTAGAAATAACGAGAAAAACAAGAAAGGATGGAAGGAGAGGAAATTGTGGTGAGACGAGAATGCGGAGCCTTGCACCACAGTGGAACATTGTGATTGTCTTTTTACTTTTTAGCCAAAAAAAAAAAAACAGAAAGCATTCTTATACGCTTTGAGAGGGAGTCTCATTTTATTGCCCAACAAATATTCACCGACCCCGTTCGTCTGCATGTGCAAAAAGAAATTGAACTTTCTCTTGGTCTTTGTAGCAAGAAATAGCAGTGGAAAACACTTTGAAATTTGAGTGCATCTTTGAGAAATTCTCTCGTTTCATTTGTGGATCGACGAACGTTTGGAGGCGAAAAGCTTGGAGGACTTTCAGAAGAATTAATCGTCGGAGTCTGTGTCAAGGATCACAGGAACGCCCGATCCACTTGTATGCCCCGATCGGACAACTTCGAGACCGCTGCAAGAGAAACTTTTTTTCTTGCACATGATTGCAACCTCCTTAATCTAATACCGTTCACATTTCTTGTGAAACACTTGATCGGTTTTCTCAGCTTCTTCGAATGCTAGTGAACGTCCATGCACTTAACTTTTCCTCCCACAACTCGTGATCCATCGTGCCTCGATTAATCAGCCTTAATGACACCCCGTCTTCGCCCTTTTTACTTCGCCGTTATTGATTGTCACCGCTGCTCCAATATTCCGTTCACGTCAGAATCCTTCCTCACCGTTTCGGGCTGTTGGACACCATTTTCCACACTAAAAAGTACACGAGCGAAGAATAAGCGGTGAAGCTCAATATTAAGTCGGACCACTATTGACACGAATTAATCTTAACATGACATTATTTTTAGACCCAGCAGATCCGTGCTGTTCTTTTCTTACAGTTACCAAAGTATGCTCACATTCGTAAAGATCGAAGGCAACTTTGAAGATTCAGCGGTGCGACGTAGTCGATCAAAGTAGAAAGTTGCCTCGAACAAAACGTTCCGGCGTCCGTACTCGAGGAACGCGACGACAAAGAGAAAAAATATAAAGTTCGTGTCATAATAAACGATTCAACGTCAAATTGATAAAAAAACATTGTCGTTTCTTGTCGGTGAATGGTCAGAGTGATAATTTTTTATTTTATGCTAAATTGGCATTGAATTATTTAAAAAAGAAAAGGAACGATTTTCCAACGGGGAATTCGAGAGTATTTTAAAAATGGTGGTCGTGCGGCTGTGCGGGATGATTGCGTGATATAAAAATCGAATTTTTTGCAACGTGTAGCCGCCAGACTACATTTACATGGATATGTAAGTGGTCAAGGTGACACGGGGCTTCGCCCCGAACCGTAGATTTGGATTTAAAGAACGTAGTTTAAAGGAAAAAACGAAGGAGAAATAGGTGTGCTGAGGTTTCTGCTGGAATCTGGTGGACGTAGAAGAACGAAGGAAACTCCGCTTGAAATGGTCACATGCGTATGAACGTGGAATGATATACAAACTCAACATTATCAACGACACAGATACAAAAATAGGAGCAGCGTTTAGTTTTGAATTAAATTGAAAAAAAAAATATATATAAAAATTTTGTTGAAAAACGGTTTTGTCATGGATGTAACAAACGTATAAAAACTCATCGAAAAAGGATTGAGGAATTATCAGGAAAAAAACTACAAGAAGAGGAAAAGTATAAAAATCGCGATGCCGTCACTCGAGGAGCTCTACTTTTCAACAGCTTATCCGGTGAATACAAGTTATCAATTGTACGAAAACTTGACCTATGGGAATCACACGAATTCAACGGACAGCCCAATCGGCAACCAATTCATTTTATCGTGGTGGCGTCAAATGATTTGGACAGTTGCTTTCGGTCTGATGATTGCCGTGGCTACAAGTGGCAATCTCATCGTCATATGGATCGTTCTGGCTCACAAACGAATGCGAACAGTGACCAATTACTTTTTGGTGAATCTCAGCATCGCTGATGCCATGGTATCGACTCTCAACGTTACTTTCAATTTCACTTACATGCTGAATAGCCACTGGACTTTTGGCAATCTTTATTGCAAGATCAGCCAATTTATCGCGGTTCTCACCATTTGCGCCAGTGTTTTTACCCTCATGGCCATCTCCTTTGACAGGTAAGATTTGCATAAGCTATCAATTCCTTTTTGGACCCATTCCAAATGCATGTGATTGAGAATTAAGGAAAAAATTTTTTTAATTGTAATTCCCTGATTAATTGCCATCAGACAATTCCGAAGGATCAAAACATGCGGATCTGACACGTTGAATTGATTGGATTAACAAATTAATTTGGACAAAATATGTGGAATTTCCATTCAGATAACAATGCAGAGTCATGGCTTTGATAACAATACAGTTTCATGGCTCGGAATACAAGGAGCATCGATAAAAACTTTCGAAGCAGTATTGAATTTGTTAAATTTTCAGTTGATCCTCGGACAATAAAATAACTTGAAAATCTGAGGGATAAAATCCGTTTCCGTTGGCAGTTCGTCGGCGGAACTGTTCAATTTGAAATTTAGATGGAATAGTGGAGTGAAGATTGAAAGAATAAATATACCGTCTAGGGAGAACGGGCTTTTCGCTGGGAAATAAAACGCACGCAAGGACGAATCGATACCACATAGAGTAAACCGTGCTTATAAAATTGGAAAACAAAAATGTCGATATCCGATATACGTGTAATAGTTTGCGGAACCGGATCTCGAGCTATCGTGTGGGAAAACCGTATCCATCATAAAGTTCTATCGGTGGAAAGAGAATGGAAGTGGGGCAGGCAGTGTGTGTACATATAGGGTCTGCGGTTGCTTTGAACTCTTGTTCATTGGTCACAGATCCACCAGTTTCGGAATTGTTCGCTAACCCTGCTGGCCTCAAAAACATGTACGAAAAAATGTGACCAACGTCAACGGTCAAAGTCGACGGGCTAATGTAAACGACAGAATCATGTGGATGTTATTTTTTCATCTCTCAATCGATGTCAAACAAGTACGACATTGTTTTAACTTAGAATCAACCCTTCGCGTGCATACTGGGTCATTCTGACCCCGAACATTCTCTGTCACCGATCGTTTACCATTAAAAGAGACCGACGAATTATTCGCCTTTTAATTGTTGTTTTCGTTTCGAATGATTTATCGTGAAAAATAACGTTTAGACAAAAAATAAAAAAATAAAAATGCATATTCACAGGAATACTACGATTTGGAAAATGCTTTGGGTCAGATTGACCCAAATATACACGTTTTATTGTTTCAGAACAATAGTGCTTTGTCATTCAATGGCAATGAATGGAATTCAATGATTTCAGCAATTAAATCGGAGTATAGACATATGCCGATCATCCTCTGATCGTAGGACTTTCCCATTTGTCACATATTTCCAACACGGACAATTGTTTCGAGATCTCCATCAAATGAGACATTGAGGACTTTTCTTGTTATTTCGATAAAGAAACGGAATAAAGAAAAATATCCCATAGGACTTGATACCGTGACATTTGTCAGGCGTTTAAAGTTGTTGTGGAATTTCTCACGTTCGAAATGAAAGACTTTGAGGAGAAAAAGACTCGAAGCTTACAAGAGGATTTCTTGTCGTTGACGTCGATAGAATGCTCGACTTATCCTCGCTTAAGAACGGCAATAATAGCATTCCGAGGAAACGAAATTTGGTCAAATTCTTATCCTGGAAACCCAACCTCACTTTCTTGTTTATCCCATTCTCTGCTTTCACCGGTTGTATCGCTATCGGACGCGCATGATAAAACCGAACGAGTTCCCATCGAAACTCTCATTCACTCGATTTTCCCAGCTCGGCTCTATTAAAACGATCAAAAATATCAACCGGATAATTGTCCAGGATTCTCTTTCCGCATGGCAGGTATTTAATGCAGTAAAAAGCGATCCAGGATTCTCTATATGCGAGTAAAATTTACATTATAGCCGATTGAAAAAGCAGACCATCGAATTTTATTCTATCAATTAACCGGTTGAACGAAAATATGGAATTTTTAATATTTCTTCACAAATTGGCATGGAATTTGAATTTTAAATATCGGAATATTTCCCTCTCGAAAATTCACAGTGTGATCTTAATCCACGCATTCCACACTAAAGCAGCCTCCTAGCATCCGCATGATTTCCATTTCGAATTAAAAAAAAAACATCTATTTGTTCCGACGCAAAATTCTGAGGTGGGACACGAGATTTAAAAATTACCAGGTTAAAAAGTACCAGGTTAATATTCGTACAAGCTTTCCTGGCTCGTGTATGTCTGTCCTCTGTCTCTTTGTTTCCTGGGACGATCCATCTGTAAACCTGAACGACTTTTCTCATCTCCGAGACATGGTCGGCGGGTATAGAACAAGAATGGAATTCCAGGATTCAGTGTTCTGCTGATTTTCTCATTCAACGACGAGATTTATTATCATCATCGTCTTCCTCTTCTTTGTCAGGGCGAGGCTTCTGTTGTAGTACACCGGATATCATGAAGAAGTGAAAATTGTCTGACAAGCTGAATATACGTCTTATTCTTCATTTTCCATGCCTCACTTAATCTATTTTACTTATTCACGCTATCAGAAGACTTTCATTGTATGCGAATGAATCCACCGTCACGATAAATCAAATTTGGTCTCCACTTTGTCGAATGAACGCGTAGATTTCACTTATCTCAATTCTGTACTCACGTTTAGATAATGACAAAAGGTGCAAACTCGAAGAAATTATTACTTATTCATTCCAAAGCGTATTTTTAATTAACTTGATAGATTCGATCAAATTGTGATTTTCGTATAAGCTCGATGCAATTATTTTTTTCAACACATATTCGCAGTGGAAAACTCCTAAGCGTCATGGAGATGACACCGTAAAGTCAGTGACAAGAGCGATATACCCGAAGCCTTTATACGTATTCGAAGGAAACGAGGACTCGTTCGCGGCAAAGACTCACCGAGTTTTCCTTGTCCTTTCACAGCGTACCTATCTCTTTTCTGCATTTCTCTAGTTTTATTTTTCGTCACTATTCCATCGAAGGGCAAATGCTCTGGGGCTTCCATTTTCTAAGAGTGCCAACCGATTTCTCGAATAAAGAGAAGAAGAGCGTCATGAAAGATTCTCTTTGCAAGCTCTCGGAGGAATCGAAGCCGCTGACTTTGCTTCACAGCTGCCGCGAGCTAGAGAGCTTTTACACCCGACGTGAGAGAACACCCGTGAATCAGACATTAAAGCCATGTTTTTCTAACCATTTCCCTCATACGCTCTACTTCCTTTTATCCTATCAGGTAATGCTAATCTTGCACACTCTCCACTGCCTGCAGAACTCCTTTCTTAATTCTCTACGAAAACATGATGTTCAAACATGTTTTCTTAAACTTTTTTCATTCTATTTTTTCTTTAAATTTCTATCCGGACCTCTGGTTTATTATGACGTATTCACAAATAGAAACAGGTTCGTGAAGTACAGGCGACCGAAAGAAAAGACAGCAATGAAAAGTCCACGTTTTTTTAAAAGCACAAAAATGAAAAAAAAAAATTGGGAATGAAATAAAATGGGGTCAAGGTTACACAATGCTGCAGTCAACCGAAAGTTTCTAAGTATTTAGACGTCATGTATGTCTAAACTAACAGCAATGAGAATTAATTTGTATATTCAACCCACGTCGATAAATATGTTTACACGAATTTCACCAAGTCATAAAATAACTCTATGAATTAGGGCAAAAGTTACGCTGTGAATATGAGCGAGTCAAATGGATGTGGTCCAAATCCAAGTAAAAACATGCGAGCGTTGATATTCTAACTTTACAAACTATTCGCTATTCTAATCCTTTACACGATGCAATAACATTACACTTCAAGTTCGAGATAAAAAGTTGTCAAATCATCAACTTAATATGGGAAATACGGACCAACAGCCTTATTCGTTTCTCCTTCGATCCAATGGCGTGTACTTAAAGCTGAGCTGACTCTGTACATGTGAATACTCACGTCTGGATTAAAGTTGCCTGTAGGGACATCACTTCCCAATAATATTGCAATATTGCAATTTAAAGAGACTTTAAAATTGAGCATTATTTAAAAGCGCTTTGCAGTGATTTGTTAAGATCTATGAGACTTTCAACAGTTTTTTTTTGGGAAAATAGTCAGAATATTTTACTCGTATTACGGTCACAAAATAGAAATGGCAGGCATCCTTCGTATAACGGATGAAAAACTTGTTTCACTGGGCACGTTCTGCAATTTATTAATTCCCGTTCGCCTCGGGAGTTCGTGATGAAACCTTTCTGAAGTTTTTGTTGAATAACGCGATTCACATCCAATTCGGGACACAGGTCTGAGGATGGCTGGGTGTGCTATTAGATATTGTGTAGACCCGACTCTTCGAAACTCAATTGGTTCGGGTTTTTTTTCTTCATCATTTGAACCATCATATTCATGCAGCTATCATAATTGCTATGGGATCTGAATCGATCCTGTGCCACGTGCAATAATTCCAATATAATCATATTATTCATGTATTTCTGACGAGGTTCCATAAAGAATTGCGCGCGTGTACGCATAATGAAATGCATAAAATTATTCAAACTCGCCGATCTTGTCTTATCGAAGGAAAAAAAATTCCGTTTGTTATAATCTTTTTTTCAAGTAAATTGTAATGAAGCAGAGATGACACACAGTTACGTTTGAAAATGTGTATAAAAAATCGATTTTTTCAATATTTTTGCGTCCCTTTTGTGCGTTCTCAATGGATGTGACTTCAGCAAAGAATCGGTTATAAAGAACTAATGACCAATAAATACCTTTGGAGGGGTAGTTAACCGCGACCTATTAAAAGGACTAATGAAACCGAAGAAATGGAACTTTAGTAGGCTATGGGAGGTTTTTAATGGTCATTTTCTAGAATATCCCGACGGATCCCAATACTGATCAATAAAAGACGCACATACCGAAGAAAATGGCTGCGTACGTCCGTACTCAATGATGGGACCAATAGGAATAGGGTCACGATCCGCGGGTCGTGAGACGAGAATGCGAAAACAGAATTCATCCGCATCCGCACGTAATCCCCGTAATGTGCAGTTAAAAACCTACCGCAGGTCGAGAGCATAGCTGGCAAAATTGATGTCTTATTTTAACAAATATATGTCGTTGCTTATATATACAAATATGAACATTCATCTATACACATTATAGTTCCTCTGAATTAACAGCTTCAGAAGACCATAACATGTTCAGTCGACCTGATTTAACGATTGCAGCATTGCAATCGATTTTCGGAAATTTATTTATTCCTTTGGTACAGCTCGGTCATGACAATATTTTTTTCCTCAGCATTTATCTCAAATATCACCGTAAAAATTGAATAGCCCAGAATCTTTTGGATTTCTCAGAAATCAATTATTGTCCCGAAGAAACATGCAGGAGAATTTCATGATTGAATAATTCAGTTAGAAATATATTGAATTTGAAAAAAAAAACTTTTACAATATTTCACAAAATTTGTCGAATTTGAAAGAAAAAAAATATTACCGTGCTGATGCACAAGTAAATTGATCAATTGACAACGTAATACATGAAATCAGGCGTGATAGGGAAAATATTCTGAATAGTAGAAAACTATGACTATGCGTGTGACGTTCATATGAGCGTTGCTAATCGATTCGCAGTACATCGCAAGTATTTGATACCGTGCATACTCCGCTAGACGCTGTTTCGTGTATTGGTGTGCCGTTAGATCGGTGTAGGTGTGATGACCTGCTGATAAGCAACTAATGAAATTATATGCTGAATTGTAGCGTTCCTAATAGAACCACAATACAACCGTAAAAGTGGCACTTATCAGTAACATCCAAGACGGATTAGTACATGATATGACAAGGGAAAATACCGTTTAGCTGGAGATTATTAGCAATACCAAGTTTCAAGATAAGGGAACAGGGGGAAAATATAAATTGAACAGACGGTAGTATGTGAGGCTCTCAATAACGATGAGCCTCCTGATCCGATTCAATAAATACTTCCTGCTTCCGTTACTCGCCCTCGTAAGTAAATCAACGTTTCTAACAGTTCTGGATAAATCTCGGTGTTCATTTTCACGCTAATCATGTCTTGAATATTTGTTATCGATCCAAATGAATCAGTGGTTATTAAAGATTTTGCAACAGTCACTTCAACGTTTTTGTACATTAATAAACCATTTTTCTTGTCATTTTCCCTTAGCGAGTCGCACGGGTCCTCTGACCCTTGATCTCAGATGGCCCTTCGACACTTTAACATCACAAATGTCTGGGAAAAGATTTCTTTTCCCGTTTCCAGCCGTAGCTTTTCACGCGAGGAAGCTTTTTTGACAAGTTATCTTACAGGAGCTAGCATTCTTGGACGGTTTCTCGTTTTTTATACCCATGGAGTCACCACTCGTTTTTTCTCAAGAGCCGACTCCGTGCTTTCTCTATTTTATCGCTCGCTCGGGTATTTTTCTTCTTTCGTACATTTTGTGCACGAAGCATAGTCTCGTACTTGTCATTTTTGTCGCTGCAACTCCTTGCAGTGAAGCGTGCTTCCACGATATTGGTCATAGATAGAGAAAAGTCGGAAGAAAATATAGTCTCTAAAAGCTCTCGTTTCAATGCTATTCAGAGCGGGTCAATCGGTGGCGGGCTGGAGCAATCTACTTTTATAACGTCAAGCCCACTCGATGCGGGTCAATTGGATGACTGGCGACTTGTCAACAACGCGAGTGGAAACAGTACTTATGAGATAGAAGACATCATGAAATCAGAAATATATTCGTTTTCAACGAGTCAAACATTGAACCGAGACAACTCAACGCAAGCCAAAACTTTCGACAAAGCCCTTAACGCAACCACGGGTAATCCGCTTGTTCAACCAACAACACTCCAAGAACACGATAACATCACTGACCAAAAGTTGGACAAAGTTGATGGATCCATGGAGCCCTCGAAGAAAACTGAACCCTTTGAAGAAGAGATAGCATTGAGATTGGATGTGAGTAGCAGAGAAGAAAGAGCCAATGATAATAATGACCAGGGGGTACCATTGAAAAGAACAACCTTACAAGAACCTGATCCACCATTACTACTGGCAGCCAATGCGAGCGCAGGAACTTCAGGAACGCGAACCCACCAGCCCCTTGGCACAGTCTTTTCAGAAGTTCTTACTAACGATATTCCAAGCTATCCACAGGACAATAGCCTGAAATCCAGGAAAGAATCACCAACCAGATTATCAGTTACTGGAAGCATATCACTGCCAAAAATAACTCAAAAAGGCATAACTTTGGGAAACGGCTTGCTGAGTCTTGGCATTGATAGAGAATTGAAGCACAGAAACAATGCTAGTGCGGTGAGGGCATTGCCAGAAAATTCAACTCAGTCAGGTGCTCACAGAGGTTTGAAAAAGATTCCAGAAAAAGAAGGTCATCGGGGTAATCGAAGGAGTGATCCACCTGGGACATCCAAGATACCAAATGATAGCATCAAAAATATCGATAGAAAATCGGGGGATTGTTCTAACTCGAGTGAGCCTGCGAAAAAAGAAGAACTCCGTCAATCCGGCATAATTCAAATGTTACAAGATGTCATAGCTGTTGAAGCTGCACGACAAATGGCCGATGAAAAATTGCTGCTCGCCATCCGTAAAACAGCTCGAAAATTTAATAAACCGAACTCAACAAATCGCAGCTATCAGCCCTTTAATCGTTCTTGGGGAAGCTCATCCGCAGGCCGGACTTCATTGATTCCGCATGAAACGCTGACGCAATTAAATTCAGTATTTCCGGATCACCGATTGAAATCTGATCCCAAAAAGCCTGAATCATACCAAATTTTCAAAAACAAAGCAAATGGCGATCGAAAAATATCGAAAAACAGGATCGCCCAAAACGTGGACTCACCATTCTCTGTTCCAATTCGTAACCGAGGCTCTCCTGTTTTTAAAAATGGAGAAGATCCCTCCATATCAATGTCGGATCAAATGTGCCACGTTATCGAAATCATGCCAAAAGAAGTTTGCAAAAAGTTGCGGAGACTGTGCACGAAAAAGCGACGGAGCAGACAGACGGTTTGCTCACTAACCAGAATTCTGTGTGGAAAAGATACACACCATAAAGGGTCTCGAAGAATTCGATTAATTTGTGAAAATCAGCCTTCTTCGATGCAGAAAATGATGGGATCGCATAACGACATAAAATCATTTCCAATCGGTAAAGTTTGCTCCATGATCGAAGGCAAACTGGATACGTTAGCCTGCACGACCCCGCTGGGCATGGAGGAAGTTGAAGGAGATCATGAAAAAAAATCTGAACTGGAATGGAGTCAGGGTTTAGAAACCGGGCCATCAAGTTTACCGGAGGCTATGGAACCTTACATCGTTCCTCCTGGCCTAGACTTCATGTCGTCTCATTCAAAGGAAGTTCCTGTTAGTCGAAGTTATGCGACCCAACCTTTAGAAGTAGCAAAGGATGTTATACTCAAGGCGATACGTCATTTGATAAGGAACAACAAACACGAGGCGTCTGAGAAAACGACGACAGTTCTTCCCACCGTCAACATCGGGAGAATGCCTGTGGCTTCTACGAGTTTGGGTAGAGGCGGCCCAAGCATTTCCGTAAGTGATAATATCTTGGAAACTTTAGGCACCGGAAGCGATGCTATGAGCACCAAAGGAAACCACATGATCAGAGAAGGCATTCCGCAGCAAGACAACATGGTTGATAGAAATTTAAGCAATACGACAACACCACCGAGAATTGTTGAAAACACTATAATAAGAAATTTAGTCAATAGAATCTATAAAGATCTCTTACACCTGAATAATCGGCCTCGAGAATCGTACAAAATAAGTGACACTAAAAATGATCACCACGAGACCAACCCGAAACCGTACAAAACTTCGTATAATCATAACATATTTCCGGATGATGACATTCAATTCCCCACATCCATCCAACCGACTACGACCATGAAAAATAGCATAGCACTTGATTCGAGAAGTCCGCTCCTATCTTCACTGCAACCAAAGCTGGAACCTGTTGAACTTCAACCTGTTGCAGGCACTGTTGACACTCTAGTATCGCCACAAACAACAAGTAGGATAACAATTCGGAATAGTGATTATCCATCTGAAACACGGCCAAACACGATAGTGTATTCTGGTATTCAGCGACACGAAAATCCCACTGGAATTTCACGAGAACTTATGCAGCAGCCGTTGCCCAAGTTATTTAACACTGGAATCGACCTGAATAAGAAAAGTGGTTTCATGAGTAAAAATTCATTTGGAAGTCTACAACATAACAAGTACAGTAGACGCTTAAGTAGACCGTTCGATCAAGAAGGACCTTCTAATTTCAATGTTTACTATCCGCATAAAAATCCTGTTGGAGCCTTAAATGGCTTCCCCATAATTCCAGTGATTGCACGTCCTGCACTCTCAGCCACCGGTAATATTATTGCAAACGAAGAGAGACACGCTGATACCAGAATCAATCAAAACACAAACATCAGCCCAAGCCACAACACAAATTTCAATCAAGGCATTGTAGGGGATCAAAACGCGAAGGATGAGGTAATGAGAATGGCATTACCCGAAGTACTACAGGAACGCACCCGATCGATGCCTTTCAACAAAGATGTGGAGACTGCCATAAACACCAACGTGGCTTCAAGCCGCATTACTGCAAATGGCTTACATAATGGGGATCATGATGCTCGTTTAATCGTCGATGACAAAAAGTACTCCTTTCTACCAGATTCGAAAAGGCGAAACTTAATATCGCCCGATGCAAACACCAACTCTGGACTACAAGATGCAGTCGCAAGATTGAACTCGATCGCTAATCAACGTTTAAACTGGAAACGCCCATTAGCTGCGAAGCAAAGTCGAAAGATTGCCAGAAGGGGTAACGTTGTCGTCAGGAACTATAGAATTCCTAGCTCCAGCCTCAATCTTGACATCAATTCGAACACGAAATTTGGCGAAAGCATGGACATCGATGCTCCAAACATCGATAGCCATCTGGGATCTTACCAAATTTGGGCAACTGGAATGAATCCGATTCCAGGTGCTTATCATGGAAAAAAATTTAATGTAAAATACTCTACCAAGCGTTATCCTGACCGAAATGTAAGAGGGAATAGTATTAAAGATTCAAGGAGAGGAAATATTCAAGCGGTTAAAACGAGACGTACAAGTGCAGATGCAGAAACTTTAACATCGTACAGTGATAAGCAGTTATCTAAAGTAGATGGATCTCTCACAGGTGAGGGAGCTTGGAACGCCAGTCCAGGAAATAAGCGTCCAGTATCTGGAATTACCCTATCGAATACCGATGACATTGGAACATGGGACTATCCTCAATCACACAACGTTATCCTCCAGCATTACGATAGTCCTACCACAAATGAAGGCATGAATGGAGTTGACAAATCAAAGTCGATTCCAATCACCATTCCGGTAGAATTACATGTAGGATCTCCAGCTAACAAACTAAATCATATTGGCTACACAGCATCGACGATTGACAAATTTTTGAATTCGGACATGAACCTCAAAGAGTTGGATTACCATAACTCAAATGAATGGCGAAATGGTAGGGAAATATCAGAGCCACGTTTAGGATCTGTCATAGTTGATGGCATGAAACAAGTTCGAGATTTTGCAGAGCCAGCTATGAACATGTTCATTAGACAATGGCATCCAAATTTCATAAATCTAGTGAGTGGTACTGGAACACCTGAGCTGATTATCGGCCGCAGCACCAGTACCCCCGCATTAAATTCCATTCGTAGTGCCAGCTTTCTTCCCGGGAGAAAAGAAAGCTCTATGCAGGAATCAGTTAAAGCATTGAATCAAGCTTCAAATTTGGCAGCTGTGCAGCCTGCTGGATCGTTAGTGGGTGCAGCAAACAGCAATACGAGAGACATGCAAAACGTTCCACGTCAACGACACGAAAGCATAAACACTGACTACAACTCCAATCTAAAGTACTTTCCGGATAAAAACTACAGTTCCAACTCTAGTTATAATACGCAAAGGGAGTGGACAAAAATTGCTCTCTCTGACCAGACAGCACCTTATGACATCGGTGGATCGTTGGACAATAACATGAAACACGCCAGGGGATGGTACGAGTTCTGGCTCAGAGGTGGAAATGGCAACAAAGACGATTGGATCGGATTGTGGAATAACAAGAACTTCAAGAGGATCCAGTAACACGAGTTGCTAGTCTGGAATGAGGATGATCAGTAAACCACGAAAAAGCTGATTGGTACACCAATTCCTGGATAGATCGCAACAACCGAACAAGAACCACTTGATCTGGAGAACTAGGGCTTCTGGATGCTAGCCTCCATTTTTCAGGAATAGATCCACCACTTTTTTTGGCCAAGATAAACCCTGTTAGGAAGAAACGAATGTAACGGTTACCGAAAAAATTTGAGGCGTGCAAAAATCAGGTCTATTTAAATTTATGGTAATGCTTCGAAATAAATTACATTAACGACATTTTAACATCCTTTTTCCTTTTTGCATTTTACTCTCCCGGCCTTTCGTGGTTATAACAAGATAAGCTATAAACTCAATCGCGGACGTAATTTGGATCGCTGTACCATTGATTGTGGCGGGGAAAAGGAGCAGATATCATTAATTCGTAAAATGAAAGCCAGCGTCCGCCTCGTTCCATTCATCACTCGCGATCTTCACTCCTGGGGAGCTATAACGAGTGCCTTAATCTATTGTTTCTTGCTTAATGACATCTTACGTTCGTGCTGGTTGATGTATCGTCGAGATTCACGATAGAGCTAGTCGCACGAATACGGGTGTTTCATTACACGTCGATTCGTCGCAATCTCACTCACTACATCTTGAATTTATCGAACATGATATCGTCATCTCGTTCTCTCTTTGCGCACGACCGCGGCTTGCTCAATTCATTCCTTGCACGTTCCACAAAATATGATAAGAAACTTTTCCCCTGTTGAAGTTCATTTTTTTTTCCATTGGGAACGGAAATAGCTTACAGAAGGAAAATGATAGACTTTCGTGAAGATATTTCATCTCACGACTGCTGGAGAAACCATTTTTGAAGAACGATCGGAAATTTACGTTCCGATTTTATCCAGAAAAGTTTTTAATTGGAATTTAATTTAATTGCCACTCTTTTTTTCCTCTCATTAATTGAATTCTGTCGCTCGAGATCTCGACATATTTTTCGTCTCGTATGAACGATGGAAAGGGGAAAGTCTGCGAGTCACGGAAAACGATCGTTTGTTGTTTCGAAAAATTTAACTCCATGTGGTTTTTCGGAAAACGTATTGCCTTTCCTCGAGAGACTCCGCCTTGAGTGAAAAAAAATTCTGACATTTCTGTCGACTTCAGATTATACAGACTTTGGGGAAACTGGGGATGCTTTCAAGCTGAGCCACAAATCATGTTTTCCTTCGCCCACCACTCCGCCTCTATTTTTCCACGATGCCTATAAATCTGAAATATTAGAGTTTTGGAGACAAGAGCAGCATGAAGAGAGATGAGGTCTGCTTCGGTTTTTTCACGTCACTGGGGAATGTTAAAAGATCTAAAACGAATTTTAGAATAACCCGAACCAGCGAAAAAGATGCGAGCGATGATAAGAGTGCTAATACGATATTTATCATTTCCATATTATCGCCTATAGTTTAAACCACATAGCTTCGCAAAGAAAATCCACTAACGATGTCTATTACTTCGATCTTTATCCATTTATCGTGAGGCACGTCTGTCCAGACAATTTTTTCCTCTGGGATTTTTGTGAGCCCATTAAAACTCAACTGCTGCGTTAATCAAGACTAACTCTAACAAAGTTCGATTCAAAAGGAATCTTTGACAAAAAGATTCCGACGTTTATTTCTTCCTGACGACTCAGCTACGGGCGCAAAAAAAAACACTGGTGACACACATTATCCGAGAACGTGAGTTTCTTACGGAACTGGTATTTCACCGCAATTTTATGAATTACAGTAAAATCGTTATTTGATGCCAGAACAGACTCTCGTTGGTTTTTCCATTTTTTTAGATATCACTGCCACGCTCCATGGCTCTCTTATTTACTGCCCACTCTTATTTACTGCGTCCGACGACTTTTTGAAATTCGCGATTCTCTTTAAATTGACTAATTATTTCTTGTATGCAAATGATTGCCCTGCTGATAAACCGCAAGTCAAAATTCGACAATGTTCTCGTCATTCATCGTAGCTAACACGATGCCTGCTGACATTTCATCGATAATATTCATTTTCAGTAGCGTTCGTGCATCCTTTATCCTTCATTTGCCCATTTTCCAACATTCTTCCCAGATAAAATTGACGTGAGTTTGCCGGAACAGGCTCCGGACAAAAAAACGTTAATTGTATTGAGATTGGCATTTTGAGATGTAAGGGAAAGACTGTGTACAGAATTCACGTTAGTGTCTGCAGCTCGAAGAGACATGTGGATTGTTCAATGAAAAACTTGATGTTACGTGCAGTCACGTGAATTTGTGTGAAACCCACGAGCAGATTCCCCATTACGTTCCCTATAGAGTTCCCGAAGCAGCTGAAAAAATCATGACAAGAGATGGACGGTTTCCCATCTGGGAAATTCTCAAGAAACTTGTGTCACTCTCGAATTCTCACGAGTCTCTCGACCCTTCTAGGCTACAGGTAAATCCATTACATCCGAAGAAGCAAGTTTGAACGGTGGGGATTCACGAAGAATCAGCAGTTAAAAAAGTAGATAATAATATCGAAATTTTACACGTTTTTTGCCTGGAGATTCATTATTCAAAGTTTAAGCCACCGCTCGATAAATTACCAAAGCTTTTTAACCAATCATAACGCAATCCGAATTAAGCTCATGATCCTCGCAATCAGGCAATTACGACAGCGGAATACTCAGACGTTTGGATTATTTGCTTGACAAAGTGAACCACCGAAAGGAGCTGCCTTCATCTTGATAATTGTGAATGTTAAGAGTTCGCAGTTTAAAAAAGTTGTAACTTTGCCAGGCTTTGCTGGACAAGTCTGTTCTGACAATGAAACGAATTTGGGCACATTTGCGATAAAAATTAGCTCAGCAATGGGAGGATAACGATTAACTAACATAAGAAGCTACTTCTTATCTTGCAGGTCAAGTTGCAGTAGCTGCATCTCTAGAGATTCACAAAGAAGGTGTCTAACAAAGATTTATAGTGAGAGACAGGCTCAAGGGCACATTTGGTATAAAACAGAGCGTTGGAGGAAGAGCTAGAAATGCTATTAGCAAAAGTTGAGCACGCTGCAACAAACCCTAGGGACTCAGGAAGCTTGACACCCAATAATGTTTTTACTCGGAGCGACGTCTGGAGCTTCAACGCCAGGAGTCTTCGTTGATAACGACCTTCGGGCTCTGTGTCTCTTAATGGTCAGGGGATTAGGATATCAGGCTTACGTTCAGCTTTACGAAAAAAAGTCTTCATTATCGTTCGATTCTCCAACTCTCGGAAGGACTGTCATCGCAATTCTTCAGGGAGTATCTAATGGATTGATTCTATACAAATAATGGACATAGAATCGGCAGTCAGCGGAGCTGCGATTCATTATCGTTTTTTAACATCTTCAGTTCCCTATTGATAATCAACGACGTCGGTTTTGGACAAATCGGCCAGCATTCGCTTGATTGTCGATGAAAATGATTAGTAAAGCCCGAAGAAATGACGTCGTGGAATCGAGACGGATCAAAAGGAAATTCAGAGTTGAACAAGATTGCTTAATTTTTTACGATAAACAACGCGATTCCGTGAAAAATTTCGATTCATGTAGTCAACTGTACATTTTTTTTTCCGTCCTATGGACATGTTTAGGTAGCCTCAAGCATTCTCCGGAAATTACAAGCACGTAAGATATAAGACCAAGCTGGTCAAGTAGTCTGGAGAAAGAAAATATTTACGGGACGACGTTTGTATTGGACGAGGGGTGAGCCCGACGTGCTGTGAGGCTTTTAAAGTAGGATACGACAGCGGAATAGAACGGACAGAATAAATAGAGATGAATAATTGGAGAAAATAGACAAAACGAGTCGTTTCCTTCTCAAACCGAAAATCAAAATTGTGCATGATTGACAAACCTCAATAAGTTACAATAAAGCAGGATGGAGAAATAAGGGTGACTTTCTTTCTGTTCGGTGAACACTTTAAATTATTAAGGTAAATAAAGCAAAAAAAAAAGTAGGTTCGACGTAAAAAAAATGTGTCGGTCACGAAATTATCGAGAATATTCTGCTATATACGTTCGGGGCAAATCATGATAATTCAAGGCACGTTCTTAAGCCTTTTCATCTTCCAATTTCCTCGTGTCCAATAAGCAGACGCAAAGAAAATGACGGAAACGCTTTCTCTAGTTTCGGTACACACAGGAAGCTCTGGGAAATGCTGAACAAGTTTGAAAATTAAATTTTATATTCCATTCAGGAGACTGCAAAATATAATTTTATTACTTCCGGTATGAACATTTTTTTCAGATGAATCTCTCTTTTTTTTACAATTACTTTATTATTACTTTTTGTCTGAAGTTACGCGAGCAATTATAAAATCGAATTAACATGTATTCGGTCTGATGAATCTCTACTGAAAAGAACAAGATGTTGGAGCCTCACAACTCGAAAAATCGTAGACGCGAAGTCAGCAGGCACTTACCGGTTGAAACATTAAAGCTGACGTTTCCACTTGGCAAGATGCTTTACAGGTCTGGTCTGGGCCGGAACTGGCGTAAGCGCTAGCCAGACGCTGCTAGTTTCCGTTGCTGGAGTGCATGAATAATTGCACCATAAGAAACTCACGGAATATCGTTATTTTCAAGAATGTAACTACAAAAACGTCTTTGGGAGGACACACTTTTCCGCTCTTCTAAAGCCATTGCATCTCCTTCAGGCATTCGGTCAAAGACCAACGGAAAATGAATATTACATGAAAAATGCAACGCTCCGGTGGAACTTTATCATCCCAACATTCCTGAAAGCAAATAATTCTTGGGAAGCCATAAATTCACTTTTCCACCGTTCAACAGTAAAAACATAAACGATTTCCGATGAAATAAAATACAAAAATATGAATGAACATTTCATACACGAGGAATAAATTTTTAGACAATTAACTAAAATAATTTCGGACAATAAATCTTTCTCATCAATAAGGATTTAGCATCGAATTTTCCGATGAAAACGCATCAGAGCTGGATGACGATTTTATGCAGAACGATATCAAGGTAGCTTATCGTCTTTAATATGCCCAGATGGGCGGCAAACGATTATCCCTCCTTTTTGTTTCGCTAAACGCTTCTATTTTTCCAAGCAAGCCAAAACAGCAGGAGTTGGCACTGTCGCATGTCAGAAAAGCAGATAATAATACTGAACCATTAGAGCAACTTGGTTCCAAATAATCTGGGGAAAAAACATTGACACGAACAAGATCTCATTGCTGAGCGAACAAAATAAAATCTGTATTCCATTTACATAAGTGAGTAAAAAATAATTGTATGGAGTAATGCAACGCAGTACGCATCGATGAACCGTGCAGTCAAACTCGATAGATTACTCCGAATTGATTGATGTACCTCTAACGATGATTATGACAGTGAACGCTTGAATGAAAACAAGTACCGTGGAAGGATCGATCCTTGATGATCGAGGTTCGCAACCTCACCGTAATTGGCCTAATACTACTTTAATACGAATTGTGTATCGCACCATATGTGTACGCTGAAGCGAGCGAGCATGGCTCAGTGTATTGTGTAACGATGATCATAGTTGGCTTGATGCTTATGCATCAGGATTAGTATCAGACGATTGCACAGTGAAAATCAATCCAACTCTTGCAGCTACGAATTCTTTTCACTCAACTTTTAAGTCCTTTTCAATTATCCTCTGCTGTGGATTCAATTCATGCTAACTACTTTACAATTACATCATATTATCTAATTGGCGAATTGAGTTTAAAGACAACAGTTTTCGTAATATTTCTCGAGCTCATGCTAGGGATTCAAAAATTCATATGCACGTCGAAATATCAACGAACAATCAGTTCACTGCTGAAATTGATCGGGAGTACATCCTGTAGCTTTATCACAAATTGAGATATGGAGTACGTCTCGGATATAGTTCCATCGTGACATGCTACACTCAGCAGAGCGTCCGCTCGACAATAAGAAGTCACTTCTCGCCTCTCAACGATACTATTTTATGCTGACGTGTACATTATCGAGCTTTTTTTCTGAATACATGATTACAAACGTTTCGTGTATGTCTGTGTAGTTCGCGATGGATAAATCATCGACTCTTGTTTCAATCTCCGAGCAGGGCTTTTCCATAGAGCTGGCAATCTTACGCCAAGGGTTTTGTATCGATAACCATTTACCGTATATTTTATATGCGATCAGAGAATGCCGAGCGGACTGTTGTGCGAAAATTATGAAAGAAATTAGATTTGATAGGATGCAAGCCATTGTCAGGAGGCATTGTCAGAGAATAATGGAAAGGGGCCTGGAAAATATTATTCCGAGAGGAAAGCCTGGCAAGTTTTTCGTAAGTTGATCTCGTGAGCAGATGAATTTTCCATTGAATTTCACAAGTTTTCTTGATTCCGAGAAATCTGACGAAGTCGGTTACGAAAGGCGATAAAATGGAAGCGGACATTTTTACTCATCGCGGAAATTCATTAATAAAACATGAAACTCCACAGTCACGTACTCTCAAGAAAAATTCAATTCTGTATTCAGGCAAATAGAGCCAAGCGGGAAAAGAACTCTCCACGATGCACTGTCCTAGTCTTATTACCACGAAATTTCCACCCCGAACGCTATCTCCGTCGATCGATCTTAACGAGAACTGAAGAAAATTGTGAGATCATACATGACCTGAGAGTGAAGCTCAATTGTCTATGGAAGGAATTTTTTCCATTCCTTTTCCAGCTTCTGGTATTACCGTCTCTGTATTCGCGATAAGCTTCTTTTACTGGAAGGAGAAAAATTTCTGAACCACGCCCTTCTACTTGCAAAATAGTCAAACGATGCTCACACTGGGTCGATTTGACCCGGACTGATTTCTAGCGGTCAATTATCCCTACCGTGACGCTATAATTTTGGAAACAAGCCACTTTAACTTTTTCCGATACACCCTGAGTCAAATTGACCCCGGGAGTCGTCGGGGTATTGACCCCTTGAACCCCCAAGACCCCTAAACACCGTTGTCCTAAAAATCAAGTCCTGGAATCATCCATTAAAAGTTCCGAATCAAATTTGAGTTAAATGTTTTTTTCGTAATATTTTGATCCCGATGAATTTTCTATTCGCCAACCACGTGGAATTCAATTTAATTCGAAAATGTCTGGCTTGTGTCTGGCGGTGAATAAAGAGAAAAATGTGTTGCTTGTAATTTCAGGTACATGGCAATAATGAATCCACTAAGACCTCGAATGGGGAAACGAGCGACACTCTGCGTCGCTATGGCAATTTGGATCGTTGGAGCCATAATGTCGTTGCCCATGCTCATATTTTTCACAACTTATACGCAAAACTTTCCCAATGGTGAAGTCCGAGTGATATGTTACAGTGACTGGCCCAACAGAGATGATTACGGTCTCAGTTATGACGAATACGTGTGAGTACAATGAAATTAGATTGTAATATCTTCAAATTATGTTTATTAATATTAATACAGGAAAAATTTATTTTTTATTCTTTTTACGAAAAAAATCGTACGAATTTTTATGTGTGGAAACGTCGATAAAAGTCAGGATACGGAATAAACAGAGGTCACAACAAACAATTGTCATACCAAGTGAATATTCTCATACAAAACGATTGTCCCACGAACTTGAGAAATAGCTCGTCTTTTTTCTGTTAATTTACCAATAAACACGTGGGAGTGCAGTCTCACTTCAGGTAGAATAAGATTCCACTCAAGTGCACCGCCTCTCAATATTCTCGTATCTTCTTCCCGCCCGTAAAAGCTCCTGGCATGCTTCAACCGGAAGTGAAAAAAATCGTCTTCGTGCGATCCTAGCACGCCTGAGTACAAAAGCTACAAAGGCTCATTCTACCATCTACGTTCCTCGCTGTATCGAGTCATATTATGGATCGTTAGGGCCTGAAACAGCCCAGAGCTTTTATGTCTTTTCCCGGAACATTATATGATCGAACTTGGGCTCTGATATTTTGATATCTCGTTAAACTGGTATACATTGAGTGCAATTATTAACGAGCATTCTTTTTTTCCATTGCAAAAATTAAAAATCTGTATTTTACGAAAATTAATCACATTTGGCAATTTCAATATTTTTTCTTCATGTAAAAAAAAGCAAATCGCGAAGAAAAAATATTTTCGCTTTTTGTCTAATAACTGTAGCGGTTGGTTTGGAAAACGCAAGCTCCGAAATTATCTGCACACTTTTACCATTCGAAATAATCAATTTCCAGCCATTATCCAGCGATTAAAATCCTCGATCAGGGAAGGCAATTGTAGATACAGTTCGGAATAACGTTTTGAATGTCACGATCATGATTATTGGTTGGGAAATTATACAAAGTTAATGTGGGTCGAACGATGCCACAATTCACGATTAAACCATCCGAATAAAACAGTAATCGAGTCACTTATATCTCATTGTATCGACGATAATTCAACTGCAGATACTGTCCACTACAGAGCACGCTGGCTGCGTGAATAATTATGACCCATATTACCCTCCACGTCAAAGTCAGAGCGGTAACAATTCTTCTCCTTGTCCGATATGAAAAACTCAAACTATTTCAATTTATCGAATTAGATTCATCACCAGTCTGTGATTCGAATCACCGAACATGTATTCTTTTTTTTCCCAAATGTTATCACATTTGGGTGAACTAAGATTCTGTTAATTTCATAATTCATAGGCGATTATGATGGACATGAATTTTTAACGGAATATTCTAATGACATTATATTTCAAGATATTCCACGATTATTATTGTCGAAAGATATTTCGCGTAAAGGGTTCGCATTCCAAGTTGCATCGAATGCAATTATTTGTGACGAGACTACACGACGCAGGATCAGAAACTTTCCAATGCTCTTTTCCTTTACTCAAGGTATTCGAAAGCTAGTAGCAGCCCATGCAAAACTTCCGTGAGGTCCTTTGCAGGGACTCATATCAAGAAGAAGATATCCTTCGAGATATCACAGAATCAAATAACTTACAGAGTTTTCAATTATGCACCAATTGGACTGGTCCTTTTTAGACGAGGCTCCTCTTTTGTGCGTCGCGATATTTTAGGCACTCAAGGGAGCTTTTGGTATGGCCCAGCAAGATGATTCGGAGGAAGAGACTGGAGAGCAGCAAAACCCATTGATTCCCAATCATTGAAAGCAGCAATCAGGCCCTCATAGAAATTAGTTTCCAATAAGATAATTCCGATGCAATACGAAAAACGATGACATTTTTGCACCAAATATACCAAAGAATATCGAATAGGCAGTAAGTGATTTAAAAAAAATCGAGTCACGTTTTATCATGAGACAGAATTTCCCACAGAGTGAAAAACAAACAGACATCGAGGAATTTGTTTCGAGTAGTGGGATGACCTGATTCTTGATTATGTTCCGACTTCGTAAAAATGTTAAAGACCTTGAGAGTCGTCTGAGGCTCTTAGGCGAGATACTGTTTGGTGTTTCCTATTCCCAGTGATTCGTCAAGTGGTAATCAATATTGATAACGAAGTTTCCAAGGCCACACGTGACGATTGTGTCATCGTCGATCTTTTGTTACGATGGACTGTCAAATGTTTCCGATTTACTGTCTGCACTTCGTTATGCATTGTAGGGACACATTATGCTCCAGATACCCTGAGCATACACGTCGAACATGACTGAAGCGTCGTGAATGGCAAGTATTTTGCTGTTTTTGACTCATGTCCATAACGAAAATCGCGACCTCGTTACTCGATCATGTCATCATCAATAATAGCACCCTCACCGACCGAGTCGGTTTCTAGTATTAGAGAAATAGCGAACGGAAAGGACTTGCGTAAATATTGGGAAATCGAATGACATCGTCATTGAGGCAGGAAATCGAGGAATTCTCATAGAGATCGCCCTTGGCAAGAAGATCACTTATTTAGAATCATTGGCACGAGAAAGGAATTCAGAGGCTCAGCATTTTTTATTATAAATTTATTTATTAGAATCGGAAATAAAATTCGGATCATAAATAAAAAAAGAAACGTTAGGCTTCATATTTTTATGTTAAACGATTCTGTGTAGATATCCAAGGGTGTTACTTCATTAACAGGGATCAATCAGAAACATATATGCAATTTAGGTGGTGATACAAATAAGCCTGTGTACATTGCATCTCGATATAGCGTTGTATGTTTATCGGAGTAGGCAGAGTGAGCGTGAGCCAATATGAGTATGCGCCCGAATTAGATCCTTGTCCCAATAGTAATAGCCACACCCGATCTACATATATGTATCCTTAGTTCGATTTACTGACGCAAATTAGCACCAGATCCTTTGATATCACGACTCCGGTATATGTCAACGAATTCCAGATATTGCACAAGGTAATCACTTTGAAAATTCGACTCTAATTCCAGATACAACGTCATTTTTATGTTCCTCACTTACTTCCTGCCAATCGGGTCGATGGGCTTCACTTATGCCAAGGTAGGACGTGAACTCTGGGGTTCGCAGAGTATCGGTGAAGCAACTCAGAGACAGTTGGACAACATAAGAAGCAAACGAAGGGTAAGTAAAGTTAAGGCGACTTTACCGTGTAGAAAACTTTCAAAATTCGATAGTTTTTTACATTTCCGTATAATTTGGAATTTCGATAAAGTTTCTCTGGGATGCTAACTCGCACAATAAAATAACAAGTAGTCCTTAGCATTGTGTCTCCGATTAATGTCGAAAAAAAAATGCATTTACGAAAGGTAAATATTTTGTTCGATATCGTCAGCTCCTTACATTTTTCTATGCTAACAATTTTTCTGTCATCTCAATCGTGAATTACACTGACGACCCGTAGAAAAATCGATACTGTTGAGACAAATGCGCACTTTCAACTCACTCCACCGCCTTTAACGGAATGTTGACGTTGTTCAACGAAAATGGATTTTCGGCCAACATAGCAGAACGACGTCCAACAACGCGGAATCGATCTCTTCGCTTCAAAGCCCTCGTGTTTTGCCCTTAGACTGCAAATGATTACGACCACGGAACAGAACGAATTTTCACGCGTGTGTCTGTACAACATGAAGGCATATTCTTGTATACGAAAAATAAATGGCACAGCCCATGCGCTATTAATATGTAAGTAGGGTACATGACGCGCGCGAACGGTTTCCTAGTTACGCTGCAACGCTCCTTTCATACATTCATTCATACATACATATTTATCGAGATATGCGACACTGGAGATCGTCTACAAGAGCAATAATTTATACAATCAAAATGAACAGTATTTTTAGGCAAAAAGGCTGTGAAAAAAAAAATCTGAAGGAGCTAGAGGCGAGAACTTTTCAGCATTGCTTAGCGTGAGGTAGTCCTCATCGTGTACAACCGCTTATGGATCCAAATGGATCCACAGTCGACCAAAATACCATTTTATGTAAGATTTTATAGGGAAAAAGGCTCTGAGAAAAAAATTTTAACGCTAAAGGCGAGAACTCTTCAGCACTGCATAGGGTGATGTGGTCCTTATCATCTACAGTCGTTTTTGGATCCCAACCAACCCACTGTTGACTAGAATACCATTTCATATAAGACTTTATAGGGAAAAAAGCTGTGAAAAAAAATGGAAAGCTTTGAAAAAAAATTAAAAAACGCTAAAGGCGAGAACTTTCCAGCACTGCAGGAATATTTATATATCAGACTCATACATTCATAAATATTGATAGCAAAAGTGCGGTACAGAAAGTTCTCTCCGATCGATCGATACCGGCCTCAGAAATTTGTGCAGCACAAAGCTTGGTCTATTTGCGTAATAGACCCTATGATTCTTAGAAAACTGAATTAATCGGAGGCAAGTTACTTATGACAGAATTACAGATTCAAGGCAATGACTGCCCGTTGTTCTAAGCAAACCGGAAGACACTCCGACTTTGCTGATACAACGTGTGTATGTGACCATAGAAATTGTAGGGCATTTGTACGACGAGCCATGTATGTCACTCACAGATATTATACGTGCACATTTAGAGGAACACTTTGGAAACGTTGAGGCAGTTACTCGAGAAATAGTACCAACCGTCGAGGACACTCGCATGGATATTCATAGAGTCTGACTTATGTGTATACTCTCGAAAACTTATAGTCACTCCCAGATACTCACATAATGACAAGTATCCGTGCACTTGGGGTCGAAATTTGAGGCTCAATGTATCGAAAATATCCTGAAAAAATAGCAAGGATTCTTCAATTCTCCTCATTAGGAATCCGAACGAAAATGATTATTTTGTAATTATTTTGGTTTGTTTTTACACGAGGAAACTATCGGGACAGTATCTTTTGGAGTCTTCCCAGAATCGAACATTTGGAAACTCGCGTTTTACAAGCTCCTAGCCCACGAGCTATTGAACGAGCGAGAAGGAAATTTGTCCCTTCGAGTGCACAGCTCCTATGTGTGCATGTTGGGTCGATCTGACCCAAGGCCTTTTTCGAATGGTCGTATTTCGGCGCATACGCAATTTTTTCTGTAGAGAAGATTTTTGTAGCGAATGGAATTGAATTCATTTTTGGACGAAAACGAAAATTGCATGCCCGAACATTCGTTGCCATCAAGTGCCAAACAATCGGTGACAGAATATCGTGAGGTCATAACGACCCAATATGCACCCGAAGGGTTATGATTCTATGGTTTTGTTGGTTGGAACAGAATCATGAATATGGACATCGTTTGAGGACCCAGTACGTAGGCCTGAATTTTTCCAATCGCGAGTACATACTAACACAGTCTCCTCAATAATTCCTCAAACTTCCAAGAACTCCAAGTTCGTGGCGAACGTGGGTGAATACCAATGATTGAGGTGAAACTAACTCCTGATCAGTGAAGCACAACGCCAACTTCCGCGGCAAGGTTGCAGCCACTAAAATACTTAATTGCATTATACACACCGTGTGTTACGAAATTCGCAGATTGCGACTCCTGGGACACAAGAAAAGAGCGTTTATGCACTTTCTTCATTGACCGCTAACTGCTGATCACATCCAATCAATATTTCTGCCTGCTTATTTGAACTTATTTGTTCCAGTGAGTTTTCTTAGGATCCTGGCATCCAGTGACCTTCGTTATTTCACCACGTGATAGTCTTTGGTAGCCTAGAGAATTATTTTCGACTAATTCTGCTGATTATTCGCTGATATTGCGACCCTTTTTGTATTGTGAGAAATATGAGATCCAAAATTGTAACAAGAATGTCTGAAACCCAGAAAAAAGTAAAACAGCTCAGCACCGAGGGCTTGGCTGCGATGAATTTGCCTTCAGGGCCCCCACATACAAAGTCCCTCACCATTCATGTACAGAAAATCTCAATTTCTTTGCTTTAAAATCTCCTTTTGTGTTACCAATCAGTTGAGCCGTTAAATCTTGCCATAATTAGCAGTCGAGAGATTCGCATTAGCATGCGGGGTTGGGTTTCCGAAACCCTTTACAAAGTCTCTCAAATTTACCGTAATACCTCATTGCGATTCAGGTTTCACTTTCAAGCGTTCATCAACGTTCTGCTAAACGTTAATTGTCGTTTGGACAGACTGCCAGTAAGTAAATTACTTTTTGTTGAATAATTACAAATCCCACCAGCATACGCCTTTTTGCCATATTTTTCGTCGGCAGAAAACCAACTTGGCTAACTTACACGATCTCATTAGAAATTCCTAACTAACGGAACAAAGTTATTTCACGTCCGCACAGACGCGATCAGATCAAAATCTTAATATCTCAAGCGAAGCTTACTTTAGGGATTAGCTGATAGAACTTCAAATATCAACTAGAAATTGCAGCGACTGTAAATGCGGTTAATTATTCTCTCGAGTACCAAATTGTGCAAAAAATTTCGTAAGAGTCTGATATTTCTCTCGAAAACAGCAAAAATGTTATGAAAAGTACAGTAAGCTTTCCCCTTTTCGCTATTCCTTTCTGAGGAATGTACCATAAAAAGCTGACGTTAATAATTGTTTTTGCAATAGATGGCGCGAGTTAAATAAGTTTCACCAACTCTGATCGAGTAACAGCCGCATGGAAACGTCCAAATCACGATCAGCATCAAACTTTTCTCCAGCGCGATTTCAAAAGACCGAAGCAAACTTGAACACACTTCAGTAGAGCATTTGAAAGATTTTGTAGCGCTAAAACTGTAGTGAGACAATCGAGTTCTGACAGGATTTTGTTCCCACCCTCGAGCGAGTGCGGAGAATCGATTCTTGCTTCCTTTTTTCCGAGAGCAAGAGAATAAGGAAAAATGAGAGGAATACATACTTGAATAAAAAGGTCGCGGTAGCATCTTCATTCCACGTTCGAAACCCCAAGGTCCGTCCGATTGGCTGCAAAGGTTTAGCCCTTGTTAGAAGAGCTGACCTGTCTGACGGGTGCTGACCGAATGACTTGCGTATATTCGACATGCAAGTGCCGAAATATCCAGTAGCCCAGCAGTTATCGGCTCTTCACGCTCCATGTAACTCGTTCTCGCAGAAACTTTTGCTAAGATTATGCCTTGAACTGAGTTTTTCAAGTGATATTACAAATAATCTGATCGCACTCTCGTGAGCTTTCTCCCGGAGCTTTCCTATAGTACCTTGGTCTTTGGGACTGGGAAAGTCAGTATTTACGTTTCTTTCGAACATTATGACGCGATAACGATAGAAAGTTTCGAAAACTCATGAAAGTTTCCTGACTGGTTGTTTCGAATAAATTTGTAGATTTTAATCAATTGTCAAGTCACTTATTTCCAATCTCTTCGCCTCTTTTCGTACAAATAATATTAAATCCTTTCTAGACAAAAAAAAATGCGTTTCTTTTTTTTTATGCCTTGCCAATTTTTCATTCGCATTACTCAAAAATTGGCATTTGACCAATTTGCATTTCGAGAAAGAGCAGGATATAAAAGAATATCAGAGAGAATCTGCGAGAAGCCAAGGTCGTGCTTTCCAGCCACCATTCTAATTGACCACAAATGAGACCACTCCTGAGCGTTAATGCTCAAGATCGTACCGAAAATCGCTTTTACCGTAGCAAACTCCTCCGGGGTTTCGGCCACAAAGTACTTACCAATGATGAAGAGATTGAATTTGGGGTCCGGAACTGTCCGATTAATTTGAATAAAGGAACATTCGCAATGAAGATTAATGGATATTAAAATAACTCTTTACGTGTTGGACAAATCTTACATGAGAGAATTCTAGGGTATTGACTCAGTTTACTTCTAGATGTACT
Source organism: Campopleginae sp. 14b (assembly GCA_030522525.1). Taxonomy (NCBI): domain Eukaryota; kingdom Metazoa; phylum Arthropoda; class Insecta; order Hymenoptera; family Ichneumonidae; species Campopleginae sp. 14b. Next base: position 163,411 of record JAPYYS010000011.1, read on the forward strand.
TCTAAGCGAATCGATTCAAAGTTACAAATGTAACGAGCTTCCGAAACCCCATTCAATATTTCCGAAGCATTGTCGTCACCATTAATTGGCAGAAAATCATTAATTCATTATTTTCATAATACTTAATGAATATCATTAGCTTATTAAGCCGTTCAATGAGTTTTTACTCGACTCAAAAATGAAATCGATAACAATGTATAAAAAAAACATATTCTCCACTAAACAATGCCAGTCGCGACACGATGAAAACTCAGTGACTGTGAAAATCCTCTTGAAGTTTTCCGAAACATCAATTTCGCTCCAGCCGAATTTTTGGGTTCGCACATGATTCTTGTACGGGTGGAGGAATAAGAATATGAGGAGAAAGTTTTGAAAAAAAGGTACAAAGCTCGGGCTGTTGACTATTAAATTCGGATTGGGAAAACCCTGGACCTGACGGGCGTAAAAACGATCTTTAATGTCTTGAAAAACGACACATGCGTTTTTTTTATATTCACATCGCAATAGTCGTAATACTGTTTTTTACGATGTAACACTGGGACGTTGACTGTCTCTGAGACGCTGGAGTACAAGATTGAAATGACTACTTTCAAAATTTATGAATTGCACCCGAAGAAACGACACGCGAAACGGAAAAATAGTTACTTCCTTTTCGTCCTGGAATCCCGTGGAATTGAAAAGAAGATTTCATTTCCATGCGTCGGAGTTTCCCGCCCAACCCTCCACAATATTATACAAAAAGGGAAAATATCCTTTTCTTTTTTATCAATCTCTCTCGAAAGGCACTTTTATCCTGCTGAATAAAATTTATTTCTTATTCCAAGGACTTTACGTGCTACAGCCAACTTGACGTGTAATCCGTCGTTGCAATCAATGAACCATCAATCTACTGACGGAATTAATTCGCTAATAGAGTGAAACTTTCTTAGTGAAGGTCGTGTTACATTTTTTTTTCTTCAAACAAACGTTGCGTCGAGCCGCTACCACGTCTTTCGATGTCGAAACGAGAGAACACGTTCAGTGAAGTTTTTTTTTATATTTCCTCAACCGATATTCATGGTTCGAGTTAAGCTGCAGTTTTAGCTTCGTGCCATCATCTTCATTTCGATGTGATTTTAGTCAAGAGCTTTGGGGGATGCGGAGTACTCTCCTGTTTCGGCAGAGAAAGCTTGATTTTGCCTGCTTGGTTTTGAAGTGGTGCCTCCGTTTAAACACTCGACCTGATGAAGCACCTGGGTTTGTTGTTGAGCCTCTGGTAGCGGTCACTTTATTGAGCAATTATCAAAACTACACAAATCGTTGCTATGAATTTCTTTCAGAAGCTTGAATTGTTTATAAATCCCAATGGGAACATTTTTGGGACAAAAACTCGATTACACTGGCTATAGATCGTGGAGCATGGAGGGAGGATCGTGGAGAGCATGGAACATATGAAAAGAAAATTTTTAATACAGATTTACACCCGATGTGAAACTTTGGTGATCCCGTCGCATAAAATAAATTTTTGTTGACACGCAAAAGCGTGGATTATTGAGGCATATCGATCCCGTCGGTGCGGTACAGTTATGCTTTCATGTTATTCTTTCTTATGGTGGAAACGATACAAGCTACAGCTAAAAAGTGACAGACAAAAATCATGTCACCTCATTGTATTGAGTCGTCGCTACTCATTTATGTCGATGAAAATATATCGTTGCATTCATTTTTCAATGACGACAATGTCTCATTTCTATACATCATTGACACGTGCAGCTGGAAAACACCTACGTGGGTTAGTACATTCCCCTCTGTACACTCTCTACTGTATAACATACGCGGACTTTTGCTTTTCGAGTGTCGCATTTCGTCGGTGTTCACTGATGCGGATCCTGGTGCATCACACAACCTTGCTACTGTAATGAAAAGCCCTCACTCGGAGCAGCCCACGCAGCAGCATGCACCGTTTTTTTGACGCTCTCACAAAATTCGCAGGAACTGTTTTTTTGTCTCGCACTTCATCAGACCGCAATATTGATTTATTTTTAAATAGTTACGCGTAAAACACGTGGCAGGCTCATGACGTTTTATTTATTTTATCTCAATTGTCGCATTCATTACAATTGTTCATTCGACATAACTGCGTCTTAACTTAATGAAAAATGAAGTGAGAAGACGTCGCTGTGTTGAGAAATAGTTTTTTTTCTGTCTTATTTACGAATAGTTAAAGTCGAAAATACAAACGTCACATGCAAACAATTCGACGGGCACCCACGGTTTTTTCTTGGCTCTCGAAGCTGCGTCTTCGTCAAAACTCTTGAATGAAGCGGTCGGACGCGTTTTACAGAGGGCGAATCATCACCATTTCCGAACATCCGAGAGCGTCTGAACGGAGCTTAAAAGGCAAACGCCTGTACATTCGTTCGAATTGTTCATTTTTTTCGCTCTCTCTATCGACGATCAGGGGGTAAGACGTTGGGCGTCTTCCAATGGATGATATCAAATTGTCGGTAGACAGCACTGAGGAAACTTTTACAGGGACGCCAACAACTCTCCGAGCCATGGAAAACGTGGGAGAGTGGGCGAAGGACCAATACAGATGTTAAAAAATCCAAATGTGTATTCGCCAATACGAGAATGACTGGAAAACCGTTGGGAATATTGCTGTGCAGTTTTTGAAGTGAAATTCAATATACTTCTTCCTTTTTTCAGGTTGTCAAAATGATGATAGTGGTGGTGGTGATATTCGCAGTGTGCTGGTTTCCCTTCCACGTCTATTTCATCGTGACCTCTTATCTGCCGGAAATCACGAACGAGCCATACATACAGGAACTGTTTCTCGGTATATACTGGCTCGCAATGTCCAACAGCATGTATAATCCGATGATTTATTGCTGGATGAATTCAAGGTCAGTATATTATGATAATTCTTATCATTACCACTGCCAGCTTCGTGTTCCTGTATTTATATAATTACTCGTGTTGTTTTAATTGTGATTGTGGATTATGACGTCAAGTTAATTCTTTGCAGATTTCAATTATTTTGTCGAAACAATTTCGTGGTTGTCGGTCGTTTTGTCAACGTTCAAAAAGTCGTTTTAATTCATAACCAGCTGTGAATTTTGCGCGGAATACACAGTCGGATTTATATTTATTTCGCATATTGCTGAATCATTCATTTTCACGGTAATTCAAAGAAAATCTCTCTTTTTTCTCGTCTGTACATTCAATAACAATTTCATCAAATGTCCAAAGGCACTAATTGAATTATTTCCAACGGCCACATTGTCGTTTACCATTCCAATTTTTTTAAAAAACCTCCCTATGCTTTTACAGCTCTCAATCCGTTGGCTAAAAAAATTGCCAAGACCATAAACCGATTGTTTATAATCCACAAAAGTTCAATGGCTCCACTAACGCCCAAGCTCTGTATAGTAAAAAAGCAATTTCGTCGACACTCTGATCCAATTACGTCCAGTGAGACAACCAGAGTTGGCACACGTGCGCGAGAGATTACATCAACGAAATGCAAATTGGCCGAACTACTCTAGATCGTAGTCAAAAACAACGACTATGAAAAAACTGCGGATTTTCATTCCAACGCACTAAAAAATGATTGTTTAAAAAAATATATATCTGAGGACATTTTTAAGCGGGAATTCGGAGATGGCTTCATAGAACCTGGGCCTGAAAATTCTGAATTAAAGTTTTACTGCCTTCAATAACGGCAAACAGGCAATTCAGTTTTTTTATGAATTTAGCTTCATTGAATTTTGAAAAACTGCATTTTTTTTATTGAAAATCGTCCGGGATCGAGAAAAATATATTATTCAAATTTGAATTATTTTCAACGTTATCAACGTCCGGGTCCAAAAGCTGTCAAAATTTTGTGAAACGTGGACATTTTTTATCGCCACGTTCGCTCACTACAAAGCAAGCAATAATAATGATCCATTTCATCCGGAATAATGTTCCGACCGTGACTTGGTGTATACTTTTGTGGAACAGATATGGGTAGAAAAGTTTAACCACTTCCGGAAGAATAATCATCCTCGTTGAGGTGTACATTGTCATGCAACGAGGATAGGGACTCTCTTGAATCTCGAGAGCCTGGAAAACTTGCAATCGCGATATAGTACGCACCTCGAAAACTTGTTTACGTTGGTACTTTAGTTATCTAAAAGTTTTGCCATCGCCAACCACGCGAATTAGTGCCAACGATAGTCTCGACAACTCCAGCGAGCACATTTCGCAACCTGTAGATGTTGCTGCACACAGAAATCTGGGTACGACAGCAGAAACACATGCGTCGCTGTTTTATTTCGTAATAATTTTCATCGTAATGTTTACACTTGAGTCCCTGTCGGGGTCAAATTCACCCGATCGACGCGAAATCGATTATTCGTTGCATTTCACACCCTTTGCTTGGTCAGATATGTCCCATAGTTTCGAGAGAAAATGTCGCTGTAAAAATATCCGTTTGCTGAGCTGCTCTTTGAGATCCTCGGTTTCGATTGTTTTTCCAGATTCCGACGAGGTTTTCTTCAGTTACTTTCTTGGTGTCCGTGCATTCACTTGTCTCCAGAGCCGACGCTTTCGCGTTCGGAAGCAGTTACATCGCGTTACAGTTGTACCGGAAGCCCAGACGCCCATACGAGGATATCGCGTAATGGTACGTCCACCGAATCCAGTTCTGACCAACTTTCGAGCGATAGTGTTGCCGCCGGCTCAACCAATCCTAGGAGAGGCTGGGATCGTGAACTCGATAGACAGGAAAACGTCGACGTTACTAATGATAAGACTGTTGTAGCTTGTGAATTTCGTTTGAAAGAATTTACCCCTGTCGATAACAGCCCACCAGGTCAAACCCACGATCCTAATACAATTGGCCATTCCAGCACGGCTTCAACCGCAGTGTAGTCTCCATTCTTTTCTACCCGAAATTTCAATTTTTATTTTCTTCGATGGACTATTACGTTTTATTGCTCATTTAGGCAGAAAAGAAATATCGAGACACAAAAATTGCTCCGCACTAGTCAAATGAGTGTCCAATTTTTATAAAAATTCTGTGCAAATTTGACAAAATTTTTTGATCGCACAACATTTTGAAGAATATTAACCCTCCGAGTGCATACTGGGTCGTTTTGACCCGAACAATTTTACGTTACCGATTGTTTGGCATTCAATGGCAACGAACGTTGTGGCAATTCATTTTTGTTTCGGTCAAACAATAAATTTAGGGCCATAAAATATGGATTATTTACTACAACGAATGTCTCTACGGAAAAAAAAATCCATATTTTCTGGAATACGATGATTCGGACTACTCCTCGGGTCAGATTGACCCAAGATGCAGTTATGGGAGATATGCACTCGCAGGGTTAAAAGGGAAATTCATTATAAATAGACTCTGTTACTCTAGAGAAATAAACGATAGAGTTATCCTCCTGCCGGATGAACGGAGGATAAAATATCCATATACTTTTTGAAAAAACTAATTGCTATCATTGTTGTTCGTGAACTTACTCCATTCGATGTACCACAATTGTGTTAATGCTCTATTTTGTATTTATTGTTGAGTATTGGGTAATTAAGGAGTCTGGGGGCTTCTCCGAAAAACGATGCAAACATTTTTTCCATGATTTTGCGGGAACGTCACCAAACTCTATAGTTATCGAATATTATCTTGTATGTGTGAATTAAAATGCGCACGTGGCTTATAGAGCCTTTAAAAATTTGTAGAGCGTTTTTGCATGTTTGCGCACTATTTAACGCACCGATGAAGCGCGCGTGCTGTGAATTTATTATTTCGAATAAAAGTTTTCATCCCCGTTTTGTAAATAAAGCAAATATCCTTTGGCACTCGCTTGCATTTGGATAATCCTTTGGCTTTTTGGCTATAAGGATAAGTATTAATCTCCATGTATACGATGTATTTGTAAACACCATAGTATTATTTTTCCTTGAAATGCTCGATTTTACAATTGAAAATTGGGATAAATATTCGGTAGCATCGTGACTTGAACCATTTGGCGAGAAATGTATTTGAAAAACTGGGCTTCGCGAAAAAAGTGGCGCTTTTTTGTCAGTTTTTGAGGAAAATTATTTTTATAATTGTGGAAAAAAAATCGTCGAAATGAAATGAATGAAAATTTTTCGTGGCTCTTTGCGCAATTCTTGTGAATGTTCACTTTGAACTACTCGAAAAAATGTTGACTCGTCGCAGGTTGCATAATCATATTTCGTTGAAAATCAAGCATGTCAAGCAATTAGTCTCGTCTGAATCGCCAGTGTTGAAAAAGATTTTCTTCAATAGCAGTAAAAGTAACAAAATGAAAGAGAGGAAATATTGTTAGAGGTTGAAAGAAAATTTGGGTACAAGCTGCTATTCTATTTGGCCTGCAGGCACGGTGCGGATACCGCTGCACTTGCAACCCTCCAGAGGAATCAGCCCAGCTATCGATCATTTCCCAACGCATCATCGAGGTCACGGAAGACGTTGGAGAACGTCTCAACCACGAGGTCACGTGTCCTGACAAGAGGAAGACCTGTCGCAGCAACGAGTTCACACTTGGATTTGAGCGAGCCACGTCTCCCGTTTATGAAAACGATTATGAGGGGGAGAATGAAGAAACTGCTCCTATGCGCGTATTCGTCGAAGTTAGCGCTGGTATCGTGCGCATTAATCCTTTCGGTCGCGCAATTCGATTTTATTTGGCAATGCAAACAACACATTGAAATCATATATTGGCTCTTCCATGTGAAAAAAATTGGATTGTATGACTGAGAATAAAATTGTGACCGGAAGGGTTGATAATAATTTGCAAAAATGACGAAATGCGTGCGAAAAGTGAGGCAGCCTCGACGAAAAATGGGGATAATGAAAGGCTTGAACTTCCCCTGTCATTGTTATTCAGGATGTTGCTATTTCTCGTCATTTTTCTTGATGATAAAGAGGAAAATGACGCTCTCCCCGGTTGTCGCGTATTCGATCAATCGGTCGGTTATTGCGTGACAGAATCGAAAGATTGTCAAATCAATAACTCGATAGGGAGAATATTGGTGACGCGAAATTTAGCACATTGAACATTCACTTGGTCAGCTCGAAGCATCCAACTTTTTCATGTCTACTCGAAACCTCTGAATGAAACTGTGCAATTTCCACGAGTAATTGCATCCGAAATTTTATAGATATTTTCAATTCATTTTGTCTCATTTCTCCTTCCAATTTTCATCTCGACCGAACGAGTTTTCTTACAGAGCTCGGAAAATCGACCTTTGATTACATGAAAAAATGAAATTCACAAATAAGCAAAAAAAAAAATCATTCGGAGCAATGAATTTCTAGGAATAAGAATTGTATCCAAACCTGATTGAAAGCTCGAACTCGATGAATTAATTATTAAACTCGATCTTACATTCGATCGTGTTAATTCAGTCTAGTCTTAACTTTAGGAAGTATGGGAAACTCGCAGAATCTCTTCTTCGTTTTCACCAGGGCAATAGTGGCCTATTTTTTTCAAATATTTTCATTTTCAGATATTTTTCAAACTTTTCGGAGCAAGTGAACAATATTATATCTGAATGTTCAGTTCGATGACAAAAAAAAATCAAAACGACACATCAAACAATTCAGCAATTCTGGAAAATGAAAAAGGATCGAACACGTGAAAAAAGTTTTTTTAAGAATTCACAAGAATTTTCATTCTCAGCGTACAAAAGTTTAGTTAAAAGTCAATAAAATCAAAATCATTTCATCACTGAATTCAAATTTTTTCAAAATGCACTCAACAAAAGAGGTAATTTAAAAAAATCGTTTTTAAGTTTTCGACTATTCAAACATGCAAACTCGCATCCTCTGGACCGTAAAAAATTCCACTCAATCTGTGTCCCATAATTGCCGATGTGAAAATCTTTCAGGGTACGCACTGACCCATTACCCTGGTGATTCGCTCTAAATCACGTCGAAGAATATGTCGCCGACAGACAAACGGACCAATAATGATTTAAAAGATATTGAATCGATACCAAAATCTCATAGGATTCAGAGTCTTTTGTAATGAGTAAATAAAAAAAACACACACACACACACAAATAACATTGACGTTTCCTCAGAACACAATAAATAAAAACGAATAAGTATTTGCGACGATGCACCGTGTGGACCGGATCATTGACCGAAAAAAAAAACAATCAATGTTAGAAATTTATGGAGAGCTTAGTGCTGTGATATTTCACTCGAAATATCCAATGAAAAAGAGGAATTGTTTAGAATAAATAATTGTAAAGACTTGCGAGTGGAGAGAGAGAAAAATTCATTTTTTTTTTCAATCAGCATCTTTAGATCTAATGCTTCGAATTAAAATACCAGAGTGACACAGGGATTCAAGGATCATGGGTTAGAAAAATTATTGTTATCATCATTATAATAATTATTATTACGTTGATATTTGGAATGATGCACGAAATTTCTCCGCCCTCATTGCCCTGCCTGTTGCTCGTCAAAATATCATAAGTGTGGATGTATGAGTGTGTAATATTAATGAAGATTTTCCATCGAGTTTCACGAGCTCAAAAGCTTGACAAAACATCGAGAAAAAAAAAGATTTGATATTTTTTATTGAGCTGATAAAAAATATTGGATTAGCTGGTGCCAAATTCAATTTTGAAAAACAGTAATCGCTCGAAATTTTGACATTTCGGCAAAAAACAACATTCCATGTTTATTCGCTAGCTGTCGCCACGATCAATGGTTATCGACGTGTCGAATGCCGAATCTATGAAAATACTATGGGAAAACCAAAACGCTTTTTAAACGATAGATCATGTGTATGTGGACAAATCACTGCACTAAATATTATACCTTAGGCTAACTTGATTATTGACTTGAGATGGACTTGTCAAATGTAATTATATCCGTAAGATCATTGTAAATGCGGGTGCATATCGCGGTAAGAATCATGCAATTGGTCAAACCAACGATGTGACGAGATTCACTTATGCCACGCGATTATTTTCCGGCTGTGTTTCGTGCAGAATTTTCTCATACGACGAGTCGAAATTCTATTGACGCTCTGAATGCAAGTTTTGGGTCCCAAAAGATCAAACCGATTCTAATTCCATTTTACATTCGACTTTAATCTCAGCATCATAATTAAGGCCCCGAATGATCAACCGAATGCATAAACGAACAACGATTGATCAGCCAAAGTTCCCCCAAAAAAATCGACTGGAAGCTTCAGATCTCTGAGACTCAAATGTTAAAAAAAAAAACCGTAATGTCCTTAAATATTCGGAACTTTCGACCTGATAAGGCTGTCTTGGTTGATTAATAATTCCGAGGGAGTAGTACCTGAAGAGCTGACTTTAGGGCTGCAAGTCGAGTATGAATTCAATTTTTTATTTCTCCTTTTGATGATGGAGTTAGTCAATTTTGTAAATACAATTTTTTGAGCGAAAATTGATGATCGACATGTTGTTTTCGAAGGAGGAACGAAGCATTTTTTTCTCATCTAATTGACATCGTTTTTAATGAGTGTATTAAAAATGTGGAAATTTAGTATGAAGAAAAACTGACATACGTGTGAAACAAAAAGTGGTAAAAACTATTCAAGTCCAATGAAGTGTGCACGGTTTAAATTAGCTATTGTTGAAATAAGAGGGTTGGAAAAAATTGGAACGAAGGGTATGGCGAGCGTCAGATGTCAGAGAAATGAAAAATAAATGTATTACGAGTGGAAGGATATTGAATTCTTTCATCAACGATGATAAACTCCACGACCCTTGTTCTGTGTGATGTTTACGACGACGAATAAAAAAAAATTCAAAAAAGTTCGTTAACTCCGTAATGAAATGTCGTAATACTCTGCTATGGCTGTATCTTGAACGATGCATCAATAAAACACCTCATTTTTCATACTGATTTATTAACTTATTAATGAAAATTATCGTATACAGATTTTCACAGAGTTTGGATTAAAATGGAAGAAGACGCCGCAGCCAGTGTTTCGGAAAATATCGCAATGATACATTTCCGTGTCGAGCATTAATTGTCGACCAACTTATGTTTTCAAGGGTGCCTGGGTCCATCCGATCGACCAACGTTTTACCCTGTGTTAAGAAAAATCAGAAAAACGTTTCCTCTATTTTTATCAACGATTTGGCTGCGCCGGTAATAATTGGAAATGAAACGACCGAGAGTATTGGCTCGATTTACCATCTGTTGATAACACCCGCGATCAACAAAAGGTTAACGATTGATAAGCAGCCAACACGATAGCAACTTGGCTTACCTCCAAATGGTCCATCTCATGTTGAATTACCCTGGCCGTCCAACCGTAGGCTTTGTAGACAAAAGGTTCTCCCGTAAGATCCAGTGCCTCGATTTGAACGGATTTGACCCTTGGTACGACCGCCTCGTAGCCTATGACGCTCAGACAAGCCTCGCCATCTCTAACCTTTCCATAATCAAGAACTTTCATCTTGGGATTGATGAAAACTTTGAACGGTATTAATTCCATTTGTCGTGATTTCAGAAATTCTTCGCTCCATCCTGCGAGATGAGCCTCCGTCAATTCCATTGCAAACATCTGATACGATAATCCTATTTGATTCGCAGACAATCCCATTGCCTTGTAGGTCCTCATTACGCGCGTCAAATGTTTTATTACCTGTCAGTTGACGATTCAAGAATAAATACATTTTCATTAGTAACCAGCACATGAATTTCAACCCGATTTTTATTTTTATTCTGAACAGTAAACGCGTTTCTCTTTGAGTGTCGAGACTATATGCTAAATAAAACATTATTGATCTATTATTCTAACTATATTTTATTTTTTATTCAAATTTTTGTCTTTTTCAATTCAATTTTATTACATTAATTGAATTTTTATTTTTATTTTTATTCTAATACATTCAACGTAATCATTTTGCTCACGCATGTAATGGAATCCAATTGAATTCATGGATCCCATGAAATTTAAATTATGGAAAAAACGATAAATTGGATTTCTACAGTGAAGAATAAAAATATTTATTTTCTTAGTAGCAATAAGCGCAATTAAATGATTATTCCAACTTCTTCGTTAAAATTCGACATTAAGCTCCAACAGAATTCAAACTTACCCCCTGAAATTCTGGTGACCGTATGGTCTCCGGCTTGACTGGTTCGGTGTGTATCCGCAAGACAGGATCGCCAATTTGACAGACATGTACGTAAGGTGTAGTGTGTGGCGGCTGCAAGTAATTATTAACAGCGCGAGACAGGCTCCGAAAACTGAGATATCTCTTCACACTTTTGTCCACATTGGCTCCAAGATATTTGGAGAGTCGATGGATAGTCGGTAACATCGTGATTATTTACTAATTATCACGAACAAATACGAGAATAACTTTTGTGACACGAGCTGGCGTTACGTTTTGTGGATCAAATTGTTTTCACGTTGTCCACACTGATGGGGATTTGGTCGGCTGGAGCAAACACTCTATCGAGATTTCTGACGTACCATTCGAAGATAACTGAATGAAGTCCCGCTATCCACCAGATTTTTCGTCATTTGATAAAGGAAAAATTTTCTTGCACAAATTTACTTTTATCTTTCTGCTAAAGTAACAAACTCCATTTCGATAAATTGTATATCGCCCTGTACCGGAATTTGCAGCCTACAAATGGGTTTTTCTCAAGAGATAGTGAAAAAAAAACAAGGCGCATGCAATATTTGACGAAGTGGGAATTGGGGACGTGAAGAATGAAGAAAATACGATGATTCATTTGTAAATACTTTATTTGACATTGTATCCACAACATTTTCTCAAGAAGAAAACATTATCAAGCTGCGCAGAAGTTTTCTAAAGTAAAATCATTTTGTTGTATATTCGGTTTCGTTTACTTTGTATTAACAATATCATTGTTATTTATGATAAACTATTGTTAACTATTATTTACTTTCGTTCCACATCTTTTCTCGTCAATAATAACAAAGTGACTAGGTATTGAGAGCGCAGCCTGTATAACGTGGAGAGTCCTAAAGTGTTGAAAACTCGTAGGAAAATAAAACGAAACCTTTCGATAAAATAGATCTCATTACTCCAAGTGTAATGGAAACGATAGATATGTAGGCACATAGCTGATACTTTGCTAATCATTATTTCGAATTCGTTCGTAAAAACATTTTCCTCTTTCCTTCTCTTTATTTTCCCGGCTTTTCCTCCATTTTCACAAACACGCAAACATCCACAGCGACACATACGCCCTTGAGTGGCGTTTACGATGGAACAGCGAATTAAAACCCATTTCCGAATGAAAACAAAGAGGTTGCAAAATTGAAATTGAATCGCGACAATTTCCCGATTAAATCGTCATCGAAGTTCGATTTTTCGTTATTTCAACGGTTTAACAATGATCGTATTGATGCTCAATTTGGACGGGAAACTGGCTAGTCCCCGGGTCAAAACTGACGGAGCAATTTGACAAATGCTCTGAAACTATCGGACTCAGATTATTTGCGTGTAAATGGGAATCTCGAACGAATTGAAATAATTATTAAATCGCAAGCACGACAAATAAAAATTCATCACGTATTGGGAAAATGATATCAATTTTTATTTGTTTTGTTTTTCAATTTTGTTGCCAAGTATTTACCGGCGGCCTTTTTGAGTGCACTGAAGGGCAAAACTCAATAATCTGCATCGTATACGAAATACTACAACAATTTGACTAAAAATATCGTTTTTAAAAACTGCTTACAATGTGTTTTCTCGGTTTTCGTTTTTTTTTTATTCGTTCTCGCAAGCGATCGTAGTAGTGGTCTCAATATGAGCCGTCTCACTTTCAAACATCCAATTAATTAAGATCGATTTATTGGGCCGAAATAAGGAAACAAGCTCGAGATAATTCAACAAACGGAGTATGAATCGTTGAGGAAAATGATTTTGAAGGCTGATGGCCGGAAATTCGCTCGTTGCATCCGGTACTCGCAGCCCGCGACATGGCAACGACCAAGACGATTGTTTCCCTCGCGTTTATAACTATTTTCGTGTCAATCGCTTATTCATTACATTGTCATTCGTCACAAAGACGCAAGATCGAAATTTGGATTGAGTTCGTCGAGACCAGTTGTTATTCCCATCGGCAAAATTTCACGCTCATTCACACAACATACTTTCGCTCATTCGTCATTTTTTCTTTCCTTTTTTTTCATATTCCTTCTCGTTCACAATATTCGTACGAACTCCCACGTACACGCAAACAGACATTGTATTCTCGATAAAAAGAAATAAGATTCGTCCTTATTGCTTTATACACGTATATACAAAGGCTTTCTCTTTGGGGGACTGCCCAAAGAAAAAACAAATACAATTATTGATAATAAGTAATAATAAAATAATGGTAATTGGGTAATAGCAACAAGTGAGTAGATTGACGCAGACACAAAAGTAAAAAGCAGTCCCACGTTCGTCGTATTCTCAGGTATACGTAATACTAATGATTCGGATTTCAATTGATTTTTTTTCTTTTTCTTTTCACTCAACCTGCCGATCTTGCGCTCTTCGTCCCATTATGGTCTAGTTTTTATTAAAGTATTATTTTATTATCTCTTTAGAATCCCTGCCATGTCTATTGAATTTTTTTTTTGTTTCAATTTTCTCGAATTTTACTCTATTCTTATTTTTCAGTCTCATGAAGTGATTCCGCTTGCCATCGTCCTCTCGTCAAAATCGTTCGCAGAATTATTTTAATGTGATTTCTTGTTGTTGTTTTTTTTTATATAGTTGCTGAAACGCGTGGGTCCGAGAACACGATGTGGGACTTGTTCTCTCTCTCTCTCTCTCTCTCTCTCTCTCCCTCTTTCTCATTTTGTCACTCACTCTCTTTCTAGTCGTCGCTGTATTTCTTTTCTATTTGTATTGATGTTTCGTTTTCGAGGACAGCGGCTCGTGGAAGCGAAAAAAGGCACTTTGTTGACTCGATGTGGGTAGATTCTTCATCCGCACCCAACAGTTTCCGGTCCGGGGTATACCGGAAGTGGGCTTTAGTGGTTGGTCCGTCTGGACGAGTGGATCGAACAGTGAGATATTTTTTCGAGATGAATATGCTTGAGGAATTTCAAGAACGATGAAACGTTTTCGAAGATATCGAAAAACCGCTCTGGCCTTTTTTTTTGTTTAGTCTCCATGCTTGTTTTGTTTTCTCTCGAAATTGTGGAGCTTTTTCATTCTCAATGATCCCGTAGCTCGGGTCCAGTGCTCGCGAAGCCGGAGTCATTATCTTCATTTTTTTTTAATATTTGGTCCTTTCTTTGCGTCCTTCGTCCGAGACCCTGAGTAGAATCATCCCCGTAGAAATTGACCGGTTCGGAGATCGTTGAACTCGGTTACAATTTTATTATCTCACGAGAAGCTCATAATTGCGTATTTACTTTTACGTCCTCGCGGTATTTTTCTCTTCTCTCTCCTCTCGTTCGTAACAAATGAGAGGAGAAACTTGCCGCGGTTCAGTGACTCGATTACCGTGAAGGAAGTTGAGGATAATCCACGAACGCGAGGTTGAAATTCTGCGGGTCAAAGTTGCTCGTGACTTTTATAAAAACGGTCAAGTGCTCGATCCTTATTTTGTTTAGTGACTATCGATCGACGAAGGGTATTTATACGGAAGTTGAATTCATGTAAGCGACTGGACTTGATTTCGAGGGTGATGAAGATGTTTTTCGTTCGGAAATGTCCCGTGTTGATTGTCCCAGACAGGTCAATAAACATAGATGGTTTTGAGCTGATCCTTCAGTTCGGGAGGAATGGCACATGTCTCAGTTTCCGGTTTCCTTTTAACCAAACGACGCCAACGTCCACCAAGGTTCTTACGGAAGCCCTTGGCAAAACCAGGCCTATCCGATTGTAGTCCGTGTACAAGAGTATCCTGGAATCACACGAAAGAATGGAACAGTTAATTTAACGATCAAGCACGAGCTTTGTGATGGATGAACGAGTAATTAACAGTAACAAAACTTTTCCATAGCAGGTGGAAGGAAAACTTGAATGAGTTCAACTGTTCAATGTTTATTTCATAATAAGTCGTGGCATACGTTGAGCTGCTCGAGCCCTGAATAATGGCAGGAACTTGACAAAAGGTGGAAAGCGTACAATGACGTTTGTCCGATGACAATGGAAATGGAGTCCGAGAGAAGGTTGACCGGTTTTGGGATCCTAGAGGTAGAAAGTAGCGGACGTGACAGTCCTCGGATATGACCAGACACCGAAAAACGCGGGCTTACGCTTTATATACCGTTCGTTTATTATCGTCAATACACGAACTTGGAGTTTATCGTGCAAATTCGGGGACGTTTACCTTAATGAGTCTGACTAGAGGAGCAGGTTGGAACTATGGCTGCTGGTGAAATATTCAGAGGATGGTCGTGACGTTGCACGAAGGGTGATGCTTTTGTTAGACCTTTTGCTCATAAAGAATGGGAGTTGAATATGGTGAATAACGAAAAGGCCTAGGTCACGTGTCTTTGCCCTCAAAGTGGCTAGAGTTTGAACTTTTCTTTAGTCAGCAATGCTGAATATTCCGGCCGAAAAGGGCCTAACACTTGTATACTTTGTGTTCTACACTGAGGGAAGTGGAGGCTTCATTTTTCGGAGAACAGGGGCGGCGTGGTAGTTGGAAAAGAAGGAACGGTGCCGTCTCGTGTCCATTAGAGAAAAGGAAGCTATACGGGGTGGTATAGTATAAGTATACAACCAGCCGACACGCCATAAAAGGATAAAATGCCCGACAGACCCTTCTTCGTCAAAGCGCTCATAGCCAGAGAAAACCAGTATGGCGTTTCGTTCGATGCTCCCCTAGAAGCCGAAGAGCCTCACACGGTCGGCAAGCGTGCAACGAATTCTCTTCTTCGTTCGTCGTTTTTATTCCCCCCGTGATCGATAAAACGAGAAACCGTGTTGTCTGCGAGAACTCGTACCGCACCACCATTGCATTTTGGTCGTTGAACCCTTAGTCCCGCCGGTGGGATCTTTTTCTCCCTCTCTCTCTCTCTCTCTCTCTCTCTCTCTCTCTCTTTCTCGCTATCTCTGTTTCCCTTTCTCACTCAACCTACATCTTCGTCCATCCCCAGACCTGTATAACTCTGGCGGTTGGCTGTTGTATTTTTTCCCTTGCTCATTTTCTTTCTTCCTCTTTCGTTATATTCTCCCTACATAGGTCTACGCTCTCATTCTCCGTCGCCATTTTGTGCACGTAAATATTGTTCAGAGAATTGCAATCTACCCTTCGTATTCTGCGGCCCGACGTTTACCAAGGCAAATATATCGACGGAGGGCAGAAAAACCTTTTTCCTTCTCTGTTGCTCGTTATTACTTCTTTTTTTTTTGCTCAAAATCATTCGAGAGTAAAAAAACGTCTAATTTTTCACCTTATCCTTCACTTTTAATCTTCATCTTTGCGTGATTATGTAAGCTCGAAAATGAAGCACGTTCCTAGCTTTTTTTATTTTCAGGCCAATGCCAGAAATCCCTTGTATCGTATGCCCCCGCGTCCCTGGCCTTGCGGTTAATCCGGCCCGCTCGAGCTCTTCGAAAGTCTCACATTTTGAGCTACACGTCGCAGACTAATGTAAATTTAGCACGTGGAGCTTGATGAGATCGTGACATGAGTCGCACATAGTGTTCAACTTTGATAACTAGAGCTATATATACTTATTCATCTATCATAATTTTGCATGTGAGTGTGTGTGTATCCAAATAAATTGTACGTTCGAGAAGGCGCCCAAGCGAGTTACAATACTTAGTACGTTATCGCTTAGCGACAGCTGGCCAACGCGGAAGTGTATTTGCACGTAGATGTTGAGAATGTCTAAAAAAAATTGAGGAATATATAAAAGTGTCGGTGGGTCGGTTGGATCGTTGCGATCGTGGCTGTCGCGTGCAACGTCGTTGACGACGACGACGATCTAGACGCCCCCAAGCGACGACGCCGGCCATGGTTTGCCTGCACACGCACACATACACGAAGCATTCTCGCCTCAACTATATTTGTATGCGTACGATAATATATATGTAATCTATCTCTGGCTTGACTGGAGGCAATCTTGCATAATTTTGCTCGCGACTTCTGCACACTTCGTTACGGTGCTCACGAGCCTGTACGGTCTTGACCTTATTTATTAATTTTATTTTTATGCCACCTTTCATAGGACTGAAGTTATTCCAAGACAGACGAACAGTCTTTCCAGGCTTCGATGTGTATTTGCAGAGGTCTGCTTGCTCCAGTGATATTGAGAATTATTTTCTACGATATATACGAATCCGTTTGGTGAAACTCCTAATGGGGGAAGTTTTGAAGTCTGAGACGACCAAAATTATCAAGCATAAATAACCTAATCTGAGAACTGGCGTCTCGTGGCGTTTTCATATCTGATGAAAAGAGAGGCGACGAGTGAGAATAAGTTGGAGAGCAAGAATCGGTGGTCAGGAGAGTTGGCGGGTTTTTGTAAGAGCCAGACTGAGGGGCGAGGAAAGCGAGCAGCAGACGGGAAGCTGGCAAAGGCTCGAGCAAGAGTGTCTGTTGAAAAACGAGAGAGATAGAGAGCGAGAGAGATGAAAAAAAAGAGGGGTATGAAACGGCAGCTGTGTGAAATTTCGTGCAACGTGAACAGAGGCATCCGCCAGGGGGCCCGGCTGGCAACCGCCGCCGACGTCTCTACCGGCCGCCCACCCACGCTAAATATAGCGCCGGACCGAGGGCAACTTGGCACGAAAGTAGTCACACTCTAGCCGCTTATAGAGAGACGAAGATAGAGCAGAAAGAAAGAAAGCGAAACGCGACAAAAACAAAACGTGAAAAAGAAAGAGAGAGAGAGAGAGAGAGAGAGAGACGAAGGAACGAGAGGCCGCGCGAGGAACAAAAAGGAACCGAAATTAAAAAATCGACCAATAGCGGATCGTTCAACCGAACGAACGGTTTCTATGCGCCCTTAAGACGCATTCTTATGCGTCTCGGATCAAGGTGCACAAGTTTATAATCCCAATGCGTTGACTTATGCGCGCATATCTATAGGGTGTCCCGAAGCTCAATGTCAGTTTAATTACACGAGCCTTGCACAAAGTACAGACTCCCAAGGCTATTTTTCAATCGCAGCAACTTCATTTTTAACGCTACTCGAAAAATCTTCGACCTGCGAACAAGCTGTATGGCAGATGGCGCTGCGATGCGATAACCCGAATGATCCACCGAAATATCCGTGGTCAAAACCACGATAAACCGCTAAAACGAAAACAACAACTTGTCAGCTGTACTAATAAATGCTTCCGTTACGTACGTATGCTTGGTTCTCATTTTTTTTTTCAAATAATTCCCCAATTTATCGCTTTCGCGTGGATCCCCATGAAAAAAATCAAGAAAAAAAATAACCACGTTCCCTGAGATAAGATCGATCAGTATAATCTCCATGCACGTGGCTTTCTGTGTTTTTGCTGGTAATATGGTATGGGAGAACGTATGACAAGTGGCGCCATAGCCAACCTCGAGCGCGTCAGGTAAAAAAGCTTGAATTTTCTTAGCGATGTTTTTGATGAATAAAAATTTCGCTAGAACAAATTTCGCTCTCAGGCTATTCGACGATAAGCTATAAAGCTAAACAGTAGCATTTCAAGCGCCGTTTGCAGCACGACGAGAAAGTTTAGTTGGGCTAGAGACGAAACGAGAAACGTCTAGACGTCGGTCAGCCCAACTTCCTTGAATTACAAGAAGTTTTACTTCATTGCATTGGACGTAATAGAAATATAAACTGTGATCGTCGACAGCGAGTGAAGAGAAAAACGAATGGAAAATGCTCGTGCATTGTCCAGTGAATTGGAATATGATCGAACCGATTATCCTGATTAAACAGGAGTGCATTAAAATTATCATCATGCTCGCAATGCAATTGAGACACATGTGACGTAAATTCTATATTATTCAGACTCTTAACATTGGGCTAATCATTGAGACGAAAAGTTAAGCTTTTTCGAATATCTGTGGAAGCTTATCGTCCATTTTCCCTGGTACGGAAGGCAGTGTAATCCCAAGATAAAATCTAAGTTGGATAAAGAATGAGTTGGAAGCAAGAAAAATAAAAATACGAAAACTTGAACGATTTCCGAAACTTTTGGAGTGACTAATCCGAGGCATTTTTCAAACTGACATGGCAACGCGTTCTTCGAACGGATGGTGTGGGAACGCGATGGAAAAGAGGGTGAAAAGATTACCGACGAGCGAGAGAGCGAGAGAGAGAGAGAGAGAGAGAGAGAGAGAGAGAGAGAGAGAGAGAGAGAGAGAGGGAGAGAGAGAAAGACGAAAACTTGTAGAGATAAGTGGAGCGTGAAACGGTGAAAAGACGAGACACGTCGGCAACGTAGCGTTGTGAGTATATCCGAACATTTCTCGTTGCTGAGAGAGCAAGAAAGGAGGAGAGATACAGACCGAGGCAGAGAAGGACGGACCGAGAAAGACCGGTAATAAACTCCGGCAACGTTGCCGATTGTTTAGGATTTGTCTACCGAGCCTGATCGACTATGGAAAAGAAAGAGACAAAATCATAGAACCACCGAGAGACCAGAGACAGAGACAAAAATATGAAAAGGCAAAAAGAGAGTGAGAAAGACACTAAATGGGAGGCAAAGAGAGAGAAATCGAAATAACGAGTCATTGGGTATACCCACGAGTAGTTACTATAGAAAATCCTCTCCTGCATACACCTACTGTTTCGAGAGAATCGAAGTTAAGTAAACGTTAATTTTATTTTCTCTCTCTCTCTCTCTCTCTCTCTCTCTCTCCCTCTCTCTGTGCTCGTATCGGCCTTGGTTGATCGATGGCGACAACACACAAGCACGAGAAGAAATATTCAGGGAAATTACAAGTCCACTCGCATATAGAAACGATTCTACGATTGCCATATGACGAAGGTTCTTCGATGGACGATGAAAAAGTCACAAGACCAGTCGTTTAAAGGGCTCTAGGGCTTCCGATCATAAGACGTTTCGTATTTGACCCTCTGATTGACTTTTAATCTTCACTATGAGTACGAAAACGTCTGGCCGCTTGGTTAGTTTCTGTGTGAGAGATGCTCGAGAATAAAGAGATGGATGGATTGGAAAGACGATCAAAAACACCTGCTAAATTATTGAAATATCGTCATAACTATTAAGAAACATATTTAATCGGTATCTTCGTGGTGAGTAACTTATTGTCAAGAACGTCTGCTACGAATTGACGCACAGTCGAGTCCTCGAATTTCCGAATACTCACGCAAGCAAAGAAAAAGAACGTGCGACTTCTTGAAAACTCTCGACCAGTGACGTGATAGCGAAACGAAATCATTATCTTGCTGATATTTTAGCACTTAGCCATGTATCACGGAGCTGACTTTTTAAGAAAGAAAAAAAAAATATCGAGTTGTCTCGCTATATAACCGAATGATTTCATACTTTTGCGAAATTTGTGAAAAACCGATGGTCAGCCCCTTCCAAATCTCAGACACAGACAATCTAAAAACAAGCGTTTCGCGATGTTAGCAACACCTAAATGTTATTGGCGCTCATCCCTGTGCCACGTGATCATCAATTTCCCTGCTCAGCTTCTTCTGACGTATTCACGTGTCACTAAAGTTATTTTGCTTCATAACTCTCGCTTTTCGAGCATATATTCAAAATCCTGCTTTTTGGCAGAACAATAAACAAGCAAAGCTTTCAAAATATTTTTCACGCGAGAGAAAAAAAAACAGTTTCTTATCATTTCTCAAGACAATTTTGACGAAGATCGGTTAATCGGAAAATCTTTACTCCAAAATCGTATTGAAGCCTCGAAAATGAATTTTTGAAAAACTTGAAAAAACACTTTTGGGAGTTATTTTCTTTCTTGCATCGTACAATCTGTGCGTTTCTATGTAAATTGTCTGGATACAGAATTCAGAAGGAATTCGTGTCGCAGTGTTGCAAAATCTACGTCACGCTCTGCTTTTCTCGCGTCCAGCACTCTCACTTTACAAATCTTGCAGCGTGTTTTATCGAAGCTCTTTTTTCCCCGTCTCGATTGCAGTTATCTCAAAAATACGTTTTCAACTTGTCATTCGAAACGGTTTTTTATTTTTTCTGAATGAATTTCCCTTTTGAAAGCTCAAATATTCTTACTGGAGGTGTTGAGTAAATGGAAAGGTAAAAAACGTTCGGGTTATGCGAAAGAAATAACGTCTACTTAGTACTGGCGGATCGAAAATAATGATGAGCAAGATTTACTGGGGAATTTTATTTTTAATATGTAACGAGGAAGAAACGAAATGATTATTCAGTAAAATTGAGTTTTTTCGTCAGGATGGAATAATTTTGAGAGTAATTTGGCAGAGAAAATGTCATTCGGTTTGGTTTGATGGGTAAAAGAGTATTTAAAAAATGTATTTACCTGGTCGTTGTACAACGTGTACTGTGGCGGTGGCGTGTGCGGTGGATAAGGCGGAGGGAATTGCCAGATAAATTGATCACCGTTGTCGTTTGCATAAGCGAGATTTCCCTGGGGAATCCCGTTAACGACATCGATGGTGTTTACGGTGCAAGTTGTGGTGGTTGCGGTGTTGATACTCGGATTGCATCGAAAATCCGTGTTGGTGTTGTTGGTTGTTATGACGGTTTGTTGTGCAGCAACGATGGGAGAGGCGGGTGTTGCTGTTTGAACGACCGATGGTTCCGTATGTGCCTCATTGCCACCGTGATCTTCCCGTTTCCGCAATTTGCTACGAACAAGCCGTATCGCAATCATTGTACCGTTGCTCCCGACCATCTTGTATTTTAGATATAGTCGGGTGAGCTTCTTGGCGACGTTGGAAGGAATTTTCAGGCCGTGTAATGAACGAGCTGAGGAGAATTCTCGATTGGAGTCGAGAATTCAACAATGACGCTCTGGGCGCTTCTTAAAATTTAAATTTCCCCCAAACGTATGGATGGGAGGGCGCTTGCGCGATAAGAATTAAATACGAGATGCCGAATAGAGGCGAGGACTGAGGTAGTTTCGAAGCCCGCGTCAAATTCGTCAAGAACACAATTTCTTATAAGGATCTAATCTCAATTATCTATATGTACTCGTGTATAAGCGAGTTTTGGTAGGACAACCAGAGCCACGATGTGAGAAAGTTAGTTGGACCTTCTCGCACGAGTTTCTGTTGGTTCTCTTTCTCTGTTTCTCTCTTCTTTTTTTTTTTACTTTTGCTTCTCAAGTCTGAGAGAGACTTGGGCGTATGATGCCTCGTTACAGTTTATCTATCACATCGATTTCTCCACCTAGGAACGAACACTGGGTCACGAGGAATGTCGTTTGAATCTTATTTTGTTTTTTTTTCTTCCACTACACTCGTCGCTCTTGAAAGCACCTTTCAAATAATATTTCAACTAAGTTTTATTTATATGCGTGCATATACGTGTAGTTTAATTAAACTAAGAATACGTACACGCGGTCACGCGCACAACCTAAAGCACACCTTTTGCTTTGACTAGTTTTATAAATCCTTGGTCTCTCTTCAGTTTTATTAATTCGATATTAATGTTTTTATCTTTTCAATCCAATGTTCAGCATCGAAAGTTTTTTACTGTTTATTCAACAGGTGAAAAACTCTTCGGTCTGCTGTTTTGGCTTCAATCGTTCGATCAATTGACCCGGTTTATTGATTTAAAATGTTTTGAATTAATCAATTTCTTCCCTCGCACACGAGACGAAGCACGTGTGTCAATGCGAGCTGTAGATATTGATTTCACTACTGCGCGATAAATAGTTACGAATTTTTCACGAGAAACAAGAATCCGTTTGACTCAACAACGACGAGGACGACCACGACCACGACCACGACGCTTTCGTCCTCTCGATACTCATGTCTCGCTAAGAGCAACCGCGCTTTCCGTCTGAGCTCGCAGACCGACCGAGCGACAATTTTATACAAAGCCTACGTGACGTCACGCCTCTCATCCACCTCCATTGGCCAAGCGGTTTTCCCACTCTTTCAAGCCCTCCGACCGACGCGCGACTGCTCTCACGAAACAAACCTCTCCTTCAACCTCTAAATGTGTGTGTGGGTGTGGGTTAGCTACATATACATTCAGAATATCGTGTACACACGCCGCACTCATACACTTACATGTACACACATAAAATAAGCTTCTGTATCGCTTCGTTCCCATCGGCTTGGAGTGAAAACGTTTCGCATTCGTCGACGACAGCAGTTCCGACACTAAATCGAGACAGGAAATTACAAAAACTACTTTTTTTGAAAACTTGAGTTGTCGTGAGACAGATTAGCTCCACTCCAGACAAAGTTTTCATTCATCATAAACAAACAAAAACTCAATTTATCCTTTGACATTCAGACTTTCGGCCAATAGTTATTAATATTTCGAGAAAATCGACCGTTACTAACTCCCCATTATCAGACACTCTTAACTAACATTCGTTTACGTAACGTTTTCGTATCATCCCACTCATCTATTCTCCACCAAATGCAACGAACAACGAAAAATTCATCGAGTCATGGTCGAAGTCAAGATTTTATCCGATTCATGCAATTTTTCATCGATACCAAGGTTTTTGGATCAGAGGATCGTTCAAGATTCGCCAAATACGTTGCCAAAAGATATCGAGTGTCGACGGACGTGTTGGCACGGTGAAATTTCTTTCCTAAGGGTACCTGAAGTACGACTGCATGAGCTCAAAGAACAATACTTTGGAAAACCCAGACGTTAAAAAGTTTACTCGAGTATAAATTGCCCTGGAGACGATCCTGTTTACGAATAATGTTTAGTCATTAAGCTCCAGGTACACTCGAGAAAGTTCGTTAATGAGGGCACGTTAGTCTTCGCTATTCTGTGTTCATTATTGCTCGGAGATTCATTTCTGAAACACCAACGAATTTCCTTCACCATCTATCCCTTCGCGAGCTTCTTACGCCATTCCAAGGTTTTATTGTTTCAGTGTGCAGCCACTATACACCAAGTGTAATCACTACCTTGAATACCAGTTTGTCATGAGAACAGTCGTAATGCAGAGGGAACTATAAAAATGAGACGTAGAAAAAGAGAGAAACAAAGAATATCCTCTTTCTCGAGGTTAAGGTAATTCCCGGTAATTTCGTTGAGTATCGGGTACGTACACGCATTTCGTTACTTCCCTCTCGGTGCGGAATCAGGCGTAAATTTTTTCTGCAATACCCGTCAGATGAGGAGTACAAAATTGTCGATACTACGACGGAACTGTTTTTTTGTCATTTTCCCTACGAACTTCCGAAAATTCAGTTGGGAAACTTCTTTAAGGAGAAGATAAATATTTTGCAGATATTTTGCGGTTTTTGGATTTTCAGGTAAAAACTTGACTTCGGGTCTATCTTTTCATTATTATTTTTAAATATTTTGAAGTTTGAAAATCACCCGGGAAAACTAGACTTGGAATTGAACGGCACAAGCTGATGGAGAAAGCACAGAAAATTCGCCGAGAGGGTTTGAAAAATTCAAAAATTTTAAATGTCAAAAAACAACTTCTACATTTTTTTTCAAATTCTTGACGATTCACCGAGAAGATGACTCGTTCCTCGCAAGCAATCATAACCACGTCAATGATCTCTCACTCAGCTTAGTCCAAGACTAGCTCGCGTGATATAATTTCCTTAATGAACTAATAATTCCCGAGCTGCACTAGCCCCAATTGCACGATGCGGGTATATGGGATGATGAGAAGCAGGGAAAGGGGGCAAACGACAAGGGGAGGGAGGATTTTGCCCTCAGTAATTCCCGGACGTGTTTGCACATTCGTACGGTTTTACTACTTCTTGATTTCCTGCGGCGTAGACTTGCTCGCAGTGCCTCGGAGAAGATTATCCACGATTCTTTACGAAGGAATTTTCCACAGAAGACTCATTACTGCCTCTTCCTTTGGTCTACTCTTCTATATTATAATTTCTTTGCATGGGTCACTTATTTACTCGAAACGATAAAAAAAAACCTTCGCCTCAATTCCTGAACTCAATATTTGCTAAAGGATTTTTTAATTAGCGAGAAAATCGTTTACTTGTGACTCATTTTCATATACAAGTGTAAATGCGAGCTGCGCCCTTCCAAAACGATTTAGTAAATTTCGAGTATATTCTAATTACCCCTGCGTCAGTAAAAATCAACTTTACCGCGGTCGCAATTAAGCCGTCCGTTCAACGGTCTTGCGTATTTTTCAAAAAATTTTCTTGCCCGTCGGTCGCCGGTCATTACGACGTGATATCTACGGAGACGTAGAAAAAAGGAATGAGCGACATAAGGTGACGGAAATTTTGTGAGGCGACAGTTTGAGTCGAGAGGCGAGTGGACGCGACGCGATTACAGAGGGTCAGGGCCATCGTCGCGCCTCGTCATCGGGAATAAACTTGGGAGCGCCATTTTTATATTACACTCAAATATCGTAAGACCTCAGGGGTTATGAAAAAAAATAAAAATAAAAAAAAAAAAAAACAAGTTTTTTACAAAAATATTCATGCACGCACGAGACATTCAGGTGCAAAGTCGCAAATTTAACCAACAACTCTTACGATAATTCTCTTTACAGCTGCATTACAAAATCGATTTAATCAAATTCAGGAAAGTATTTTTATCTGCAAAAATAACGAACTCGGGAGGTAAGCAAACAAATATTTTTACCGCGTATTTGAAGAAAACTTCCGACAGAAATAAATGCTTACATGAAAAAGGATTTCCCCAAAGTTTTTCCCAACAAGGAATGAGGAAAACGTCATCAAAGTCACGCGATCGCCGCCCAAATGGGTAGTTGCATTGTTCTTAACAAAAGATTCGTTAAGTAGGAATATTTCAACGAATTTATAAAACGCAATTTAGGAGCCTGTGACAAGACGAAGGACTAAGCATGGTCCGAACTTGAGGTCGTAAAACGGTCGATTTGACCTGGAAAATCCCATGGCTATATTATATACTTTCATAGTCCCTTTCACACAGACATACGTATTTATGCATTCGTACGATTAGACAAATGCGGAACTCTCGCATAATGTGAGCGACGTGCCACTAATTGAAGTTCATGCCATCACCACCGGAATCCGTCGGGAAAAGAGAAGTATATGGCGCCCATATGATGCGACCCATGTCACCAAGTAAAATATAATCGCCCGACAAGCGAGGGTGTGGAAACGCCACAAAAGTACGCTCTTCCAAAACCATCTTTTCACGATATTTACCAGACCATTCTCCCAGACGATAGGAGAGATTTAAACCCTTCCGGAATTATTGTAATTCCCAAACAACAACGAACTAACCCGCCAAACATGTCTGCAGAATCGTTCCTGCTGCCTGCGCGGCATCATGCATTCAAACTCATTACCAGGCTACGAAACAGTCGTTTCAAAATCCATTTGGAATTTTTAAATTCAGAACTTTTCGAAACACTCCGGCCACGATTGAATCCCAAAAGTTACAGCCCACCCAGCCAGGTGGTAAAAATAGGCTCGAGCGTATTTATTCCGATCGAATGAACGGTGTGGAAAAATGTCACTTTCGAAATTTGCACACTTCCGCGCGTCGAGCGAATGAAACCAACAGAACCATCGCCTCGATATACGATGAAATTTTCTCTAAGATATATCGCGTAGTAGCTTAATGTTTGTACATTATTAGAAAAAAAAATTGAAAATTTCGGAGTTTCGGTAAAGCAAATGAATTTCGTCTCTCTATCCAATTAAAAATTATAATAATTCTGCATAAATTTCTCGTGATGACACGTGATCGGAAAATCCACAATATGTAGAGGAAAATGTCTTCAAAAATATAGTTGCTTAATGGTGTTGACAGATGAGAAATATTGACAAATAAGAAGAGGGAAATTTGCATGTTCGAACTTTCGCAGAATTTCATGTTGAACCGAGAATATCTTATCGAGCAGGCGCGGAATATGTCGAAAACGGTTCGAGATTGGCAAACTGCTTAATGAGAAATTGTCGGAAGATTAGAGATTCGCATGACGTCGTTGCGAAGATACTGAAAATTGTCGTGTGAGAAATCCAATTCAGCGGAAACAAGTACTCAACTTGAAGCATATCAAAACTTAGTCATTCATTGATAGACACTTGAGTGCACATTGATGCGCTTTACAGGTAAAAATAACCATGACAATACCTGATGCGAACGGAAATCGTGAAGATACTGTTGCCGTTAAAATTCTAACGAACGGAAGAAATATAATAAAAATTTCGGTCGGTCAAATTTTGTATAAATACGTTTCGAAATTTACTGATTATGATTGACGGTCTTTTTTTCAGATTTTTTAAATCAAGAATTTATAATTATTTCAAATATTTAGAAGAAAGAAAGATACTGCTGCATTGAAAAGGATTTGATTTTCTGCATCACGCACGTGTTAGGAAATGGAATTTATTACCACAACCGCATTTGAGACCCATGGACACTATAAAAATGCTGAAAATGCATAGAGTTTGACGAAGAGTAATAAAGAAGTGTTTGAAAAAAAAATGAAAAAGAAGTGTAACCGGAGAAGCGGCTTGGGAAAAATGAAAAACGTCGCGTGGCATAAGAGAGTTTGTATATCGAGTGTTACATGTTGCCATTTGTGTTGGTGGAGTAAAGTGGCGCGTGTCTCGAATTCGGGAGTTCGAAAATAAAATGAAAAAAGAAAAAGGAAAACGCGATGCCCCTTCCATTTTCTGGCGTTTTTTACAGGCTGCTGTATTGCGTTTGGTGCACACAGATATAAATTCACGAGACCGTATGGACCAGACAGCTGGGCAATCTTTTCGATGATATTTTTTCTCTCAGTAAAAAAAGAACAAAATCGTCGCACGTTCCAATTCTTGAATATGGCAAGGGAAAATGTTTACTTGATACCAGATGGCCGAGTATTCTCGTTACATATTCTTTGTTGGATCAACCGTCAATCGGAGAATGTTATTGAATCCATACCATTTATAATCGATTCAGCATCCGACAGTTTTTAATCGATCATCGGGTCCATATTCAATAATTAAATCGATCAATTTCGGGATGGAAATTTCTAAAAACAGATCAAACTTGATCCCGATTCTTTGCAGCTTCCTCATAGTCAAAACAAAATTTGTCAATAAATTTTGTTTTGACTGGGATCAAGTATTTTTTAACATGAGGATTTTTATCGTATGGAACATTGAAGAGACTTTCGCTCAATGACATGAGATTTGTTGGATTTAAAACGTTCAACGAGTAATTCAATATTCAAAAAACATCCCAAGGAACTGTGTCCATTTTGCGTCGAGCAATAAAATGAGAAGTTAAATCTGCGATGACTCACACTATATTTTGTGCAAACTCACATATTTGCGTGGTTCAATATTTTTATAATCAGAAGTCTGGAAAAAACGTTCACTATTCTGTCAATTTAATCGTCACGGACAAACGTGCTATCGATGACATGATTATGAAATTCACTATGCAACTGTTAGATTTGAAAAAGCTCAATGGCTCCGTAATTACTTCTGACATTGTTTGACATTGAGATTATACCGTTTTATTGTATTGTCCTGTTCAGCGCTCAAGTTTCAAGGGAATTGACGGAGTCGTTAAATTTGCGATTAGCCAACAGCATCATTTTTTCACGGTGCATTGTATATAAATACAATGCACCGTGAGGAGCTCGTAGTTAAGTTTTTTATAATGTAAAAACAAAAAAAAATGGAAGATTTTTGTAAAGTATTCAAGAAATAAGTGGCACGGGGCACTTGAAGAAAAAACAGACCGAAGTGTATCAATTTTCGGACTGAGACGTTGCAATAAAATATTCCTCATGTGATCGGAATCTATCAAGGTCGAAGCGTGATCCGGTTGGCACGCGAAGTGCCTCGAATACACACGTCAATATTTATCGACATCTAACAAGTCTTGGAAAAACAAGCTTCGTTCGTACAAGACTTGGAGTCTATTTTCTCATAAAATTGCGAGGACTTTGATAGTTTTTTTTCTTTTTTTTTTCATTGAAATAATTCAATTATTAACTATATCCAAAGATCAGAGAGATCGTGACTGATAAGAGGAATTATTTGAAATTTTCTTGAGACGTGCACGTTGTTGATTTACGATTGTCACGCTGAAATCGACGTGCAAGCCTGGGGACGTTATTGAATTGACTTTAACACATTATATCAGAGCTACTTTTTTTTCTGCAGTTTCCGAAGCTCCTCGTTTATCAAGACGTGGTGATTTTTGCACAATATTTTCTTCACTTGCTTGTTTCTAATATTGTGGATTGCGCACGCGAAGTATATTTATATCGTTGATTACTCATTACGGAAATTCAAAGGCTTCTTCTATTTTTCAAATTTTTGTCGAACCCGTTTCTCGATCATAAGCGATTAAATTTTCCTCTCTGGAAATCACAGAAATTTATTCTTTTTCTATATTACCGCATTGCACGATCAGCCTTCTCATCATCTGTCGAATTTTTTGTTAGTTCGTTTCGATACGAAACTTGAACTTGCACTCGATATATTACCGAAATGTAATTGTTAAATGACGAATAAAAATATTTGTCTAAAGTAAATTTGTTGCTTCTCGCAATGAAATTAAAATGTAGTAAATGGTTTACAGGTCCCTGGAGCTCGCAGAGACTAGATCCTCTATAACTCGATAGTATTATCGGATCAGTCGGGTAAATTCGCGATACTATAAGCCTCGGGATATATTGGATTATCAAATTCCTCGTGTAATGATCACGAGGAAGTGAGAACGCCACGTGAGAATCAAAATAGTGGAGATATCGACTGCTAATACCGGATTAGTCAAGCCTTCGGGACATGTGTTTGAAATTTATGCTCTTTCCGCAAAACTGATTTTATGCAGCTGTCATTTTTTCTAGCAAAAAAAAGTACACGTGCTTGAAAAATGAAAAAAATTGAATGTCAAAGACACAATAACAGTTTCTTATTTCTTATCGGAATCGCGAAACCTTATGAGACATTTTTCCGCGTAGGAGGCAAAAGAATATATAACGTGACAATTTCGCAGTGAGTTTGAAGGCTCCCGAAGAGAAAACATACAGGAGAAAACACGTAATAAGAATCAAAGGAAAACTACGAGGAACAAGAACCAGAATTTCTGTTGATCAAAAATGAATTGAACACGATGGAGTGAAGAGTCGAGTGGAATGAGCCAAGGCCTCGGTGAGAACGTAAGAAATCCTTCCAATATTCATTCCACTTTCGAATTCACGTGATCGCTTCGTCAAGTTTTGTGTTGTGTTTACGACATCGATCGATTTTCTTTTTCACAATAGACACACGTGATTAGTACGATTCCGATAAAGACTCGTAGAAAAGAATTATCGCATAGAGCGGTTCAACGTGAGAAGAGAGAATGGAATCATTTTACAACAATAATCAATCGAAATTCAATCGTTCGAACTTCGGGGCAATTCAGGATGCAATTTTTTCATTGCAATAACAAAATCAACCACGAATAACCTATTCCGTCACGTTTAATCGACTAATCTTCATTTTCACGATTCTAATTAATTTTTGTTATTTTAATCCAGTTGAAAAATATTCCTCATACTAGGTGTGTATGTGTGTGAGTGTTTTTATGAGCGTTTGCTATACTTTTTTGAGATAATTACTGATGAGGTCTCATCCATTTGGAATAACCAATTATTGTTAGTTTTTCCATACGTCTCGCCATCACTCTACACATCTTAGTATTGTAGCGAATACCTATATCGCATGATTCACTTCTATTTGTATTTATCCACGAACTGTAGTCAGCGGGAAATTCACACTAAATCGATGGAGCCTCGAAGTATTTTTTTTTGTTAATTTATCTCGTAATATCCTCAGTGTTCGTATCATTTTTTCACAATATTTTTTCTCAGTTTTTCTCAACGTTTGCTTGGGTAGTTGCGAGAACGAGGAAAACTATGCGCATCGCTTGCAGCCAGAACTGTATATAGATAAATTCTAATAAGACGAGCAGCGTAGACGGTTTTGAAAATTCCTTCCAATCGTTACAAGGCGATAGGCTGAGGATAAAAAAACATTGGACCCAGATTTTATAGTTCATGCGTACCTGATGGTAACTGCTAATAAGACAATTATGACTCCAACAAGGACCATAGCAATCAGGACACCGAATATCATGTACACGCTGTCGACCGGTGGATCTGTAACAGATAAGGAAAAAAAACATCAACATCTGATTATAAAGTTATCAGCCCTCGCGAAAAAGGAACTAAGGACAAATATAATTGGGAAATAATACAATTAACGCTCTTATGACTTTTAAACACTGTCCTGCCATCTCGAGCTTGCATTGCAACAGAAATGAAAGTTGTCCCTTCAATCATGACCAAATGTGTGGAAACATTGAGGGCTGCAAAAATCATTCCTCAAAAATTAAAATACTTCAAAACCATATGCTGTTAACCCTTCGAATGCATACTGGGTCGTTTCGACTTCAACAATTTGTT
Organism: Campopleginae sp. 14b; assembly: GCA_030522525.1. Taxonomy (NCBI): domain Eukaryota; kingdom Metazoa; phylum Arthropoda; class Insecta; order Hymenoptera; family Ichneumonidae; species Campopleginae sp. 14b. The sequence goes on from JAPYYS010000011.1 coordinate 194,888, forward strand.
GTGATTGTTTCTTATTTGGGGGGTTTTGGCATTCAATCGTTTTCGTTAAAAAAACAATGAAAAAATAGATATCTACTGAAATACAACGATTCGAAAGACGTCTCGGGTCAGACTAACCCAAGAATGTACTTAGGACGTGTGCGCTTTTGTAAAGTGGACGACAATTATTCCATGTCTTCTTTTAATCCTCTTTTTGTTGATCGACCATCCGAAAGTCCTCAGTTGCAGGAAATTCGACGAAACTGATTCGGATTACGGTTTTTTTTTCAATTGTATCTGCTGGATCATATGCGTAAATAAATGAGTCGTATGTAGAACGTTTGAGCGTATGTTTGTATACACGTATATGAAGGAATAAATGATCTGACCACTTTCCTTCCTCTCCAGCACCGAACCCCTTTCAGTGTCTCATAACATTGGAGTCGTGATTCAGGCGTCCGTGTCCTACATAGAGGAATATCTTTGCACCGTTCGCCTTTTCTTGCCACATATTATTGCTCGAACTGAAGTGAACGTTCCTCGTCTCGCCTGGCTCTAAGAAAGTTACGTGGCAGAGTTCGTGAGGTGAGAAAGAAAAAAGCGGAGTCGCGAGAGTATGTTTTTTATAGAAACATATATTTCAGTATTTCAAATAAATATGCATACAAATATTGTTTGTGTATGAAGCAAAATGGTCGAGCATAAACAAGACTCAGTCATTAGCATTCACCGGAGAAAAATGTTGGTCCGCCTCTCAATAGCGCATTCTAAAACATTTCTTATCAATTCGCAGGATCCGTGTCAGAAGTTCGACCTGAATGGATATAAGTGTTGGCTCTCGACTGTTCAGAGTTCGTGCTCATTTTTTTTTCTTGCATTTAGAAAAAACATCCATTCAACCATGTCAGCTCATTTGTAATAACGCAAAATCTTCGAAAACCTCGGCAGCGTTAATGCAATTTGGTTCGAATGATTTGAGCAAACTTTCGCGGAGAAGAGTTCTGCATGTAGTGATTGATTAATCAAAACTGAAGGTTATTTGCACAAGCAATTTCGACGGGTTCAATTTTTTCAACTCGATCGACTCGATCAATTAATTTTCATAATTCATTGATGAGTTACCGTTTACTGATGTTTATTCCGGCATGAAATAATTCAATAAAAAACTGGTTATCTCTTCCCGAAGGAGGAGGTAGAAAGTAACTTGGAAGTGAAAGAAAAGCTGATTTGTTTATATGGATACAAAAACGTCTAGACCTTTTGTTCATAAACTGGTGCATCGAAATTCTTGGAAAATGAAATTGCTTCGAATTCATTAATGGCATAGATTGCACTCGATTAAGTCTTCGAGGGCATACTGCATAGTTTTGACCCTAACGATTTCCTCTCCCCGAACGTTTTCGAGTGTCGTTTTCGGTTTCGTGAAAAAAAAAAAAATTGGGTCCGTAAAATATGAATATTTTCCTAGAAGAATCGTCTCGACAAAAAAAAAACAAACCAAAAATGCATATTCACCGGGATGCAACGATTTGAAAATTGCATCGGGTTAGATTGACCCAATATGCACTTCTAGGTTGTCATCACTCGAAGCGTTAGTACAATAATAATAAATTTAACATTCTTTTTCATACATTGTTGATATGTATTTGTTGTAGGCTATTTTCGGAGGTTCGTAAAAATGTTGAACTTGTGACGCCGTTGGCTCACCACGGCTCAGCTTTTTTAGCTTCTCTGTGTGTACAACACCTCCGCAGCTCTCTACCATTACGTCCAAAAAGGTGCAATGCCCCCGGACATATCGAGGGGACGAGCCAGACGTACTAACAGCCACATATATGCATTGTCAGCGGGACTGTAGCGTCAGACCATTTTGTCTTTCATTTTTTTTCATTTTTCTTGACTTTTTCACAAGGTCCAACGACTCACACACGACCATGTCACGCGCTACTTCGTGGCTAATTATATCACGTTCTACGTACACGATTCCGAAGAAAATTCAATGGCAGACGTTTGAAAAGCGATTTTACAATTTTTGGAAGAGACACTAATCTGGAACAAAATTTCCTATTCCAAAATCGAAAAGGACGGATATGACAAGGATATGAAGGATGTGTGAGAAAAACGAAACAAAATACCGCGGAATATTTTGTTGATTTGTTGCAGGCTTTGCCATCAGACCGAACGTACGAGGCTACGTGTTTGATCGACTATTTGCAGCTTGTTTATGAAGTGTTGCCTGCAATTAATTGAGCAACCGCAGAACCGAGGAAAAAAGCTCGATTCCTTGCACGACTATGCACGTTGGATAAACAGCAGAAATGCTCTCTAAACCGAATCTCATAACTTCCGGTTTTGTAGAAATTGCAGGCCAAATCTCTCGAGCCACGAAAATTGTTTCATATTTGTGGTCCTGGCAGTAATGATTGCATTCGGCGCACTTTCTGAAATATGTGCCGATGAAATTGGTTCGTGCATAGTGCAAATATTCTGCAGTTATTAACGATACCACGAACCGAGCAAACTGTGAAAACTGAGGCAATTAAAACGCTTCAGAAAAAAGTTTCATAGCGATGGACAACCGTCGACATTAATTGGGACACGCTTTCCCACGCGTAACACTCCCTTTCTTCGCCAGTTTTCTTCGGCAGATAATTCGATAGATTTTCAACTTTCGACTTGAATAAAATAATTTCGTGTCAATATAAAAGTCTCATTGTAAGGCTCGTAATAAGGAATGATACGTAATATATTCACTGGCATGATCGACAAAAGAAACATGTGGCACAAAACTTATTCAGTTGATTTAATGGAACAGACTTCATACGAACGAACAAATGTTTACGTCAATAAAAAATAGATGTTTCTGGGTATATCTCATGCGATGCATTCTCTGACGCAAGAACATCATTCGTACCCGAAGAAAAGTATACAGACTGATGTGTATAAAGCGTGAAATATAGAGGCAGTCAAATCTCATCGAACACTCAGGAGTAAATCTTGCCAATGGCAGCCCCTGGTGAAATTTCCACTTGGGGGAACCGAGTATTTCTGGAATCGAACTTACGCACGTTCGAATAATCGACTAGAAATCACGAGCATTATGGGAGACGTGTGAATGAAAAATATCGGTGAGAGGGTATCGCGTGGATTGGGGAAACTTTGTGTGGGACTTGAACGCCGCGAATTCACTGAAAACTGGTGACTTGACGTTTCGCCACAATCTGCAATACTATCGAAAAAATGTTCGATAAATCCTAATAACTAAAAATTTGTTTATTCGTTCGGAAAACGCTTGAACGGCGTTTGACAAACTGAAATTATCTCTCGAATCTCTGAGCTACACGGTCTTGCAGAAAATGGAGATGAAGCGAAGAAAATAATGCATAGAAGTCGGTGATGTTCGCTGTTTCCTCGCGGTGATGTGGCAAAAGTACACGACGATGAATTAACGAGGTCGCTTGACGATCTCGGCCACGATTAAAGTAGGGTCAACTACGCGAATACCCGAGCTTTCGTGACGTATTAACAGCCAAGCAGAAGGAATAAGAGACGAAGCTGACGGGACAAATGTTCATGAGAGCCGCACATAACGTCATCCTGAGAGATCTGCTGCGCCGCGCGACTAGCTAACATTTCAATCTTTCGACACAAAGCGAACAACTTGTCGACGAGATCGAGGACGATTGTAAATACGACGCACGGCCAAGCACGAATCATTATAATCTCAGTCGATGAGACATTCCGCGTGATCGTTGTTGAAAAATCCCATTTTTTGCAGAACCAATTTTCGTTCACCGAAGATCCGCTCATTTGCATTTTAACCTGTTGACGTTTTTCCACCGGAATCGGCTTTCCGTCAAGAGCAAAAAAAAAATACAACGGGAAATTACATCGACGACGGGTGAGAAAAAAAAACAATTTTACGAGAAATTAAAATCATTCGGAATTCATTGTAATCATTCGTTACCAACATCAAATTCAGAACGCCAATTATAATCGATAAAATTATATTACATACCGCAACCGAAATCTCAAACACAATGCCCACATTTTATTATTATTCGTTGCATGATGATAACTGATTTATTCATCGATTTATTGTGATTGATAGAAGAGCAATGAAATGAATTGACAATGGATAAAAAAAGGATGAGGTAGGAAAAGTACCTTGTGGAATATCATAAAATGATAAATATTATGGTATAGAACGATAAATTGATTTGCAATGGGAGTGGAAGAATTTTTCATACATATATTTTTTTAAACGTTGCGGCAGGAAAAATTAGAGTAATCATAATGATGAAAAAATTGCTGTCAAGAACGAGACGAGTGCGAAGAGTCGTCGATGCTAGCGCATAAGTTCAACGCACCGGTTATCTGAAACAATCAATTCCCTTTTCCGCATGAACTCGGTATGTATGTGAATCCTCATACATAATGTGCAAATAAATACATGCGTCTGTGTATGACGATTTTCTAACGCGCCATTTGCGTCAAGGAAGTTTAATCTTTTCTATGCCAACTGGAACGAAACGATCGACTCCTCCTTCGATGCACAATCAAATATTGTCATCATTGCAATAAAGATCGCTCTATAATCGATCATGATTAATTTATCGATGGAATCGCTTCGTATTAGACAGCAAAAGATATTTATAGATTTATTGACCCATCGCAACTGGTTCGAGCAACAAATAAAGGAACAATTCGAAGCAGTGACAGTGTTCCACGTGGCAGGGCCGTTCCTCGTAAATCATTTCGACGTCAAACTCTCAGAGATGTCTAAACAGTTCGTCCACGACAAGTTTTCCCGCCTCGAGCAAGAAAAACTTTGCTCCAATTCTCGCAGTTGTATATTTTCATGACTATCTTCAATTTCCTGTATAGCCAAGTGTGCAGGGCGTGCACTAACAAAACACCAAAGTCTGGAAAGCACGCACTCTGATTACTGAAAGGTGATACTATATTTATTGTTTAAATAATATAATCTACTCGAAAAAGGGGAAAAAAATAAAGCGAATTCATTTTGATTTATTTCGGTAAGTGATAAGCAATGGAAGTGTGAGCAGATGGAAAATTGAGGAAAATGCTTGCACAGACATCCAAATATGGTTTAGGGTATACGTAGATCGAGTGCAAATTGTGATATACGGAAAGGTACAACGAACAACTCAATAACTTTACAATGTTTGGTTGGCTTCATCGGAATGTACACACGATTTTATGGCCATAACTGATGAACGTAAGCATTATGGATAAAGAGAGCACGAGAGGGAAAGAGACTCGCCACGCAAGTCCGCGATCTTACATAAAAGCTCAAAAAAAAAATGCTCAATCGAAGTAGTTGCATTGTGATCCTGTAGAAAGTTTTGACCGGTTAAACAGGAGGAAAGAGAACTCGAACGAGTACACCCAGAAAAAACATCTAGTCGATTTAAATAGGATCTAGTTGAATTGAATAAAAAAATTTCTTTGTCTCACAGCCTAATAGAGGTCTATTCAAGTTGAAGAAATTTTTTTCTCTGATCGAAATATATTTTTTATTGGTAATTAATAAAAAGATATTTTTAATCAATTTTGATTTTTTTATTTAATTTCAAAATATTCATATTTGAATCAAAGATAATATTAATTTGAAAGAAAAAATACAAACAGGAATAGGTTTTTTCTAACATATAGACATACTTAGGTAGAATAGGCATATTTATTAGAAAATTACAAAAAACACAAAATGATGGGTTTACCCAGAGTACGGCAAGGTCACGTAGCTTAAATTCAATATTT
>JAPYYS010000012.1:0-109435 GCA_030522525.1 Campopleginae sp. 14b
ATTTATCGAAGCAAGCCAGGGATAGGCTCTCCGAAGTTCTGCCGGATTAAATCTCCTCCTCCAATGATTTCTTTTTACCTCGGACTAAACCGTTGAAGGAAGGTGAAAGAGAAAGAGTGAGATACAGCGGGACTTCATCAACACAAACTACCACACGACTAGTGTAGTTTAAATATATAAAAATTTATTGTCATTCTCTCCATCTCTATGAATACAATCCGTAATGAAAAAAAGTGTTCATTGTTTGCTATTGAGAACCACTCACCCGATAATTCCCATAAATCCTTGTTTACATCATTACTAAAAACATGATTATATAAAATAGCACTAATGACTTTTATGAAAACAGAAAAGAAATGCTAGAATGTGTGAAACCATAGCGAGGGAGACACCGCGTGGCGTGAAAGAGATGAAGAGACAGAGATGGACCTCACGCACCGTCTCACTTGCTCAGTGCGATAAGGGCGGGTGTGCATTGCGTGGACAGACGGCGACACGATAAACAAATGTCCATAAGTTTCGTAAAAACGGTTTGCTCAAATATAAACAAACGTGGCTTACGGCTTATCAGCTCCAAGAAACAGCAGCCTCGAGAAAATCTATTTTGAAGCACGAAATAAAATCTTGAAGCTGAAGGTTCGACTTCAAGCAAGAATTAAGAAAACGCGATTCTTAAGCTCCTGGAATTTCCCACATGTTCCTTTCCTATCTCACCATGTGCACGCGGTCCGAAATGCCAGCACAATTTATAATGTTCACGCGTATATTCAAATATGGCTAGATATCGGTAAAGGTTTTCATGCAGGCGTCGGGTTAGAGGAACTTCGAGCGGGCTTCCTGCTCCAACATAACGCTAATAATAGTCCTTCGTATTTTTATCTATGTGGCAAGGCTCTGGCAAAGAACCTTGCAATAGAAAGTATTTCCCTCTCGCTCTTCCTTCGTATAGCTGTGGAATATAGCTGTGGAATAATAAAAGACGAGATACGACGTCCAACCACTTGTGTAATATTTATCCACTTCGTGGCAGAGATACTAGAGAAAAAAATGAGCGAAAACGAAAATTCGTGAAGTGGGTTTCCTCTCTAGTCGAATTCGAAGCTGGTGAAGAGGAATATTATTTAGGAAGAGAATTCAATTCATTCCAATGTAAAACCATTCACAGTCGACAGAAACTATTTAGAAGCTCAAAAAAAAATCGTTATAGAAAAGTCCGATGTCGTGAATGATGAAAACTCTAATAATTTCGAAAAATTGCATGCGGAAATCAATAGAATTCTGATAAATTATCATCCTTAGTCGAAGATCTTGATGTAGTTGATCAATTTCCAATTACTTATTTATTTAATATTTCTCTACGTTTATTCGTCATTCGAAGAAAATCACACGGGAAAGATAATCAGATTTTACAAATAAAAAGAACGTTGAGTTTCTCGTTCTAGAGATTCTGGCAGAGTCTCGAGCAAAGTATGCTCATCCTTCTCGAACCGACGTATACACGAGCAGCGTCCTTGGCCTTCGCTTTGCTTCCGTCCATGGCCTTGCTTTTTTCTCTCTGCCATGTATACACATATCTATATGCATATAAAAACATAAATAAAATATCTTTCCCCTCATCCTCTCACTCCACATCCTTTCTGCGTCTACTACATACTCTCCTTCACGAGGTGTAGTACAACAGGTTGCCTTAGACTAGTACATAACCTCTTCTTCCCTGAAGACTTTTTATTACTACTCGCCATCCTAAGTCTACTCTCTCGCTCTCTCTCTCTCTCTCTCTCACATACACACTGCCCATAGCCTTGTAAATGTTCGCTATTCCTCCCTTTAATTTACCGAACAGATCGTAGGGATTTTAATACAGTGGGAAGCTTAACGAGTTAACATCAACTTTTCGAATTCTGCTCAAACCATGGTTTTAATATTTCTCCAATTTGTTTATCATTGTTTATTTTTTTTCTGTGTTCCCTGTTGTCGTGAATGATCTATAGCTTATATCTAGCGGTAGCGAAATATGAATCACATCCTTCTATACGAAGTTGCGGTTTCCGTCACACTTTTTGAGCTCATTTTTTTATTCGGTTTTTGTTACGATCTGAAGTAATACAAATTGCCAATTTGCTCAATTTTTCTTCACACAAAAGCAACGAGTATGCACTTTTTTTCCTTTCGATGTTCTTTTTTTTTCGAGAAAATAATCTCGTCAACGTGTTATCGCCCCTCGACATCGTACGTGCCGTATTAAATCGTTGCAAATACAAGTTTGTGGTTATGGTGCCTGCTCACAGAGTTTCGGTCGAGAATCTCCGGACCTCTGACTCGATCTTTCGTTTGAACCGCCAGACATTTAAATAATTTTTCCAGCCACTTTGCAATCTAATTGTGAGAGTGAGTCTCAGTAAAACCAATATATCCCGATCGAATGTCGCCGAATCAACGATCGGATCTTCGAAAGGCGGAAGTTCTCGGAACCTCAAAGCGGGAGAAGGCACATTTAATGTATATATTCTACATTGTAATGTTGCTGTAGCACCAGACACATACTTTACTTACTTAACCACTAATATGTGAACAGCCATGTATATAGATACGTTTGTATAAGTTTTATGACCGCCGATCCGGTCGTCCCCTCTTAAGAAGGTCGTGCCTGGGCCATTCACCCCTCGCCCTTTTCCTCCACCTCCGCCATCTTGCGACTTTTTTCACCACATTATACATGTATACGTGATATACTGGAAGGTACTCTCTCGTATATCGTCTATCCGGCTTGATCGCATCAGGAATGCGCTCCTCTCTTCTCGCGTTACCGCGAAAATCCCGCTCCCCTACCCCAACCACATGGCTTGTGCAATCTCCACGATTTTATTATAATCATCTACGAGGTGTCCGAAAAGTCACGATAAAATATTGCGCTACTGGACAGCAACGACCATTCCGAAAAGAAACGTTGCGAGCCATCGTACTTCTTACACTTTCGGAAGCGTTTGTCTATATTTTTATTCAACTCGAACATTCGCGGCTTTTCAATAAACATTTAATCGCGACATCGCCTCGGAGAGAAATATGTCTATGATTTCTCTGCTCCGCCAATCTTGGGCGACACTTTTGGGACACCCTTTATATACTTTCTGCAAACATTACCTGTAATCTCCCGATTTTCTCTTCAACCCCGCACAGTCTCGATGTACCCTTACGTGAAGATTATGTCTCTTCTTTTCACATGGACGTTTTATTTTATCCATTTTTACACAACGATACCCGCAGCTTCTTATCTTCACCCATTAGCCATGAGATAACGTCGAACGATTAATTCACACACATTTGTATCATACCTTGAGCCAAATTACTTGATTATTATGAATCGATGAACAAATATATATTTTTAGAAAAGCTCTCAGTGTCAATGAAGGAAAAAATGGATTTGATTGGCAAACGCGTATCATCTTATTCGAGGAACAGCAAAGCGGACTTTTTTCGTGCATGAAACCCTATGATTCGTCCTCATATCCACTGTCACATTACGCGAAAAGCGTGTGTTACATTTTGAAGCATCGATCCTCATCGCCCCTATTCACTTTCATCAAGGCTTTTACTGCATATTCACCGATCTATAAATTTTGCTGTACGTTTGTGACTAAATGCTCCAGGTGGTCAAAAGTAGAACGCGAAAAAAAGATTTCCTGACTTAGGAGGATCGAAATTGAGATTTAATTAGAGCTCATTTTGGTCTGAATTTTGAACTCTAACGTTCATTACGGTGACGTATCGGTCCGATCAAGAATCAAATTTCATTTCAATGATGATGAGATGCGGAAGGTTCGTTGACCCCCCTAAATCTTTTGACACCACGAGTCACGTTAACGAGTGTGATTATTGGAAGATCTTTGGGTACCATTTTGCTGGAATACCTCGGATGAATGGCCGCTCTGTTACTCGCGATAGTATATCTTGATATTCTTTCAGACCCACTAGGTAATTGGTAATTTAATTTTTTCCAAGGCATTACTGCCGATTGTGCCGGCGATTTTTCATTCTTAATCCTAAGAGTACCGTAAGGGATTTGGCTTGTTCGTTTGCCGAACAAAGTACCGATACATGACATGAAATTTATTCAACCTTTGAATTTCGAGGGTATTTCGGGACCACGTATAGAAATTATCTCATACAGGGTGTCCTTAAAGTTATATGAAAAAATGAGGAATCCCAGTGGATCCTGGAATTCCGAAGCAAAAAGTCAGATGCCATTTTTTTCTACGATGCACCGTTCATGAGATATTCATTAATTTAGGATACCACCGAACATATGTTGACTACCCCGACGCCTGAATGACAGCGTTTTCTTCATTGATATTTTATGAACAATTCAGCGAACAAAAAAATGAAGAAAAAAACGCTCTTGTTTTGATATCGACACAGTGTAGCCCAGAATCTTCGAAGAATGACTCTTCAGACACGATGTATAGAACACATACATAGAAGAAATACGGTATGACATTCGTGAGAATCATTTTGTGGAGAAAAAGCGATGTGATTGCCGGATTCAAAACAGGAATCGTCGTAGAGTTTTGGATCATCCCCGACTCTCACAAGACGAAGAGTAACGAGCTGAGAATAAGGAGACACAGACGGTCTTTTACCAGCATCATTTATCTTGATGATGACTGGACACGTCCACTCAGTTATACCAGACACAACATTTCCTACCGTAATCATTTCCAACTGACGAAACATCGAAGCATATAATCGCTCTCAACTGCCAACCAACACAAATACACAAATATATTTCACATTCATACAAGAGCCACCCACAATAGTATGAAATAAATAGTGAATCGGTAAAACTTGCGAACCCATTAACAATACTCATGAGCCATATCCAGTAAAGAAAATCAAACGTGCTTAAAATAATGATAGTTTGAAAAATTGTTAACTCATCGTGGAAAAAAATGCCAATTTCGATGCTGCTATGATTTGATATCAATTTTTTCTACACTCGCGACTCGCATTGCCCCCAGGAGTCCTATTTTGGACGTTTTTGCTCACACGAGGCAATTTACGATGGTTCGTTGACACGAAAAAAGGGGTCGATGAGTTCAATTCGATTGAGTTCGTCCTGTTTTGTTGACGAAATATTGATACCGATTCAATCGATGGTACTCTCCCGTTTTTTCCACTAGAGCCAACTAGAATTAACTAATCTTTGAGACAGACAAGTTCAAGGTGACAAATGTCGAGTCCCCTAAATGATCCAATGGTTTTTAAATTGATGCTCTGATTACGAAAAATTGTATCTTTACAGACTCCTTCGGGATTGGCAGCTAATCTCATGACGTCACTCTATTTCTGGTCAATAATGGGTGCAGTTTGGCGCCGATCAAAGTTCCATCAATTCCTGTCACCCAAGAGAATTATTATTCAGTCCCAATCCGTTCCTTGAGTTCAAAAGGACAAAAATCAACGTAGCCCTTGATAGTTTTCAATTCGTAAACACAATGGGGATTTCCGACTTGCATGGCAACACCAGTATTTATGTTTTAAGCACACGTCTTGGTTGTTTTCTAATTCTTGAGAATGTTGGCTCGTTGAAGATGAAATTTATGCGTCCCATCGTACGAACCTATCGGAATATGAATTTTTTTCTTTTCCGACACAATACAGTTGTGTAGAAATTATGGTGGTTAAGCTTCCTCATAATCTATGGAACTATATATCGTCATCTTACGAATATCTATGTATACGTTGTACAAGTAAAATTATTCGCAACCGGTATGAGGGCACACGAATGGAGAGTCTATTATATTGGATAGCGAGCGAAGAGTGTTACGCTTATGTAGTCTCGGAAAAGATCGAGACTTTGTGTGTATGCCCGACACACCTTTAACAACCCTGGCGACGGAAAGTAAATGTTTGTTCACTCGCGAGGGGGATATACAGAGAATTACAAAAGTCTTTGGTAATTCACAGGTCAATGAGAACGCAGGAACTTAGAGAGAAAAGTCCGCTCGTCCGATCCACGTTTCGCCTGCCATCCGGATTTGCTGACGTTTACTCGCTAATATCTCGTCAACGCTTCATCCCATTAGAAAACCCCTCAAAGACTTTTCCCTTCAGAATCGAACGCTTTTCTCATTTCTTTACTTCGATGCGAATTTTGAAACCGCCTGTACAGCGTAGAAAACTTTATTTTATCCACTTCGCTGGCTGTTTTCTTTCTCCATCTTTCTCCCTCGTATTCAGCGGCAGTTTTGCTGCGCTCGCGCACCGCGAGCATTATCAATGCTGTAACGCGTCTTTGTGTACATGTAAGCCCTCTCTATTACCTCGTATACATACGTAACGACTTTTCCAACCTCTCGAACACCCACGCGAGATCCACCGAGTGGAACGTGTGCACGCTCAACATGTTAAGATAATCGCTGTCGTCATAATATATCGTTGTTACGTAAAACTGATAACATTACACGTGCACAAATTTGAAAAAAAAAACCAATGGATATTACGTACAATGATTATAAATGAATATCAACTCACCAAACCACCCCTGAGCTCTTCTCAAGTACGTGAGAATACGCAATAACAACAATTTCGTATGGCTCTTAACTGCATTTTTTTTCTAATCAATTCCTATAATTACGTCATTTTTTTTCCCAATAATTTATCCAATCGATGCAAAAAAAATCTCATCGACAAAGGCTTTTCCATTATCCTGTTATTGTATGGTCATGAACATTCGCGAAACATTATCTCATCGCGTCTTATTGCATTTTAATGTTCCATAAACCTTGCCCGACTCCATCGGTGATGGGGAATTTGAAAAAAAAAAAAAAAACGAAGCTCGATGCAAAACGATCAAAATCTTTAAATACTTTTCATCGATTATACCTGAATTTTTTTTGTTGCAATACGCGTGCGCAGTCAATGGACGGATCACTGATTGCGATCTGCAAAATATTTAATTCAGTGAAAATAATTATTCCGAAATTTTTTCGGGGCCCAAGAATATTTTTTACTTCACCCTGAATCTCCATAATTTCTCCGCAATAGTGTCTACGTGCGTCTTAATAAATACTGTGGATAAGTGTGGAGCTCGCGAGTCGCGGACGTACACGTGTTTTACATCATTTATGTAAAAAGAACACGCGCGGGTTGTAAATATTCAATGGAGTTGACATGGTGTCACCTCCGGGGATAAAAAATTCGTAATAACGAATAAAACGATGGGTTTATTGGCGGAAATATGTGGCCAAAAGAATAAACAAATTCTCTCTGTAGATTGATTTATTGAAATTTTCAAGTATCTATTTCGAGATTAATCGAATGCGGAAATGCGTGACTTAATACTTCGGTATTAATGACTGTACTTTTTCGCAATAATAAATGGCACGGAATCGTTTATGTTCAAAGAAGAGACTGGGGCAAAATGGGATAGCCAAGAAGGTGCAAGGCGCAAAAGGACAAAAGGAAACGTTGATGAACCTTTCTTCTGTTATAGTTTCGATTTATAGATCTCGATCGAATAATTGCAATACTAAAATGTGATTGGAAAAAATAGTTGCACGTCTCTTTAAGCTGTGCTGACTTTTATCACTTCGTCCCATTTTGCCCCAAGCTTTCCTGCACGAATGTATATATATATATATTGTGAGGCTCGCGTGATGCGATTAAACGTACAACGTAGTTAAAGTACACCGCAACATGCATATAATTCCGTGCGCGATTTCTCTCTCAAACTTAATCGATTTGTGCGATCGATCTATTCCTGACTGAACGTGAACGAACCACCATAATAATGGAAGGTGGAAAAAATACTGGAGGGTTACGTGCCACGTATAAATGAGAGGATCTTTGTGTTTTCCAATGCTGCATGATCGCGCAGGAAAACTCTCGAGAGATGACCCTGACGAAACGATACAAATGCGTGCGCGATGTTTGATGAATAAATGAGACTCGAATGTTGTAAACTCATGAGTATCAGGAACGATCAATCATTTCCTGATGATGCAATTGCAAGCGAAACAAAGAGCGAAAATTGATGGAAAATAATTAGAGAATCATTTGTACTGGATAGCATTGGAATAATGAGATGTTCGAGCGTTTTTTATTCATTTTCCAACCCCCTCAGAGAGCGGTGCATCAAAGGTTATTGACCTCGTGCTAAAAGATATCTTTTTCTTCTCAGTCTCACTTTTTCTCGTTTCTTTCGCAGGACATGAAATTAGAGAGGGCAATAATCGGTGTGTAATTTACGAGAGATAACTATCTATCGAATCTTGGCTCGGCGTTAAAGTAGTAAAAGCAGCATACGGAGCCGCGGACCAGCGCACCTGTTACCACTGAAGAGAGGAAATCCATCCGGTGAATCCCACGATATGTTTTATATACATGGAGTCTACTTCGCCCGATACAAACTGCACTTTTGGTGTGAGTTCTAACGGACGTTTCTATATCTATATGCCATTGATGACCAAGGGATATACAAGGTGTCCGAAAAGTCACCCCTTAATATTGACCGAATAGATTACTCTCGACATTTCGAATCGAAAAGTCCTTAGCCATTTTCCGTTTGGAAGGACCGTTAATATGATGTATTCGTAATTATTGATTTTGGGTTGAATGGGGTGTCCCAAAAGTGACACTGGGATATTGACGCAATAGACTACTCTCGGGTATCCGAATCGAAAAGTCCTCAGCCATATTTGTCTCCAGCGTACAGTCGACGAGATAATTGAAACTTCTAGTTTCGGTTTTGGCCCCCCTGGCCATGAATTTACAAAACAAGGACTCAAATATCGACCATAACTTCTTCTGCTGCTTTTGGGGGGGGGTATTTTTTATGATAGCCTTTAGGTGAGCACGTTAGTACGAAGGTTTAACGTATGTACGTATTTTTAAACGTCCGTTGGCCAGAGTTATACACAGGACGGTATAAATGTATATACGGATGGGCGAATGGGACAAGAATTTACGAGAGCAGCATGGTAAGAAGTTATACAAGGCAGGAGGTACACTCGTATTTGTGTGTTCGTACAGAGTGCTCCAGGAGAATTGCGGGTGTTTTGCACGGGCGCTGCACTTGGTAACGCGTTCAACTCTAATAGCGTTTAGGCCACATCTGAATTATGAGAGCATTTCGTCCCGAAACGCGGCAAGCAAAGCGTGAACATTCTCGCGGTTGGATATAAACTCACCCTCGCTACATTTCACCTCTTAACTTTGCGAACGATATGGCGTGAGTATATATTCATCAACGCCGCTGGCAAATAAACCGAGCACAATGTCCATACATCAAGAGATTCGAGAGATTAGTTTTAATGACTTTCTTTGCGGGGCTGGCATGAAAATACGTCGGTCCGAGCCACGAGGTTGTCATAAACTTGATATTTCAATTGACTCTCGGCGACAAGCCAGTTTTTTCTTCCAACTTTTTAAAGAGATATTTAAAATTGGATTGGAGCCAAAATTTCCTCGTCTTATTGTTTCTCAGTCGAGAGATTTAATCGGATATTCAATTTTATTCCATTTGACCTCTTCTCTCTCGGCTAATTCGCAAGAACCTCATTAAAACATGCTCCAAATTGTATGTACAAGCTCCCGTGACCTTGACAACAGGAACTTTGGTCGACGCAGAGTGTTTGCAGCCGCGCGAAGGGCCTTTGTCTCGGACATATATCACCACGAAGTCTTGTGCCTTCATGGACAAGGACTATATGTGAAGAAAGAACAGAAACGATCGTTTCACGCAAAGTATATAGTCGCAACGAGCCAGCCGGAGGCAGACCCCGAGGAATCCTAATGGTATAAATGTAAATGGCCGCCAGACACGACGGTAGTCGCGAGCCATTGCGAGGGGTCGACCCATCGCCAGGAGAAACGACGCAAAGTAGTATATTTAATGCATGCTAAGACGTTTGCGCGACGGTGGTGGCTTAATATGCATACATGTCGCGTTGTACATGTACAGACCACTTCACAATCAATGAATCGTTGTTATTAATTCCTATTGTTCCTTCTCTCATAGGGACAAAGAGTTTGGCCTCGCGGAACCCTCCACATTGTTCGGCGAGCATTCAATTGAATTTAGCGAAATAGTTCAATGTCTCGGTTTACGCCAGTCCGACGATCCACCAATCGCTCACTATTCATTGTGAATAATCCTGTACAAATTGACGCTAAAACCAAAGAATATCGCATCGATACCGCAGACTACAAGTTTTCAATGCCGCAGGACCTTTTCGCGAGAATTTACGAACGCTTCGGAGACGATCGCCCATAAAGGGGCCGTAGCACGTGTGTGTATACGCTATATTCGTAAATATATACGTATCTCTTTCATTATTTCCTTTATTTATCCTGTTAACTACATCACAGTACATATCTTTTCTGAATCTCCTGAGGATTATTTCCCTCGTATAAAGCCTCAAATCCATTGAATTACAAACCGCGAGGATCTATGCAAATGAATAAACGACCACGATCCTTAATGTCGCCAATGGAAAACTCTTCTTTCGGTGGTTCTACGTCACGTTATCGTGCTCTCGTCTTGTTTCGTATACCCCAACGAGAAGTATTGGCACGAGTGAGAGTGTGAAATATGTCTTTCCTGAGGGAATACGACAGTATCTCCTTAACGCGTTTTTACTTTCATTCTTTTTTTTCCGAGCTTTTGCTTCGCTCCAACAAGAAAAAAAAATGTCAAATTCGCACGTTTTTCTACAAAAAAAATTTCTATGCATTTTGCCATTTCCGATCCATCAAAGTTGTTTTTTTAATTAATCCTTTAATTTTAATTGATAAAAGAAAAAAGATTGAAAATATTCGACAAAAAATGGGAATTTTTCTTTTCGGCCTTTTCTCTCTTTCATGAAATTCTTCGAAACACTTTTAACTTTTCGTTTTTTTATTGGAGCAAAAATCGTTTCACGAAACAATATTTCCGAGTTTATCAGGGAACGAGTGTAATTCAAACACTTGTCGAGCTCATGCTTTCGTTTCGACGTCAAAGTACAACGTGCAAGTTGACAGCATTAAGGAAAATATATATGCAGCGCCCATTCCCATCGGTACTTATGCTTTCCAAACGTTTTCGTGTCTTTTTTTTTCACTCCTCACTCTTCTTTATTCGTTTATTTCGACCGTTTTATCGACGCGTCAGGTTGGACATAGCTGCGGAAATTTATCGGACTTGAGCAGTTTACCGGAGATTTCTTGCTTGCAAATGTCCGGATGTTGCGGACATATCTCCGTCGATGGTTCTCGGGGACCGAGCAGCAACGCCTGTGCAGATAATAAGACACAGAGCTCATAAAAAATGACTTTCATTCCATTATTTGTGACGATCGAAATAAAATTTACTTCGATCAATTCATTCGCGAGCTAATTTGTACCTGGAAATTGTTATTTTATTTTTCACGTTAATTTTACGATTTTTTTTTTTTGTTATTTGGAGAAAAAAAACGCGTTGTTCTTATTTTGGCCTGTTTCCCTTAAATGCTAAGAGTTTTCTCGGTTCCTTGCAACTTTTACACAATCCTCCGAAGCAATTGGAACGCATATGGCTATTGGAGCGTGGATTTTCGATGCGGTTGCTTGCACCCGCAAATTGCAATCTTAGATATTTATATACGTGCACATTTGGTGTATACATATAAATGGAAATAATAAAGGTCGACACGTTATATTATTGTGAAACTACAATCGGCCACTGACGAGATACACAGACGCATTATTCCGTCTTGATAAAGGATCGCGTGGGTGAAATGCACGAGAGTTTGTAAAACGCGTGTTGTACCTTCATTTTTCATTCTTATTTCTTTTTATTTTATCTCTCTCGTCAAATGGGAGATTATCGTTTTGTATTGCCAGGAAGTGATGGCTGTCGGGTTGAGCGATAAATTGAAAGCTCCTTTACTCCCAACAATGAATAACCAAACGATTTTTACGAAAGCTTTTAATCTTTCATTTTTATGAATGGATTTCATTTCGATTTCCGGGAGTTTGGCGAATATTTTTCCGGTCGGCCGATAAAACTTTTTATTATCGATTGATTGATTGATTATACAATAATCGAATAAACGGAAAAATTAACCAACTTCGCCGGCGATTATGGCTTCCTGTAAATGGGGAATCGCGCACTCCAGACGTTTGCATTCCTGGGTCGTGAGCGGTGGCACACCCAAATATTTTTGAATTCCACAGGGACCGAGTTCCAACGGTCCTGCGAAATACGTCACTTCCGGAATAACGCAGGAGCGAGTGTAAGCGAATTCGACGACATCACCTTCGTCGGCCAAGGCTACGCATGTAAACGATATTTTTCACATTTTTTTTCCTTTCTTTCTCCAGCGAAGGTCACACATGAGTTAATGACTCGCAATCACGTGGAATATTAACCTTTGCAAAGCGAGATGCAGAATCTTGCTGCTGCAAAGCCCATCGATAGGGAAGATATTCCTTTTTCTTTAGATTTTCGTGTAAATATCTCTTCTGCCATTGTTACCGCGTACGTTAATTTTCCTAATTCTTCCTAAACGGATTATCAGTCGCCAATTGCAAATTATCATGAATAATGGTGAATTATTGAGAATTTTTATAACTCATCCCATTAAAGAAAAAAATTCAAAAATTTAAAGATTCAAAAAGTTGAAAGAAAAGGCTCGAGCACTGACATGAGTGAATTCGCAATGTGGTTTCATCCCCGAGAAGACTGGGACACAAGTCTTCGAGCAGTTGCCACCAATGACCGGAACCGTAACGCACTCGGGTTCCAATTCCATGATTTCAGAAGCGAATTTGTTGGCTCGCATGGAATTAATTGTTGTTATTCCAAAAATTCGATTATAGTCGGAAAAACCATGTTTTTTGTAAATTTCGACAATCAGAGGGACCAATTGGTTGATAGGACTGGTTGCTAGAGCCACGAGAGCCTGTGTTAATAATTATGGAAATGAAAATGAAAGGGGGAAAAATATTTTAGTTGGAGGTTCAAATTAATTGGAAAAAATGTTGTGTTTTCACGGTTTCTGGTTTGCTGGTAATTTATTGGTTGGTCGGTGGAAATTTAAATGCCAGTAAATTCAAGTTCTCGAGGGTACGCAATGAAATTCATTTAAATTTGATAAATATTTTTCGCTCCTGCGGGGCTTAATTAACAAAGATTCGTATCTGAAGGAAGAGAGGAAGAAAGGGGGGGGGGGGGAGAGAAAACGCATAGAGGATCGAAAAAAAACAGAAACAAGGTCGACCACATCCGCTCTGGGCTTGTACACGAAAGCAACGTATTCTCCAACCGGGAGCCCATTATTTAGCACCGAAGCGAACAAAACGCATATACACACACATTCAGATCGGTTTATACACGGAACGCAGCGAAAACGCAGCGCCATCAGCTTTTTCTTATTCTCGTGACGTACGAATGAAATAAAGAAACGAAAATAAAACGGAAATGAAAAAAAAAGAATTAGAGTAATGAAAAAAATTTGTTGAGAAATGGAAAAAACTTGGGGAACGCCCTCGACCTTCGGAAACAACGACCACAAGTCTTTTGCGACCACTTCTCCATGCCTTCGAATTTTTCGACACAAAGTTTTCGAACGAGATTTTTTTAATTCATTTTCGAGGGAATCAGTTTGTCTCGATGGAATAAAAAACTTTGAGCCCTCGGGGCCTTTTTATTGCGATCGAACAGACTTTGCTGGAGAATACCGTTTCCGAAAACGAGCCACAGTTGTAAGAATCAAAGAATTTACCGTTGGACAGTATCGAATGACGTTCGGAATGAAATCCATTAGAATTTTCCCGTTGGCCAATAAAGCATCGTTGGAAAAATCTTTTCCATTGCAGGCTTCGCCGGCTGTGATGACAACGATCTTTGTGTCTTCCAATGTGTTTTTTAAACCCTCCTCAGTATTGTCGTAGTGAGTCACTCTGGATCTAGTGTCGATGTGGTTCAATTCTAGGGCGAGAGACGTCACATCGACTTTGTCATAAATCGTTAATTCGTCAATCAGGGAGGATTGCTTGAGGAGAAGGGAGAGACAGCTGCCTGTGCCGAGAAAGATTTCCAATTTTTGCCAATCGTAATTATTTGTTATTCACGTCACTCAACATTATAAAGATTTCTCTGCCTCAAGAAAAAATTCTAAGGGAACGAAATTTTCGATCTCGATCGATTGGCCAAGAAAATAATTCGTTCACCTGTTCGTCCAGCAGCACCGAAAACTGTGACTTTCATTGATTTCGAGCTGACCGTCGCCGACACGCTAAAATGACGAGGAAATATGCCACAAGCTCGCTCGAGCCTTCTCGTGGAGGACAAAGATTTTTTTAGGCCCAAAATTGAACGGGAAAACATTTTGCTGATTAAAAGCAAATTCCATGAGCTCGTTACAAATTTTTCAACGTTTTACCACGAAAACTGTGTATTATTCAAGGTTAAAGTCATATTGACAGCTCCAGACGTAATTTGGAGAAAAGAAAAACAAAAGCAACTTGGACCATTTTCACGAGAAAATGTGACATTTTTTTTTTGTTTTTTTTTTTTTATTCAAACTATTTTTCTTATTTCCTCAGTTTTCTCAAATTTCGTCTGTTCGTAGACGACTCGAGAGGCCCAAGACGTCAGATTATATAGCGTGCAGCTTATAATTCCTGATGCCTTTTTTCTGAGCCCGGAAGTTCTCACAAAGCTCCCCGAAGCGCTCTCCCAGGAACGCATTCCATACGAACTAACGCCGATATGATATTTAATTAATCCGCCTCAGAATTCCACAGAATAAAACAAAATTATTATTATTATTTCTCATCGCCATGAGAAATGTTTGTTAGAAAAGAAAAGGAAAAATTGTTACAACATTTCCATGTGTCCCTCGGGCCCTTACTTCGTGGCGAGAGAAATTTCATTGCCATTGCCAACGGAATAATAATAAAAAATTGTTCCCAATGTGTGTGTTTTTTTTTTTTTTCAATTCCGATGTCTTTTCCTTCATTGTTGCTCGCATGTGCCTAGTCAATGGAACGAATGCACACTCGCCTAATTAAGACAACATGCACTCAATAGACGTAACCCTAGGGTCAACCAGTTGACCCGATCACTCTTACGATTCGTCGATCGTCACCATCTGTTTCCACGAATGCGAACTGGGTGAAACGAAAACGTAAGCGCGCAACAAATCGAGCATGTGCGTAACGATTGCTATGCCATTGATATTCTCGACGAAGCTCCGTGATTGACGTTTCTCCGAAGTCTTATTAATCCCTCGCTACGAGATCTATAAGAGATTTTGCAGGTACTCTGAGATTTTTTGTATGGACTCGTTCACGCGGAGTGAGTATATTTTCCTTAAACTTTTCTCTTTCGTTTTTTTGTTTCTCTCAATTAATTTCTCTTTTCATTCAATAGCCCATTGATTACTTGACATGGCATTTTTCATATTGTAGGCAATCGAACTTCTTAAAAATTATTTCTGGTCAAGAATGAACGGAAATTTTTTTTTTTTTTTTCGAAATTCAACACCGCGAATTGGCTCATTTTGCGCTGAATCTCCCGTAAATACAAAAGCCATCCGGAGCATCTGTGCGCTGAATTCCTCGAAGGAGAAATTTATTGGAATGGCATGACTGCGACGCGTCGATCGACGATTATCGGTACGTCACACAGTCTTTTCTCATTAATTCATTAACCTCACGATCTCATAACTTCGCAACATCGAAATCCTAGACCTTTGATCCATCAGGCGAGAGAAGAATGAAAAATTGTTACGCCGGATACGCGCGCGGTTCATCAAGAATAAACCGATCAGCTGTCGAGAAACCGACTGTAGATTCTCGTCGTTTATCTCCGACGGAGCGATGAATAACTTGTGGAAAAATGTGTGGATGAGCCCCTCGAGTGTCGCGAATCTCTTGATAGTTTTAAACGATTTTCCAGCCGCCCGGAGCATTTTGGAGGAAAAAAAACGTACAGAGGACAAGGCATTTGTGCTGAATCCCGGTACGTTTTCAAAGTTTCAAAGAGCCAACTAAGCGATGGGGAAGAATTCTTCATTGCAAGATTTCCAGGATATGCCAACAAAGCGAGGAATTTCTACAGGCGGGAATAAACAAAAAGGCATGAAAAAGAATCCTGTGACTTGCTGCCGTGAGGAATAAAGCAGTGAGGTCGAGGTGAATATCGCAGGGAACTGCATCCTCGATTGTCTACATACACGTTTGTCTCCCTGGTTTTATTTATAAAAAATTCAAACGGATTTAGACTCGCCGCAGAGTTTCGACCGCAAGCAGGAAAAAAATGTCCAAGCCGGTTAAAAAAATGGTCCGAAAGGTTGACGACGTTCAAAAGAACGCAATAAAAACCGATCAGCCTCGAATTTCACGCTATTTAAAATGTTAATTATTCAAAAACTTACTCAAGTCCTATGATCGGTTAATATAAAATATTCGGCGGAAGAAAACTGGAGCATCATATTTTTGGAGGATTTTCACTCCGTCGACGCCATCAAACTCTTCGTAGATTTTTCTCAAACGTTGTTGAGTAAGCTACGTAGGAGTTTTGACTATTGAAACTTCTGGAAGGACCGTAAAGGCATATGAAAACTTTTACGAAGTCGGATCCCTTCTGAGTTTCGAGGAATCCACATCCCACCATGTTCGTATAGTCGCCAGTCAAATCTCTGTAGCGTCGAGAGCTGCAAAACGAATCAGACAATTTCACTCAAAGCTGCTGAACAAAAAACACGTGAGAACAAAAGTGAAAACTAACGCGGACATTTGTATCACTATTTTTCAAAAGACGAATTAATGGTCAAATAATTTAGTAAGACACGGAACGCGTTACTGGTCCGTTTGAGAATCGTTTACCAGCGTTCCTTGCCCTCAAGACTTTGTACAATCTCAACAACAAAAACATCGTGGAAAGCAAATTATTGAGCTACAAGATTTTGCCAAAATTTTTCTTACATTCTTACTGAAATTTTTCTGATGAAAAAGTTTTTTGTGTCGCTCTAATATTTGGCCGAGAGGCAGTTGAGAAACGTTTTTATCTCTTTATTAGAAATGACTGAATTTTGATTACTTCAGAATTCAGCATTATCCTCCAGCTGTGTTTTATATTGAAATTTCTTGAAATTCATTTTTTTTTTCAACGCGTCAATACCTGCTGAGTTTACGTTTAAAAATTCTCATGAGAATTTCCGCTCATGTTATAAATTCAGAAGTTTGTTCGTTACCTTCTCCATCTGCGAGCAATCAACCAATCATTTCCAAATTTGGCATGCACAGGGTTGGTGACACGCAATGAAACATAAAGAATTAGGACGAAAATTAATATCTTTGAGACGTCAAATTGCGGTTTTTTAATTTCGACATAATTGTGGACTGTCACTCGTCACTGTTGGGGGTGCTAATTTTCATAAACTTACGAGAAATTGTTGTTGAATCTCGAGAAATCGGGGAAGTTCCACTGGGCCATGGGCATGGCGGGTGTAAATACTTCCGGCATGGTCCAAGTGGGCATCGACCAAGTGGGCATCGTCCAAGTAGGCATTGGCCAAAAGGGCATCGATGGAGGTGTGGGCACCGGTGGAGGTGGTGCGAACATCGAATTGACAATGCTCGTGAAAGACACATCGCGTTCAGAATTCTCAGACTGCGACATTCGAGAGGTGCCACCTGTGAAGTGAAAAATCACGTAATTTTGAATTTTGTCATTTTCTGGATAAATCGACAAATCTCTGCGTCATTTTGTTCATCGGTTATGCGTGAAATTTTTCATTTTTTGATTTTTCTTCAAATGGCCTCGACCAGGCGCGCTTTAAGAATAAATCGCACTCGAATCTGAGAAATCAAATTGGTAGGAATGTGGAGAATAACGTGGGAGTCTTTCCAACAAAGTCGGTCCGGAGGACTTTATTTTTCAGCCGAACAAAAGGCACGGTTTCATAGGTCGGTGGAGCGTTGGACAAAAAAGTAGCAATGTGCTTTTGGAATCCATAGAATTTACGAATATTTCTCTACTACGAGCTATTCATCATGGAAAAAAATTGAAAATTCTGTAAAAAGCAAATAGGAACACCGCCAGCGATTGGCCGAACCGAAAGAGCAACGCAGTCTTCGTGTCACCAGCCATTTCCCTTGTTCTGTCGTCTACCATACCATCGAGAACATACCACGCGACGTAAACACTTTTTTTTACTGCGTATTTACGTTGGCAACGTTCCACTCTTTCCTTATCTCAGCCAGAGGCGTAAGACGCTCGCTTTATTATACATAAAAAAAAAAACTACGGACTTAATTATTCCTTTTACATGCCGTAGGTTTTGACCTTGGAATTCTAACACACAACGCCCCTAGAAGGACATTAAATATTGCCGATTCGGTGACGTGTCGCATTCTCAATTTTTCTAAATCACGGAAGAACCATAATGAGAATCATGAGATTTCAATAACGAAAATAGAAAAAAATTCTTTTTACTGAGCAAACTCAACTGAGCAAACTTACGAGAAAACTCAAGATCAGAAAAAAAATCATTTTCGTTGCAACTCACGCCAATTGATGTGCATGCCGCCTTTGGTGGCGCATTGGTTCACCACGGTTTGAGCCGCCGCGGCCAGATCTTTGGACCATGTCTGTCAAGTCGAAACAAAATAAAAAGAGAAATAAAAATGATTCCTTGATTGAAATTCAAATGATCGGATTATTGATTGAAAATATTAACCAGTGATCCTTGGTTGTTCGCTGCGTGAGCGGCGATGATTTCCTTGATCTGGTCATCGTTTAGGCCAGACGCGATGATCGTGCCACAAGCTCCACCGACGTTAATGTTCTGAAAACATGAGACATTACATTTTTTCGAATTTTCGGAGAACGGAGCATAGTTCGTGATTAAAATTCAACTACTCACGATATTGTTCTCATGGACCCCAGGAGACCCTGCCGCTTCGGTGAAAACCGCAAGGGTCGCCACGAAAATGAAACTATACAGACTGATAGCCATTTTTGAGCTGGCGTAATGAATTCTCGTAATGTATGATATTCTTGATTGAGTCCTGGTCGTTCACTGTGTAAAATAACACTTGTACGACCTGTATTTATACCTGTTCCCGTTGCTGTTTCGATGAAGATTCAAATAGGAGGAAAGAACACTGTAAATATTTACGAAACGCCGAAATATGGTATTCGCTTGATTTCTCATCCTTCTTCATCAGCAAATAGGATTACAGCAAATACAGGTGTCCGAAAAGTCATCTGTGGAAAATAGCGGAGCGTGTAGATCGCGAGATTCTGAAACGAAAAGTCCGTAACGAAATTTTTCTACGAGGCACCGTTGTACGGATATTCATGAACTTTATCAGCTGCGAGGAATCATTGAATATCGCGTTAACGGAGGCTCGTACAGAAAAATTGTTGAGAACTTTTCTTTTCGAAATTCCGCGACCTTTCCAACCCGCCAATTTGCGAGAGTGACTTTTGAGACACCCTGTATATCAAATTTTTGCAATGACATATATGGGAATAGTGAAAAGCGTTGAACAAAGCGAGCGCGTACGGCTTCGCCTGCGTACATCTTGGCCGCACTTGCGAGCTGCTTCCCCTTGACAGGACCGAGCCCTTGTTAACCGCGGAGTTCAGGGTTCAAGTCCCGACCGAAGGCTCGCGCGTGGGACTTTATTACGTGAACCATGAACGCTTCGCGCGAGATACGAACGAACGATGAATTCGAAGAAGTTTCTTCTTCTCCGTCGCTTCATTCTCTCTTTTATTCTACCCGAGAGTCAAAGGGCGACGTCGATTCCCCTTCAAGGGAGGATGATGAACCTTCGAGCATATTTCTTACGTAACTAACTTTAGGATGTGCGTGCCTCAACCATAAGATGTAGAAACATATATCGAAACTGAAAATAGTCCGAAAGATCAGCATAAAAGTGAAACCCGCGTTTTTTCAAGGAATGCATCTTATTGTTCATGCTTTTTATTTAGTGAATGCCATATATTGCGTTACGAAAATGACGAAAACATTATTTCGGGGTTATGCCTCTGTCAAGTCGTCATTGAAATAACACACAAGACTGGGCACGTAAATGTCCTCAGAAAGACCGCAAGCGACGTAGCGATCTCTCTCGTCGACTATTCCATTGTCAGTGAGAGTTTTATTCATGTCAATACTCTTCCCCTCGAATTTCCACTCGTACGAACCACCGTGTGCATTAAAACTATGAAAACGCTCTTGTATTCGGCGTATCGTGTCTTCTTCGCAAACCTAGGAATCATTTCGTCCGAGAATTTCCGTATTGCGAATACGCAGCGACACGTTTGTTTGTAAACAAAACGAACAGAGAACACCAATATATTTTTCAGCGCGATAACCTAAAACTCGACTTTCGATTGAGTTTTCATCCGCGTTATACGATATTTCGCCTTTGGTTACTTTTTATTAAACGCGTCGCCGTCAAATCGTTTCGCAATTTCCGAATTATTTTTCGCATTTATATGCGAATTTTTTTTCTTCGAGATCATATGGCGAAACCTCCGAAATTTTTGCCTTTAATTGCGCTACATCGCGGCAAGACAAATCCGAAAAATAAAGAGGACTTACCGAAATAACAACAGAATGTCCTGTAAGTGCATTGATAACGCGGCAAGACCTTGAATTCTCGGTTAAATATCCTTTGAGGTATTTGTCGTCAAGCCACCAAGGGCACTTGTTCAAGGGACGCCACATTGTTGTTGGAAGGCTGGAGCTGACGTCAGGAATCGGTCCGTGAGGACAGTACGGCGCTCGTGCACCGGTCAAGGGGTTCACGTGATATTTAATGTCACCTTTTTCATGATCGAACCAATGGCTAATGTCTTTTCCAGCATTTGCTAATATCGGTTTAATTTCGCGGCTGTGGGACAAAGGGAAAGGGACGTGAGGAAACGTTTGAACCGCGGCTTCGACTGTCATAGCTACCGGAAGTCATATTTTACGCGACCAAAAAGCGCCAAATTGTGCGAATCTGGCGCGAAATTCAATTTCGTTTTTATGGGTCTTACCAGTATTTCCAAGTATAGCAAAGTTCTGTAAGATCGTAAACACCCCCGAGATACGAGACCCAACAATCTTCCGGTTTATTATGCAAAACAACTTCTGCTGGCAGAAAATATTCGAGTTTCTGAAAATTTCGAGTCTCGTTCTCTTTCGAATTGTCCGCCATCTGGAAAACGCCGAAAAAAACGCTCGAAAAAACCTAAAACTTGAGGATAAACGAGATAAAAACTTGAATTACCCGCCGGAAATAATGGACGATGAATAGACGAAAAAATATCCCCCTATTCTTCGTCAGTCTTGCTTAGTAAATATGTCGTAGCATTAAAATCTTTTTACGAAGTATTGCGAAGTATTTGACGTTTTGACACTTTTCATACAACCGGATATCACTCCGTCGTAGAATAATCAAACACATACACAAGCTCACTTCCTGTTTGAAGTTGCACGTTTCAAGTTTCAACAAAGCCAAGACAGTGCGTGTGTGGGGGTTATAATATTTTCAAAGTTTTTTATTTTTTAACGAGCGTATATGATGGCTGATGATAATACGGATGCTAAGGTAACATTTTTGGTCTTGTAGAAAAGACTAGACTCTCTCGGAACAATGAAAATAGCATTGAAAGTTGGATGCCACTCGAGCCATTATTCTTGTCGTTACGAACCAACGAAATATTCGTTGGTTAGGTTAGCTCGCGTATTCCACCGGTAGTGCTTCTTCATTTGTGAAACGTATTGTTAGTGTTTTTTTTTTACGATGCTACCCGCTAACGTGGTAATCAATACAATTTTGTTTCTACAAATCTTTCCATACATCTGTCTCTGTCCTCTTTGCATAACTCCAGTTCTTCTCTCAAGCGACACGAGCTTTTGTCACTTGTAAAAAATTCCCCCCGGGCACGCGGTATATCGACCATTCGCGATCCTTTTAACCTCGAAACAAACCAACGCGTCGGCTTTGCTCTCCGAAAAATAACGTTTACGAACTCAATACTTCGTGCCGTTGATCGCCACACATGAATTTTCAGTTGTCGATAACTCTCTCAGCTTCGTTATTAACGATAACAAAAAAATCCATCATTTCCGAAAATCTATAATCATGCTCAGCTATTTTGTGCTCCATCACTCAAAATTTTCAAATCCAAATTGAAAAAAAGTTCAATTCCCATTTTGCTACGATTGTCCACATGTTTTCGAACTAATTTATCTGAGAATAACTTTCCCACCATAAAAATATCCCAAAATTGATGATTCTGCTTTGAAATTCTTTTGCGCGACGACCAATAGTTATAAATTTTCTATCCATAGACCGGTGTAGAGAAACGAAACGGTAAAACACGCCGAAGAGTCGCTGTGGAACTGTATTTGTCTCTTGTCGAGGTTCAATAAAAACTCAACGGCATTATTTTCTGATGCATCAAAATTTTGAGTTCCAAATATTGTCTAAAAATCCAAATTTTTTCCTGACATTTCTTGTTTTACGCCGAACAAATGCTCACGACATTGGTTCGATCCACGTCAAGAGACAAACTCCCGAATCTAAAAATGCAAGTCCTAGACTGGGGCTTTGTGGCCACAGATCAATCAACAGGTTTGCAGAGCTATTTTTGGCTTTTTTGCAGTTAACCAAATTGTTCTTCAATTAAAATTGCTCTCCGATGACACTGTTTACTTTCAAGGGTATTCTCCGTAAAACATTTTTCATGTAGCTGAATTCAAATATCTGTTCACAGGTTCAGGAATACAAAGACTCCTTGAAAACCAAGGTAATTATTCAACAGGAAAAACCTAAATATTTCCACCCTAAAACCGCAAACCAATTTTTTTTCCCTTAAACTATAAACCATGATAAATCCCATGAGTTCTTTGTCCGTAAAATCGTCCTGAAAACAGTAATCTATGGAGCTGAAGTTTGCAACGTTGAATTCAAACGAAAAATATTTATTTTTAGTGATGATTTATTCAATTTTCAAAGTTATCCAAATTTTTCAAGCTGATATATTTTTTGGGTCGCGAAAATCAATCGTTTTATCATGAAAATTCCATTATGCATTTCAATAATAAGTATTTGCACAGAAAAAATAGAAGTTCGTTCCATTCCAACGATACAAACTTCACTGCCATAGAAATCAGATTTATGAATACATGGATCTTTTTGGTTTTGCATGCCAAAAATAATGGCTTTGTGCAAATTCAGGTTCATGACGATTTAGTTGATGAAAAATGTTTAGAATACGTAAGAAGGCTGAAAAATTAACGCACTCCCATAGATATCTATATATCTATAAAAAATATCTATATATGTCTTTTGTATCAAAGGTTTTGATTTTGCAATCTTGGATATTTATAGGCGGAGCAACTGTTGCTGAAGGGTTTCCCTGAGAAAATAGTTAAACTGAACGAGCTTTTGACGACACCAAAATTCTGCAGAAGAGATCTGTCCGAAGTGTACCAAGAGCTAAATGTGCCCATTCCAGATCCGATAGTGCTCAACCATTCCGAAGATGAACCTACGAATAAGAGAATGAAACTAGACAACAGCGCAGATGGGGCTGTCACAACCGGAACAAAAGTTATGATATTGCCCAGTGGACCGATACTGTGCAACAAACCGATTTGTGATATGATTTGCATAGTCAAGCCGTACATACTTCAGCTCCTGGAAGACTCCAACGTCGTAAGGCTTTTTTTTTTTATAAAAAATACTTATTATCGCGAGGGATGAATTATCAAATGAATCTTTATGTTTGTGCAGCTGAAAATGTGGGTGTCTGTTATGATACCGAAGATCGAAGATGGCAACAACTTTGGCGTGTCGATTCAGGAAGACACTCTGGCTGAGATTCAAACCGTCGAGAGCGAGGCTGCCGCATATTTCGATCAAATCTCAAGGTGAATTCTTAGTTAAAAAATACTAAAAAACAAAAAAAAAAAAGAAAACGGTGAAACAGTCCTGGGAACATTTTTCCATCTCCAACAGTTTCGAGCTCTGAGCGCATAGAACTTTCGATCAATTCATTATTTAATTACTGAGGAAAATCGACTCATGGGTTTTTCTAGGTCGAAACGTTTCGATTGGTCGAACGGAAAGACTGAATGGCGTTTGATCGAATATTTTGATTCGCAGGTACTTCATTTCCCGAGGGAAAGTATTGAGCAAAGTGGCGAAATATCCGCATATTCTTGACTACAGACGAGCGATACAGGAGTTGGATGAAAAGGAGTTCGCGAGTTTGTGGTTGGTGATCAGCGAGGTCCGAAATCGCTACTGCGCGTTGCACGATCTTGTTATCAAGAACTTGGAAAAGATAAAAAAGCCACGTTCGTCAAACTCTCAGTCAATGTACTGAGGAAAAAAATGTATTATTGGGTAAACGCAAGAAGCGCGCCCGCGCCACGCAACGAATAATACACTCGAGAATGAAAAAATTAAACTTAGATGAGAACCGCGAACGAAACAAACAAAATTAAAAAGCAAAAACGATTGAATGAAACTAAGAATCTACATCAAGGATCCGTACTATGGTATTAATTTATTTCTATTATCCTTGTAACTGATATTAATTTCACAGCGTTCTTGGCGCATTCGATATTCAATTTGTTTCCCAACGATTTTCAGTTTCTTTTTTTTTTTCGTCTCGATCCTCCACCCTCGATTTCCGCAGTGAAATTATTTTTCTTTTCCGTTTTCACGTGTAATCTCGAATTTCTCACATTATTGTCATTAATCGAAATAAATCCTCATCAATTTTTCCACAAAGTGTAAATTGGCGTTGTATCCTTATTGCATAATGGTAAAAAAAAAAACAAAAAAACAAAATACATTAAAAAAGGCGAAAACGTAAACAATAAACGAATCAAATCAATGGATCCTTTCCCTGTTGTATAAAATTCATTTATTATCTTTAAAATATAGTCTTTTGTTCGCCGACAAGTCTTCGACAATTACTCGCCATGATAATTTCAGTTCGTTTTTCATGTCGATTTTGTTAAGTATTTGTGTCGAAAAGTATCTCGAAAAGTGAATAATCCATGATTTTATTTGAGACCAGCACAAACCGTGGTAGGCCACGACATTTTTCTCTCGGAAAATGCCCAAATATTCTCGATATGAAAAATCTTAAGCACGGTTTTTTTTCGTATAGTAAAAAGTTGTAAAAAATCTCTTATTCTACTTTATATTGAAGTGTATATAAAGAATTTGGCAACGATTTGAATACGGAACCTCCTAAGGTAGTCGTTTGGTCGTAGGCTGTGTGCAAACCTTGTTGCACACTTTCATCCGGAAGACTCGACAGTTCATGAAAAATGGGAGCTACACGTTGTGTCTTTGTCGTTAAAATAGGCGAAGCTTTCATTTTTGCCAAAATGTCGAGCGTGGTGAAGAAAAACGTAAATATATTCTTCGCGCGTTGGTGTCTCGCACTCTCGCGACTGTGACTCTACCATGAAGCGGTTCCTCTCACTGGTTGTCTTCTAATCTAAATCTAAATATTGCGGGTAATACTTTGTTTGAAATCATGTTTACTGATAAAGTAAAAAATGCAAATCAGTTTTGGGCTAAGTCCTAATCCTAATAAAAAATCTTTAGGAATTCACGATTTCTATTCGTTCTCGTTACTTTGTGAGTCGAAAATTTTTGCGTTACTTTTGACGAGTTTTAATCCTCGAATAGACCGGGATTCAGATAGCAATGCATGTTGAATCCCAGTGACTTAAGCGTCGAGGTCTGACCCTCGCCTGCACCATTTCGAAAATTCGCCAATCGCCTGTCGACCTAAAATAACAAAACAAAAAAAAATAGTATTATCCACTTTGAATTTTCCATGCAGTTGAAAAGTTCAATATTGTGGTATTATTCAAAAGAAATCGTGGATCTTGAGTCTCGATGGGAATCGTGCCTTGGCCATGGCTATGCTTCAACTTTTTTATTATAAAGATGAAACTTCAACTCGACTAATGAGAATAGTGATTTAATTACCATCTGAAATAATTCTTGGACATGCAGCTTGTGAGCATAGTTCATGAAGACCTCGCACAGTATTTGTATGTACCAACTTCCAATAACGTTATTACGGTAAGCCACGTAACCGTACATGGTCGCATGAGCAACCATAATATCTGAATAATTGCGTGAGGTTGCGCTTTCATCGATACCATCGGTAACAGTTTCTGGAACTATGTGGTGGTTGACACCCCTGGAATAAAAAATATAAAAAATATGAACACACATTCGATTTCGTGAAATAAAAAATTTCGAGTAATAAATGTCGAATCGCATAAAAATTGTCCAGTTACAAAATAAACTGAAATTCGAGTCTTTGCTTTCTTCCAATTAAAAAAATGGCGAAGTTTGCCGAAAAGATTTTTCCTCTTAATTACATGGAATAAGCAAATAGTGATCGTAGCGGGAAAGAATAATAAATGAGCAACGTACCTGCAGGCTTGGAAAACAAATATTTTCGGTTTTCGATCGAGAAACGGGCAGTTTTTAACGGTAAAACGATTTATGATCTCGTCGCATGATACTGTCACAGCACTTGAAAGACCATAATCGGTGCCTGCGAGTTCCGTGTTGGTGATACCTTTTTTCTCCTCGAGTGCATAGCCATGGGAAGACATAATAACGAAGCAAGAGTCAACGCGGCGAAAATCCTTTTTCGAGAATTTTTCGACGGCCTCCAAAATTTCCTTCAATCACAATTTTTATAATTATTCACGTCTTTCTTTATATTATATTATATATTATGCATGTAATATTATAATATTATATATTATTGTTGAAGTTGTTTGTATCAAATCATCCATATTTTATAGCCTTAAATTCATTTTTTGACAGAAACAAAAAAGGCCAAAACATTGGTTTCCTCAAAATGCCAAACAATTGATGACAGAAAATAATTTGAGTCAAAACGACCCGATATCGGTATCCATAGTTATATAATGTGTCATTTTCTCAAGCATTGTTCGCTTAATTCAACAAAGTCATTCCAGAAATCAGACATTGTTTTTTTTTTCTTAGGGTTGATGAATTTTTAGCTCTACCTTGCTGGTTAGATCCATGTGGGCCGTCACTTCGAAGCCCATATCCTCAAACAATTTTATCAAGCACGCTTCGTCACACTCTACAGCCTTTCGAGGCTGCCAGTCTTCGCGAAGAGATTGCTGAATCGTGATTATAAGAACGAAGCCGCGTGGTTTGCTTCTCATTCGGTATCTTCCCATGACTCCAACTCCTCGGTTGTCTCGAAACTTTGTGGCTTTCCGTACATTTATGACGAGAGGTTTGTCCTTCGAAGGGAGATTTTTATGGTAATTATCGTTCCTGTAAAAACATGAGAATTCTTAATATTCCTCGATTCATTAAAAGAAATTTAAATCCGGCATTCACTATTGAATGGGACGTGAATACTCACCAAGGGACGTTGTCTTCACTGTCGTCACTTCTGTCGCTCTCCCCACGTCCCGATCGTCGCTCGCTGTCGGAACGGTCACAGGTATCCTCCGCGGGTCTGTGACCTTGTAGCACGTCAGCCAAAGTATGGTGCTGTGTCTGACGCAAGCAGAAACCAAGATTCGTGAATGCATCTGGTCCACGGGTCTTAATCTTCAAAAGAATGTCGCGCACAGTTTCCTCCGCTGCGAGATTTTTCTGCAAGCATTTGCCAATCCAACTTCATAGCTCGAATCGGAAAAATTCGACTTTATCAAGGGGGGACAATACAGATTAGAAATTTTCCCAAGGAACGAAATGACGTTGGATGAAACAATAACTTGTCCTTCTTGGTGCAATGCTTGATTAATTTGAAAACAACGTAAAAAAGCAAGATGACGCACCTCCCATCGCACAACGTTTACGTCATCCGGATTGAAGACTCTCTTTTCAACTAATTTCGGCCATAATTTGACCATATTAATTTTCGGTGTAAGGAAATCGACACAACGGTCGATCATAGCTCGATCGTTTTTATTCATCTTGATCTTTTCTTTTTCGTTCACTGGAAGTATTAATAATTCGGGTCGTAGCAAAAGTGACACTCGTTTCTTCCGACGAAGCTACAAGGACAATGGCCTGTTTCGTACGATTGTAAAATGTTTAGACTGGAGTATTGAGGTTGAGAGACTGGATACTGAAATGTCAGTGGTTGAGTGGTCAGGGTCACGGATACACGCGGGAAAAATAGAGCCAGAGATGAATAGGTAGATCTCCAATGCTACATGGCTCAAATGGTTCCTACACAGCGTCGCTTATTCGTAGCGGCCAACTAGTGAAACTGCCGTAGACGTCTTTCTGCTCGGTCGCGCTTGCAGAAGCCCGATCCGCTCGACAGAGAACTGGCACATGTATTATGCGGCCATACGCCATAAATAAGTGCAAAAAAGATCATATATCCCCACCCTTTTTCAGTGAAAACAGCGGTTGAAGTTGAAAAATTGGAGATCTCCCTATTCATCTCTGTTAGAGGCTGTTACGGCTTTGTCCATGGAGAAGCAGGAACAATAAGCGTAGAAAATACGTTTCCAGGTAGTAAACCGAAATAGGAATAAATACATAACTGTGGGTATCGCACGAAACGTAATCTTGAATACCAACAGCGTGAAAGAATCGTATCATATCAGGAAAATGGATTTGTGGAACCACAAATCGCATTTACCGATGGTCGCTCATGTATCGGAATGTAGTAAAAAAATAAACTATACCGACGACTACAAGCGTTTTTCTTTTTTCTAGAATTTTTAATCGAAATTTTTCGCCTCTCGTGCGAAGAAGTTATAAAAAAAAATTGATTCAATTAACGTTATGAAATTTTTTCGAACATGTGCCTTTATTAATCTGTCGATAAGTAGACTGCTACATGAATTCCATTATACTGCACATTTACGTCGTGACCAGAATAATATCTCGCTCTCGAGAGACTACTCTCTGCATTATTAAAATTAACCGCGGCGAGTCAGAGGTAGTTTTCATGTCTCATAAAGATTATTGTGCACGATACAAGAGAATCGTGAAATTTTCCCTTTACTCACAAACTCGGAATGTAGCTGCTACGTATGAGAGACGAATTTATATCTGTTAAAATTTCCATTATTTTCATTCTGCTCGTGCATTTTCGAACGCTTCTGTGGCACGCGTAATTTGCTCAAACTCCATAGAAGCATTATTATAGTTAAGGAAAAGATGAATGACTGTTGGCTTATTAATTTCTTTCTCCATTTGAGGCAATAAAATCTTGGTTTTATGTGCGCGTAAAAAAAGAAAAAAAGAAGCGATGAATAGACAATTTATTGAATGAAAAATCGACCTTCAGCATTATTGCGTGTATTGTACAAAACTCCCACGTGCAACAATATTCTAGTCAATATTAAGAATTGCTCGAAATATTCAAAACACACGTTGGTGCAATATTCAAAACGCCTTTTGCTACATCGAGAAACAAGAGTTTTATTCCAATGATCTAGTTTGCCTGAAATTTTGTGAAAAAAATAAAAACGAATTGGTTTTGTCAGATTCATCCGATAAAGATGAAACATAACCTCAAGAATTTCGTTATTTGTACACTAAGAAACAAAGATCCTTGTAGGAAGGAACTACGGGATTGTGAAAATGATTTTTGATTGATAGGAATTGACAAGAGTTGATAGCATAAAAAAATTCAGCCATCCATTAACACTGACAGTTTTTCTTCAGTGTTTTTCACACCAGGATGCACGTCAGGGCAGTGAATTTTTTTTACACAGACCGAGGATATATTTGGCGATGCTATGGAGCACACGTATCCTTGTCTCTCTTCCAACTCTCGTTTCGTTGTAGTGTTTACAATAAAATTAACTCCTACATCGTAGATATGAATGGAATACGCGTTTAGCATGATAAAATGGCCTGGACCTCTGGGCAGAAGAATCCTTGGGAATGCCACATAAGTGACGACACGGCCGATTTTTTTCATACATGTGTATACGGGGTGTCCCAAAAGTGAAGCAGTATTTTGATGGGATCAGAAAGTACGTGAGATTCTAAAGAGAAAAGTCCTCGATCATTTTTCTCTCCGGGGCATCGTTGTCAAGATATTAATCAACTTTGCTACTTGACGGGCTGTCGGTAAACACCCAATATTTCGATAACGGCGCAACTGAGAGAAAAATGCCTGGAAACTTTTCTCTTCGGAACAACACGTTCCGTTCGATCATGTGAACAAATAAACTCTCTTTTAGGATCTACGATTGTCCAGCAATCCGTAGCGTAAATCTTAGACAGGAAGGATGAAATGAAATTAAAATTAAAATTGGACGACGAATCTCTGCGAAATACGTAAAAATATTTTTTTCATATCATAATTTGGGTTTTCGTCATTTGCAAGAAATTTTTTTAGTACAATTTTTTTGGTTCGATCGATTGCGAGATTTTATCCGATTCGACAGCAGGAAGGAAATATGTTTTTCTGATGAATCGCCGAAGTCGTATGAGGGAGCGTAGTAAAATCGTGTTTAGCCACGATAATGCGTCGTTTAAGGGGTTGCTCGGTGAATGAAGATAATTTATGTCATACAGAGGAAAGACACATACACGCATGTACGTAAGAAATCGCAACACAGTTAGATGGGAAAGAGGCATTGGACCCCATGGTCAGGCAATTGAGAGAGAAAGGAAATGTGATGAAACGCGGGAGAAGCAAGAAGGAAGAGAATATATCGGGCGTGATATCGATTTGGCATGGTCGCAGCAGCGAGGCCGCACCCTTCGTTACCCCCCCCCCATGACCCGTTCCGGGTTCGGTCATACGCTCCTTTTAACAAGTACATCCAAAAGCACTAATGAAAAAATTCATTTTCCCTCGAAATCATGACTCAAAGGAGCCTCGAGAAATGCAATTAAAAAAAAATAAAAAAATAGACGACTCTCCGTTTTCGTATGACCTTTATGTTTGCCCTGAGAGATCAGATTTTTCTATTGAAAATAAACGTCATCGTAATTTCGGAAACTAAGGGGAGAATTAATGATTTGTAAATGGCGAAAAGCCACCCCTGTGTCTACACCCCTCGTGGGTGAACTCCAATAAAAATCATGCAACTCGTCCAGGGCTGTGATTCGCCATAGTCCCTGAGAGATCATCGTGCGCAGCATCCTTTATGGATCAATCCTCATGAACCACCCCTTTTGAAACAAAATGGCGGATATTATGGGGTGCAGCATCTCATGCATTGGAATCTCCGGGGAAAATACGAGAATTTCTGCGTTCAAGATAAAATGGAAAGCAAAAATAGCCGAAAAGAAATAAATCTTTGAGAAAATTGGGAAATGAAAAGAAAACACACGTTTATATGTAAAAGCATGGGATTCGAGAAATAATTGTTTCCGACTGAAATCTTAAAAGTTCGAGTATTTGGGGCTTGCCAAATTTATGACGATGGGGAATGAGAGAAAGATCAACGTTTTTCAAGGATGTTTGCACACATGATGTCAAGGACAAATCAAATGCAGTCGAAATGTCCAGAATAGAAACATATTTCAGGGTCTCTGAGGCTACCTCATTCAGGTATGACCGCGTCTATGTCACGCACCATGCGACGACCCCCATACAATGACGTAATTGTCAAATTCCTGGGAGAGGAGCGTTATGAGTGAAAAAAAAAACATATGTGACCTCTCTGGTATTGCTTCAGCTCGAGAATCCGGACTAATATGGGGAGACTGGTCGTCCCATCTTGGATTCGGTTTTACTCTTCGCATGTCCCATGGGAAGCTGTTGCTCAAACAACACATGATTATGTGTACCACGCAATATTTCTCATCAAGCATGCCTTACATGCAAAATATCGACTCGCCAGAAAGGACGGGGCCATATTTAA
Organism: Campopleginae sp. 14b; assembly: GCA_030522525.1. Lineage (NCBI taxonomy): Eukaryota > Metazoa > Arthropoda > Insecta > Hymenoptera > Ichneumonidae > Campopleginae sp. 14b. Next base: position 31,869 of record JAPYYS010000012.1, read on the forward strand.
AAAAATAAAACATAAAACACATTTAGAAAATAAAACACATTTTTCGACATGGATAAAAAGTATTTTTACGAAAAAAATTCAATTTTCAACAATTTTGATGCCAATCTATGATTAATAATTCAATTATATCGCATCAATGGGGCGTCTATTTTAAGAATGCTTGAGAACTTTTCATTTCGGAATTCCAAGTTCTATCAATTCTATGAATTATCTAGAGTGACTTTTGGGACACCCCGTATGTATTTTTCTAATACCTGGACCAATCTTGTGCTTATTTGTGCATCACGCATTGGTGAACGTGCCACGCATCGCATAAAAATCCGTATGTGTCATTTCGATCCTTGAAAATGTGTACAGCTTCCTATAAGTCGCATGTACGTGAGTGTGTGTTAAAGAAAAAAAAAATATATATATGAAAGACAAAAAAGTAAGATGGATTAGCCATCGTACACCTGCGCCAATCTTGACTGCGCGACAGGCCAACGTAGATAGAAAAGATACAGCCACTTCTCTATCCGGTTTGCCTCGAGTCTCGTCCTCGTAGAATCAAGAAATGTCGTTCTTGTGGTTGGCAAAAGAGACTCGCCAGTGTTTTGATGCCAAGTAATTAAAAAACAAGTAAAAATGGCCGAGAAATGCGGTAGCGTCTCGTTGCCAAATAAATATATCTGTTAAGTATAATCTCCCAAGCATGAAAATGCAATAATTTTGTTCCTAGAGCTCAAGAGAATGTTCTTTAAAATAACATTTTCATTCTCTCACAAGAAAGTTATTTTTTGAGAGAATTTGAGAATTTTGCATTTAGAAATATGTGACAGATTTTTTTATTCCCCCTGAAAAAAATGACTCATAGATTTGCAATAAAAGCGAATAATAACAATGATGACAATAATGCTAAAGTTATTTTCGTATTGTTGCTGCAACGACTCAACGTGGGCAGAAAATTCTTCAATCTTTCAGTCTTTCTCTAAACATATTTCCTCTTCATCGCCATACTCACATGTATGAACACACCTATATTTTATTATCGCATTGAAAACTGTAAACGACACACGGTTATTCATGCATGTGCATTTCTAATCGAAAAGTTGGAGTGATAGAAAAACCGAAATGCGTATAAAAAGGCTAAATAATGTGAAGGAAAATAACGGAGATTATCTATCGATGTTGCCTTATCTCGAACGCCATCATCTCAAATTTAAGCGTCATCCGAAGATGATAAGAGACCCAATTCATCATAACGACCAAATTTATCATTCGAGCTGGTAGCAACTTTCTTTCTTGGATTTTATATCTTAGATAAAACTAATCGACGAATATAAATTTTCCATTCATCGGATACAAAACGAGGAAAAAAAATATGTGGCGAGGACTCTAAACCGCGTTTTTTAGATTAATTTACTCCCGACGTTCTGCAGGTTCGATACTAAAACAAAAAAGTTTCCTTTAAAGTACATTTCGAAGTAAAAAAATAAATGAATAAATGAGAAATAATTGGATCGCGGTTTCGATTCTGACAAAAATTCATCTTAATCGATTGCTCTCGTCAAATCTGTCGTATTTTTGTTTGAAAAATGTGTTGGCGAAGCAAAAATGCAGAAAAAAAACGCAGCATCACGCGGTTACGGAAAGAATCTTGAGAGCTGTGGAGCGCGCTCTCTTATCACGAGAGAGAAAAATAATGAGAAGAAAGAGAGGAGGCTGGGTGAGTTTTGTCTCGGCTCAGAAGTCTCGCGAGAGTGGCGAGAGATAGGATGTTTACTCGGTGCTTGCCGACGACCCGTGACGTTCAACCCTCGTGTCGAATCGATAACCTTTTTCTTTATTTCTTTTCCTCTTTCTCTGTCTCTCCTCGCTTCGATCTTCAATATTAAGTGTGTGTATATTAATCTGAAGTGTATATTATGTACTGTTAGGTACACGTATTTCGAAAATTTCTCGTGGAAACGTCCAATAATCTTTAATGCCATAAAACTGGCGATAAAACCGATTTTTTACTCAATAATCTCAATCCTCGAGAAAAAAATTATCCTGCACGATATTGCCGCGAGCGTAGAATTAGTGAGCGTGATGAAAAAATTCGAACAAAATTGGACGAGCCGAGTCAAAAATTCTCGACTACATTTCGTTATCGAAAACATCATTTTTTTTTCTTTCTATTCATCGTGAAGATTCGTGACGAAATGACAAGAATTCCGGCCGTAAGTCTTGGCAGTATTTTTTTTCTTATTCCTTTTGGAACGATCATTTTTTTCTTCGATTTTTCGCAAAAAAAAAAAATATGTGAATGAAGAGGAAGTGAATTGGTAGCTATTCAAATGTGAACATTTGCAGGGATCAAAAACGCCGGAAGCAAAAATAGAGTGTATGGCGCGTTGTCAATGAATATTTAGACTGGCCCTCGACCTCACGAACGACCACGACTTCTGCACTCTTGAATCAAAGCTCCTGTAACGGTATAAGAGGCACATAAATAATAATAATAACAATAATAATTAACAGTTTGATCACGAATACTAAAAGAAAACAAGAAAAAAAAAAAAGAAAATCGCACTTGAACGATTAATCAAAATAGACAGAAGAATGTTGAGCGAATTCACTTCGTTATATTTTAATCCCCGTCCGATCGAAACTTAACAACTCAATGAATCGGAACGATTCGATTTTTTTTCTGAATATAAAAAAAAAAAAAAAAATGTAATGTGATAAAACTATAAAAAACTGAAATTTTTATGAAAAAGCGATCGAAATAAAAAAAGCAATTACGTAAAATCGTAAAAATTTAATTGCTTCCTCACATTTGCTTCTATAAATAATATGAGAAAGTATAAAGAAATAAGAATAGTGTATATCAAGGCAGCGAATGAATGTGGCGGAGCGACGTAATAACGCAAAAGGAATAAAGCTCTGTCTTTTTCTCGGTTGAGCTCGAGAACGTGGCGCGAAATAATGATGTTTTCCGGCCTCCGGGAGAAGGCAAAGGTTAATCGAGGAATGGACTGCATTGTAAGTATGCAAGTCCTCGAACCACCGATCGCATGAGAGCTGTGGAGAAAAAAACTTGGCAAAAGAGAGAAAAAGCGAAAGAGAGGGAGCGAAAAAACAAGAGATGGAAAAATAATATTCATGCGTACACGTGTACGAAAATACGAATACAAAAACGATTGATGCGAATCTATTTTATCGATGCGCAAACACACACACACACACACAGATCATCGACGATACAAATGTTCGTTAATCGCGAGCGTCTCGTTACATCGCGTGTGAATTATGGAAAATCTTTATAAGCTCGCGCGCCTACGTTTTCACACTTATTATTTAGCATATGACTATACAAGAAAAAAAAATAAGACAACGACGATTTAGTACCGATTTATCAACATTTTTCCTCACATTTTTTAAACTCCAATCAAAAGGCACTCATTTCGCAGGCTGCGAATCTAAAAACCTTGAATTTTTTACTATCATTTTACGCAATGATCTTTCTTGATCGCAATTAATTTGACGAACAAGTTGGAAAATGCAGTTCATCTCGATTTTGTTCCAAATTACCGTTTTGTAAATGAATTCAAACTATTGCCATGAAATCGTTGATGGTTCTGAATGGATTTCATTTAAGTGAAGAAAATCCTCGTTTTTCTGGCGTTTCGATCGATTCGAAAGAAAAGGGAGAATTTGAAATGATATTGAATCAATGAAAGTATATCACGATGTAAAGACATTTGCTTCGGAGTGCAATGTCTTTGTTTGGTCATCGTCCAGATAATTGTTGATTGAGCAGAGGCATAAAAGCTGGGCGACAATTAAAAGCTGCATTAACGTACATGCGTTTACACGGATGGTATTGTAACCTTAGCGACTGGAGGCACCGCGTATCAACCTCAGCAGAACAGAAAAGTCGATTCTCACAAGCCTGTCGACCTCGAAGATTCGATCGATGCAAACATCATCCTGTTTGGCCTTCTTCTCTCTCTCTTTCTCTCTTCTGAGACGATTAAATGTTAGCAGGTAGATCCTTTGCAATTAAGAGCCGTTTTATATCACCACTTTCGTTAAACGAGACGATTAATTCTCGAGATTCCTCGAGCCTCGAACGATGAGAACGCTCAAAAATGCGTATTGGCCTGATTTATTAATATTTTTGCCTTGAGTTACGTCCGAGTTGACGTGTTTCCTTTTTTCAAACGTTTTACGAAATTTATCGAATTCGAATAATTTCGAATTGATAATTTTTAAATTTTTTTTGAAAAATTGTAATTTTTTCGGAAAAAAAAGTCGTTATTTAATCTTCTGATGCGATGAGCGATAGAGCTTTCTCGAATTTATAGTTTGCCAAGTTCATTAACCGATAGATTTTCGCGCGATAAGGTCAGCTAATTTAATTCCGACCGGATTTAAATTGACCTCGAGGTGTCGCATCCGCGCCTCTGCCTACTCGTGAGTCGAGTCAAAAGAACAAAAATAGAGGCACAGCTTTGCCGAGTGCCAATTGTTGAAACAACAAAACTAAAAAAAAAAAAAAACAAATAAAAGATTTATTCGACGGTGAATGTCGATTTCGCTCCCTGTGTCTGCCATTCAGTAGAGGAGCCCGGTATACAGCCCTCGAGGGACGACTTAACGCTCAGCCACTCCCCTGCTATTGACCCTCTAAAGAGTTCTTCGACCCTTTTTTTGGTTCCGAAGAATAATTAAAAAGATGCCAACGAAATTCGTATTTGAGCAAAGATAATTCATTTTTTTCTAAATTAAAATTATCGTGGTCGTTTCATTAGGATTTGCTGAAAATATAACAATCTCATTTTTTTTTTCATCATTTTATTCTCGTCTAAGAACCAGCGATGGAGGATTTTTTTTTAAATTCAAACATTACCTGATTTTTAAATCGTATTTTTAGGATATTTAGGAAAAAAAACTGTTCCATTGATTTTATCGATTTTATGAGCCAAAAAATAGTTCGTCGATTTTTCCATCACACTGTGATTACAAGGAAAATTTTCTGGTGTGACTGGAATGGAATCAGGATCATGAATTTTATGTTATAAGACGATCGGAGAACGAACCTTCTGGAGTTCGTTGACTGGGGGCGCGAGTGAAGAAGTTTAGCTCGAAGGGTCGAGGATCTTGGACCGGTTGGTCAACCGGGTTTGCCCTTCCCATTTTATTTTATCGTTCTCTCTTCACCGACCAAGTCCTGATGGCCAGAAACCTCTTGGAAGAGAGCCCTTCGATTTATAGTGGATCAGGAATTATCCTCCCTCCGTCCTTCCCCAAAGATCGTTCCATTACCTTGAAACCTTTTCGTAGGCACAAAAATCAGAATTACAAAAAAAAAGTAAAACAAAATAAAAAAATAAAAATAATTGTTCCAGTCTTTCACGCCGAAACGTAAAAAAATTCATGAAGGGAAAAGATGAAGAAATGTCCCCTGTTTTTCTCACTACAGGTCCATTAAGAATCCTTTTTTTTTTGTTGCCCTCATAACCGTTTCACGAATCTTAACCTACCCATAGGAAAGAGAGACCTTGGATATTAAGGTAGCTCACCTTACAACCTGTTCTTTATCTTATCTCCCCGGTAATTGAAAGAAAAAGAAACGATACCATGTCCATGGTAGCACAAATTTCTCAGAGTTAAATTCAATAAATAGGCAAATCGTAAAGTCAAATGGTCCTGACAGTTTACATTTTCTATTTATTCGCCGACTGATAAATAATTAAGGTCCGATCACCGTATTAACGTAATTAGCGATTGCATGAAATAATGAACCGCGACGAAATTCCTCATTCAGTGCGTAAACGACCGTTCAACATTATTCAAGAACTTTATTAATTTTTATGTGATTTATTAATCTCAGATTCAAAGAAAGGATAAAAAATGTCGACTGATTCGGTTTCAGCTCGAGAATACAATGTTTTTTTTTTTTTTTCTTTTTTTAAGGCTTTTGCATCTTCTCCCGAGTTTCTCACATGTCTCCGTTTTATCGTTCACCGCGTACATTTATCGTTTAGATTTGTATCGCACGTTCTACTTATAGCTCTGGCGCTTTTGAGCTGATAAGGAAACACGAACGATGAGTATATTGCCTGTAAAATTGTCATGAGACCGATGAAACGGTCCCAGAAGAGCGTAAAAAGAATTGGGCAAATACTTTGATCTTAAATCTCACAGAGTTATTTCAATGATACAAACGCGAATGTCGAAATTATTTGATAATTGAAAACCAAAAAGATGATTTCAGAGTCCTGAAAAAAAAAGATCATTTTTTCACTCAATTGTTGAGAGTCTCTCCGATGGATTTGCCTCTGCATAAAGTCTCAGCTATTTTCGTGGATCGTTCATAAGATTTGTAATGGTTGTAAGGGCGCAGGGGTGGGGGCAAAGGTCAGGAGCTTGAATATTCGTGATCTGGATGTTGCTATTAAGTTTGGCTATATTTATAAACAGCATTTATTACTTTAAAATTATATCAACCAAATGATATCGTTATTGTAGTGAGTTTAGTGACGAGGCTCGTTTATAACATTTGTACATGTTTGGAATGGTTGGTGAATCGCGGCAATTTTAGTATGTGTCTGTGTATATGAGAATTTCATCGTCTACGAAGTATAAAGTGGGTCGCACGCGAAGCCTCTGCTTCTTGCTCTCTCATTTATCTTCTCTCGAGGGTTAATTCGACCCCCCGAGTTCCTTATCACTCGTGTCAAATGGGAACAAGGGTTGCCAGCTCAAAGCAAAATGAGAGTAGCTCGAAAAGTCTCGAACACAGGAAGTGTTCACGCCTTACAACTCGATCCCTCATTTTCAGTAATTTTTTGAAACTCCCCTTCGTGTTCCTTCGTCCTTTTTACAAACGTGTCACGTCCTCGCTGCGCGACTTTGAAATATATATTTATCTGAATCACACCGCAATCCAAGAAAATCTTGAAAATATCGGCAAATAATGAGAAAAAGCTTGAAAATTGGGCGACGAATGAGACGAGAAAAAATTGAACGCCGCGTGTCGAGAACTCTGGTGAAAAAAAAATTGGAAATTTTCGAGAGGATCTGGATTCGAATTTAGACTCGGCGATGAAACTGAGGGTCGCGTGTACGTGGAGTTTCGCGTGGAATAAACGCGGAGAGAAATTCATGCGTTGAATATGATATATCAACCTACCGTATAATAATATCGCGAGGAGCTAAACTCGTCTCGCGACTATATAATAATCCCGCCACCCCGGGCAAATGCGGCGTTGGTCGATCGGTTGGCTCGGCGGGCCCTCTCGCGGAGTCCCGCGGTCAGAGATCCTCGACCTCGAAAAAACTCTTCTCTCTTCTCTCGGCCAAGGTGGTCACACGTATGTAAGCGAGAATATACCAACCACACCGAGATTCTGATGCTAAGATAAAACGACGAGTAGCAATCCTTCGATCAATCGGACCTCAAATCGGACTGCGATTAATAGTGACGAAAAAATGTCAATCATCCGTTTTTATCATTCCACTTTTCCCTGGCGAGTAAAACTTTGAAAAACACACCGGGCGCCAATAATTCTTGTCAATTTCGATTTAATTTTCACGAAAATGTCTCTCAAGCGTTTTTTTTTTTCAGCACATCGATCCCATTTTTGAATAAAAAAAACTCCTCGAGTTTCTAATTCGTTTTGTCCCAGAACGATAAATCCGTATAAATGAGAATTTAATGAGCACCAGAGTCCAAAAAATCGACAAATCGCAGGTTTTCTATTTGTCGTATATTCCTGAAGCGTGAATAAAGAGAAACGAGTAGATTATTTTGAAGAGTGCGTACGATACATGAGAAATAAGGTTCTGGCGATGCTGTGAGAGGCAAAAAACAGGAACCGTCGAGCGACGGGTGTATATAGAGGGTGCTGGTTGATTTCGTGATGCCTGCACAGCTCTCTCGTGGTCCTCGTGTCACCGCGTTCGAGATATCAAGGAAGAAGAGAAACTGCCTGGTAAGTTTTCTCTATAGAATCACTATTTCGAGAATATAATTAAATCTTTATGGAGAGAAGGGAAGAAAGTTTTTCGTTTATGCAACAACAACAACAAAAGTTGATCTATCCATACGGGCCACATATGCACATTGGGCCTGAATAAGCCAATCAGGAGAGGAACTATTCTTGCATATAATAACGATTTTATGCATCGGTTGGTAGACACACGTGGAGTTTATTCGTTACGTCACGCGTCAAGCCGACCACCATGAAAATGCAGGCAGGATCGTATGTCTACCTTCAAATATGCACACTAAATACAACGGGAGAATAGAGGGTGTCCGAAAAGTAGTGCCAAAAAATGCACAAACTTGAATTGTCACGCAATCGTGAATAAAAAAATTCTCAACTATTTTTGTCTTTGCCCAATTCTGTTGATTGTCAAGGTTTACTTCTCGGACACCCCGTATATGAGTTTGCATGCATGATCGCAACTGGGATTGACGTCATGATGCTTATATCGGGAATAAAGCCGACAGAATCGATCGATTATTCGAATCTTGAATTTATACATGAATTTGGAGTCTGAATCGAGTGAAAGACGAAACTGATAGCGAGGAGCATCTTCCTCTTTGTTGCATTATGGATCGACTGAGACGTATGGGGAGCCAAGATTCATGATATCGTCAACGATTTTTTATCTCCACTTGGCGATATATGTTGCTTATAGAAATTAGACGATTCCCAGAGAGAATTAGACGAAGAAAATCCATTTTCCATGATTTGTATATTCGAATTCATGGTAATATTTGCAAGTGAGAAAAAAAAAATCTGTGAAACGATTTATCGAAATATTGAAAGATGCTCTCGACTTTTCTCTCGCTTTGTTATCATCCCGCGAGTTCAACGGAGTGCGAAAATAATTAAAGACCTCGTGTCACTGGTTATATGATTTTTTTTCGTTGCATTACTCGGGAGTCGGAGCGGTAAATATGAAGCGAGAAAATGATAAAATTCTTGTACAGCTCGAAGGGAATAAAAGTAAAGAGATCGTCTGAGGAATGACGAGTGCTACAGGGGATCCGAAGAGTTACGTTGAAAGTGAGACTATCCGCATATGAGGTCGAATTTCATGAATAAACCTTGATAACTCATCGACTGCAGCGAACGTTGCAGCGAAAAATGCCACTGGACTTTTCGATGGGGAATTGGAGAATCTATCGGAAGATGTTAATATTGGGAATGACTTTTGGGACACCCTATATAACGTCGACTATCCGTGTATTATTAGTTATACACGAAGGAGAGTCCTCGCGCCTTGAAAGATGCCATTCCACGTGTTTCTCTAGCATCCATGTCCACTCGCTATCTATAAATGTATTAATCTTTCTCTATCTCGAATGAAGCTCGCGAGGAATGGATTTTCTATCCCCCCGGATTTCATGTCCTCTTTGCTCTCTCTCGCAGGCTTGCTCTGTCTCTCTGCATACTCTCCGAGACGTCTTCTCCACGCATTAATTTTCTCGTGAAGACAAACTCGCGCTTTATATTCTCGCCCTCTTGGATCGTATCCTCATCCACGAGGAGCTATTATACTTATTCCTATTTTTATTGTATATGTTGCGGTGTGTATATTTGTGTGTCGTAGTGCGTTCTTGGTTCTTGGACGACGAGCTTGATTTACTCGAAACAAGTGTCACCCTTGGATTTATATTTAGAGCGTGTTACATCGTCGAAGAAGCCTCTCGCGGGAGGGGTGAATCTCGACACTTAATCCCAGGAGACTCCCGAGTCTTCGAGTAGGACTCTGCAACAAGAACAAATGGAAAACATACCAGGCTGAAGAGCAAAAGAGCTATGAACTTGAAAAAAAAAAAACAAAAACAAAAACAAAAACAAAAACCACAAGATATCCCACTCGAAAAATGAGCGATTAAAAAAAAATGTTGACCAAATTTTCGTGAATAAAATCATTGTCTCGAATCAATGATGAATAATTACTCCGAAAAATTAGTTAAAACATTTGGTCAAGCCATCGGTGTGCTAATTCCGAAGTTAATTGAAAAAAACGTTTGTTTCATTAAACTCTAATAAATATTAATTAAAAAAAAGAAGGTAATGATAATGCGAGTGTGTTGGGAATGCAAATCACTATTTGGTGGGCTCGTTCGGACCCGCGAGAATTTGTTCGGAGCATTTGCTGGTGCGCGCCTCGAGAGGGTTGTTGCCATGCGAGGCTAGTCTCAGCCGAGCTGGACAGCGACCACGACACGAGGCGGAGAAAATCGTGCAAACCCATAGCAGAGGAAACAGCACACGCTCTCTCGACCGCGCCCTCCTAACCACGCCGTAGGTAGTAATTGATTGAGCCGCGCCCCTGCTGAGGGTGTTGTACCTTCAACTTTTACCTACTACCATATTATGTTCGTCTACACTAATACACACATATTTATGTATTTATGTCTACGTGTAACGCGTGTACCAACTAAAATATCGATATAGTAAAACGTTCGACGGAATTTTGGGCTTAGAACTCTTCCACGATGCACAATCTAACTTCCAAATACTGACCAACACGATGTATGTGAGGAATACCCATAATTTAAAAAAATTAGACAATTTTATTGATCATTTCATTAAGAAGTTCGTTGGCAGATATAAATGGAAACCATTTCCATTTTTCGTTAGTCCGTCTTTACAGATTTCCCCTTGGGTATCTGAGAAAAAAAGAAGCATCAATTCCAAGTTTTCGTAATTTTTGTAAAATCGAAACGAGCGACGAGATGATCGCGTGCTGCAACGTCTTTCGTTCGACGACCTCGAGACGAAGTCGGGCTTCGAAAACGTCGCGCGAGAAACTTTCTCCTCGTGGCGCGTCTACTTCGTTTCGAGTCCCCGTCGAGTTCTGCATATGGGTTAGTCAATGCTTCGACCAATATATATGTATGTACGGCTGTCCTACTCATGGGAAAACTTCGAAATTACATCGTCGAAGTAAAACGACTTGGTACGAGGTCAATATTCTGCTTTCTTTACGTAGAAAAATCGAAACTTTTTTTAAAATTCGTTTTGCAATTTTTTTCAAAGTATTTTCGGTTTCCATTTGGAAAAAAAGTCCTTAAGCTTTATTCCACGTTGAGCAAAATCCTTAGGATTGAATATTCTTGATTTGTATGTATTTATTTTTATATTAAAATGGACAATGGCAATAAAGTCGAAAGGTCACGCAACATAGTGTGATAAAATTGCATTAAGCGAAAAAAGCGCGCGATAGGCGACGACGCCACTGTCGTCCAGCCTGCCAAGAAGGGAAACCCTGCCGGAGAACTCTTCCTTAAACTCTTCGATTAAATCCACAAGAAATATCCTTTCGTAGGGCTTACGAGGCTCCCCTACGAAAGTTGATAATCCTTCGCATCGAAATGTCATTGAAAATATAAACTCTTAATCGCCGAGTCTTAAAAAGCCAAAGATTAAAAAAGTGATTAATTTTTTAAGTCGATGCCATGAAAAATTTGTATTTTTATTGCTCATGCAAGTGCTCAAAAATAAAATGACCTTTCAAAAAAACGAGGACATATTGAAATCGTTATTTTGGACCTGTATCATTAATTAAAGAAAAAATCAAATAAAATAGAGTTTTTAAAAAGATACGTGGGTCGTCGAGAAATTGCAATGGCTTTTAATCGTAAAAAAAAAATTCAATAAAAATACGAAAAAACCCCATGGGTCGTGGATTCGTTGCTGGAGATATGTTCGTTACATGCCGATAGTCTGACAGAGGCTAATTAATATTTCTTAAACTTGGCGTGCGATTGAAACTTTTTTCGCCGAAAATAATCTTTTTGTTTGTTTGTTTGAGGACATTTCGAACGATGCTGTGTCTACACACGCAACGCTGAGCGCAGCGATCTGTTATATATTTATACACACAATAAACTTTCATATTTGACTCATTGGGATCCTCGTTCGCATTTATTACGATTAATCGCCGATAAATTAATTGAGAAAAAATCAATAAAAACAAATTCCTAATTAATAATTTGAATCGCGAAGAATTTTCTTCGTTTCGTATTAAAATAAACGTTCGACGTCATTTTTTATTAATTAACGGGACACACGAATAATAGTCATGAGGAAAACAAAATGATGAGTGTCACTAACCGATGCAGGGAGCTCGAATATTGAGTTTTGCCATGGTAACTTTCTTGTGGCTTCGCATATTGACTGTGGACTGTCGGTGCGTCGTATCATGAAGAAACTCGAAGTAACGATCCTCAGAGTGACGAAAAGTTTTTTTTTGTTTGAAAAATTGGGGCAACGAAAACGATTTTTCAATTTTTAAATGCAAACAAATGGCCCCCAGTTATTCGGATTAAAATTTCGACATTATCAATTAATGTTTTCAATTTTCCTATCCTCTCACGATATTTAGTTTCTCTATTATTTTGTTTAACTCGCTTCATCTTCTTGCGCCTCAATTCTATTTTGGAATAAGGAGAAAAGCGACGTGCGGAATTTGCCGCGAGCCACTCACCCTCTTTGGAATCTTGCTCTCCCGTATCGTCGTCGTCTGTAACACGCTCTCTTGCAAACCGGGCGCAATTAACACGATAGGATATCCCAATGTTTAATATCCGAGGAAACGTGTTGCCAGCATTGATGAATTTCTTTCCATTCAAATAATCATTAACATTGGATAACAATTTAGAAAAAAATAAAATCTCTTGTATATCTGTCACAATAAATATTTAACTGGTTTATACATATTTTCGTCAATATGTGAGTGGAGAAACCAGCAAAGCCCACGAAGATCTTCGAACAGGCTTCCAAGTTGTTTGACCAGCTGCTACGAGACTATCCTTTCTGATACTCGGCACCGCTCGGTAGACGTGGCCCCGTAGAGGCTTCGATTGCCACTTGCACAATTCTAATTATATATACACATAAGGATAGAGGGTGTCTAAAAGCCCCTTAATTTAAATGGATTTATTAATAATGTTAACGTATTACGAGCTCCCTGCCGAATCCCGAGAACAATACAAAAATGTTGTCTGGAACTTTTTTATAGAAAATTTTACGCTCTACAAAATTGGTCCCATGCATTATATTCGTATTTCCAACCGTTTCGATAGTACGGACGATTAAAGATTGAGAAGTTATCAACTGTGCAAAAATATAGTTAAACGGTTCTCTACCGAATTCCGAGGGAGATGAAAAAATGTTGTCACGAACTTTTTTGTCGAAAATTCGATGTTCTACAAATTCAGTCTCTACCATTTTTGCGATATCATTGACCGCTCAGACGCTAGATGCGATGAAAGTACTCCTGCTCCCGATTCCTCTGTAATAAGTTATTGTTGGACTCAAATTTTTGCTCATCAACACTGAGACACCCTGTATACAGAAAAACGACACACTCGATACCATGAAGCGCTTAGCAACTATTTTTATTCTTTAACGACATCAAGAATCGACCATACTTTTTCTCGCATATGAATTAATTCAGCCGAACACGTAATACCACGCACAGGAGATTCAATCGAGCACTATAGTGGAAAAAAGGAATATTTGTGGTGTGATAAAAACAAAAAAATTAAAGTGAAAGAATGAAATGAGTATCGAAACGAATGAAGCCGTAGACTTTTGAGTAAATAATTGACGCTGGATAATTAGACGTTCGATCGAAAACGAGCGATACTTAAGCGTGTCAATATTGTACAGGAATAATTATTCGAGACTTCATTAACCCACATTGATCGATACTTAATTCTGTTTCGTTGAGTTATTTCCACGAAATAAAATGAGAAATGAGTTTTTATAAATAAAAACTTGATTTCAACGAATCCTCAAATTTTTATTGATTTTTCAACGAATAAAACTATTTCGGAGGATTAAAAATTACGTTGCAAATGAAACTATTTCTTGGACGTTCTAAAAATAGGGTGGAAAAGTGCAACGGTCATTCGGCGCCACGGTTATAATATTAAGCTCGCGACATTGAAAGTACTCTCGTGCGAGCACACCTCGCACTTCTAGTCACTCTCGTGGCTTCGTTCCAACACACTCTTTGCTGTTCAAAGAGACACACAGCATACGATGACTCCGAGCCAAATTCTTGCTCGTTCTCACAATCGCAAATTTTCCCGTCTCTTTGTGCAGCCAGCAAATCGTTCGAATTGAAATTTCATAATTACTTGCCACTTTTTCGTTCGAGCCAAAATAAACAAACAAGCCCAAATGTCCTGACGTGAGCTCGATATTTTTTAAAACCGGTCCATCGTCACGATTTTTATAACAAGAGAGATTGATTTTTCTTGTTTTTTTTTTCTCCAATTTCCTTAATTTCCTCTGATATTTTTTTGCATATAAACCCACGACACGTGAAAACGTACGAACGTATTTATCGATGGATTTTCATGAGTTTTGTCATTTATCAAAAGACGTCGATAAATCGTAAGGCAGAGTAGGAGACGGAGAGAGAGATCTCGCATCGCAGATATCGAGAACATAGATATACAGAATGAACTGGTTAGACGTACGATCGGTAAAACATTAGTCCGCAAATAAATCGGGAAAAGGACGAGGGCGGGGTAGAAGGGAGAGAGAAAGAGATACATCGAAGCTAGCGGAGTTTGGTGAGGTTCGTCGAGAGGATGGCCATTGTTTACGGCCGATTGCCGTCCGCCATTAGCCAGATAAATATCTGCGTTGTAAAAATAGGGTGGGCTCGGCTCCTCTTGCCAGTTTTCTTTCTGTTTCGCATATTTATATCTCTTTCCTCTTCCTCTCTCTTTCACTCTCTTTCTCGATTCTATTCTTCGTGTTACATTGCGTGAATGTAAGTTCTCGTGTTGCGATTCGTGTTCTCCACCAGTCCAGACTCGAGAACCAACACATATATTTACATGTACATCTGTATGGTGGTCGATGTGCATGAAGATCCAAAAAGGTAAAGGAGTGGTTCTCTTCCCATTGAAGAAATAATCAACGACTCAAAAATTGCCTCACTTTCTTTTCTTTGTTGTTAAAAATCGAATTTCCGATAATTATTCATTTTCTATCAATTTTTTTTATATCGTCAGGTATTTATGCTCGAAAATATTGTTGGTTGATTGAAATTACTGCGAAAAAAGATTATGCACTGAAAAAAAAAAATTTGTTGGTAAAGATCAATATTTTGTTCGATACGTTCGACTAAAAGTTTTATTTTAAAAATCACAAAAATGTTGTCATTGCAGCGCGAAATATTGAAGAAAATTTCGTCGAACGTAAATACTTGTCATCCCAATCGTAAATTTTGATGACACTCTCGTTAGAAATAAAAAATATTGTTGAAATAACGAAAATTTTGAGATTATCAAGAAATATTTAGTTCACCGTTACCAACAAAATATCCATGTTTTTTGACTAAATTTTATTTTCAGTGTGCATGAAGGGAAAAGATTGGAGATTATGAGATTCGAGGTAAGGTGAAAAAAAAGTTCCCACTGTGGCCAAAATGGTATAATCTTCGTGCGCAACTTTATCACGGAATGATTTCAATATTTGATATAATTTTATCGATCGTTGTAGAAAGTAGAGGGGATAGGGCGAGAGAGGGAGAGGGAAATATTTTTATCTTTTGGTGTACAGCAGGTAAGATGCTTTTAGATTACGAAGGCTCGAATCAAAATGCCTTGTTATTGAGGGGCCAAGAGAGAGAGAGAGAATGGAGTGAGACGTCACGGTGGCAATATCGTATTAATATTCCACCTGGCAAACACTTGTGTTTGGTTATCAACTTTTGTCGCCACGTAAACGAGCAGAAGGTGTCCATCTCGATGAGATAAAAAAAATGAAAAAATCCGAGTCTGAAGGAGCCAATTTTTGATTTGATATTTAATTGAGTGAAATTAATGTCGAACTGAATTTCGAATCATGAATTTCACTCGAAAAATAAAATGCCAAAATTCGTTGTGTCTGAAAAAACTTTAATTATTAAAACCCTGCAATTAGTAAAAAAAAGAAATTCAAACGAAATGTACGAGAGCAAAACGACTTGGTTACTGATCAAATTGTAATGAGAAAAAATAATTAATCCTCGAAACAAAGCCAATCTATCAGCCCAAGAGATATCAGCTTTATGATCCGAAAACACAATCAAACTTTCAGCTGCGTACAACGACCACAGCGTGGAATTTCGTGGGATTGGAAGACGAGGAATCGACGATAAAATAATTTGATCTCACAATTTAGTTCAAAATTATGAGGCATAAAAAAAAAGATGTAAAATTTCGAAAATATTTGAGGTAAAAAATATTGACTCGTTAAATACGAGAATAAAGTTCATAATGAAAATATTTTTAAGCAGTAAAAATTGGGATGACAGGAAGGAGAGATGGATGAAAAACCGAAAAATGTAAAGCTCGTACTTGAATGATGGGAACGTGTAGCTCATCGAGAACGAAACTGTAATAAAGTGAAGTGCATTGAGCGAGACGAGTGTAAGGTATATATAAATATAGGATGTGAAGGTATTATAATATCCATAATGATATACCTATATAGGAGAAACGGGCGCGCGTACTCAGCCACTGGAAAACGATGATTCATCGTGGTTCGATTGACGAGGAGCAAAGCGAAGAGAGAGAGAGAGAGAGAGCGAAATAAAGCGAAATAATCTACACGGATGCAGACGTCTCTTTTCTTTTTCCTGACAGGAGAGTTTCTCGCTTTCCGATGCTGATATTTGTTTGGAAAACACCCTTAGGTACTTTGACCAAAGTGCGTGCATCGAATGAGCACATGAACGTAAATGTATGAACAGAATAATTAACACGTTGAGTTGCAACAAAACATAATTTCACTGCAGCAACAAAAAAATGTTGACAAAAGTTTTTCTTCGAAAAATTAAATGCACCAGGAACTTGAATGAATTCTTTGACAATTCCCATCGAAACCATTTGCTCAGTTTCCCATGCGAAAATTTTTTTTTTCCGATGTTTTACTTAATCACACACAAAAGCTTTTACTCGAATATAATTATCGACATTTAAATTCTCTTCTATTTACTTATTTACTGAAGAAACAAAAAGGGAATGAGAAGGTGAAACAAAAAAAAAAATTGACGTGGGAGTTGGGCCTTTTCTTTTAGGCCAGGGCTGGTTAAACGCAATAATATATTCCGCAGTGTAGATATAATATGTACGAGTGGTATAACGACCATGGTTCGTCGTCGCCAGCTACCGCAGAGACCGCAAAAGAAAGCCAGTGGGATTGCCAGCAGAACAACTGAGCTTGCTCGGCGACACATCTCTCGTCAGGTTGCCCACACAGTTGGGGTGGTGAACGAGACACGTTCTCGCAACATACGGTGTATTTTACATGTACATACTTAAGCCACACATATAGAATATACACATGACTCTATAGAATATGAAATAATTATGATCGTTATTATTGCCACCATTAAATACACGTGTATAGATCGAGTAAGAAAATAATAATAAAAATAAAATGATACAAGATCTCTTGATGCAGGTTGCAGTTTGGTACGGAGCTTCGATTAGTATTTCACACTTCACACTCGAGAGTGAATGGCATTTATCTTGACACTCGAACAAATTTTCACACTGCGAAGCTGGCGGATCGAATGACCGACAACTTGGTATTTAAATTCGTTATGATTTCCGATGTAATTGAGAAAATTTATTATTTCGAGAGATCGATTTAAAAAATAACAAAATATTTTGAAATTTTCTCTTTGGTGTTGGATATCAATTGTTTTCGCCATTCAAAAAAAAAGATAACGAAGATCCGGTCACCATGAAAAAGTTCGATGCAAGCAAGTTTTTTTGAAAATTCTAAAAAGTGCTGCAAGAGAACGGCGGGAGAGGCGGAAACGTGACAAACGTTGAATGAGGCACGTACAGCAGTCCGGGAGGGTGAGAAGGATCTATGAAGAAATTTTAGAAGAAGTTCGAGGAATTTTTGGCTGGCTGTGCAGTCGAATGGGAGGTAAAAAAAAAAAAGATTTTTCTCAACGAAAAGAAACGAGGGAGAAAAAGAATGAAAGAAAAAACGAAGAGTGGGGGGGGGGGGAGATGCAAAGGGGACTCCCGGAGCGAAAGCGCATGTGTTTCACACATGTGTCCCGGGGACGAAAGGGCTAAAACGTTGTTCTCAACTTCTTTATTTCTTCTCTCAAAAAAATATATAGACATATGCATGAAATATACTTTTATACGAATATGTTAAATATATGCTGGACTCACACACCGAGAGCTTCTTTATTGTATTCGAAAAAAAAAGAAATAAATAACGAAAAAATACAAAAAATCTCTCCAAGCCTGTCTTTATCTCCCATTTTCTTTCTTCGTGTCCTCAGCATGTGCAACGAAAGTACGAAAAGTCTGAAGGGCCCACAAACTCCAAGCAGACAATGTCCTCTAATTGTAAACTTGCAACTGGGCCTTTTTCAAGTTATTCTGTTTTTTTCTCTTCGCTTCAGCTTTGCTATAAGTTCGACCGCATTTCCTCGAGTGAACAACGAGAAGCTATGTTTATTTTCGGCCCTTTCTTCCTTCGAGTTAATATGCCCTTTGACTTCCACCTCTTTCTTCTTCTTTCCCGTCCACCTTTTTCTTTTCCTTTTATTCCCAATTCCCTTTTTTCTCAACATTATTCGCCTCTCCTCTGACCTCATTCTCTCTCTTGTTTCGACTTTTTCCTTTATTCGTGTATTTCTCTGCGACAACTTTACATATTCAATAATTAGTTGGACAACGAACATGAGAAACAATAAAACGTTTTCTTATTTTTTGTATTTTTCGTCAGCCCCCAAGCGGAATTCCAAAAAAATGTGTGAATGCCCAGATCTCTTCATTTTTCTAATGAAAATTCTATAAAAATATGCGTATGAATGGGAGAGAGAAAAAAATTGATATAAACTTTTTTTTTAGGGAAATAAAAAAGCAAACACAATCGATTCAATTAAGTTCGAATTATCACTGGCCGCAAAGACGCACTTGCTATTAAATCTACAGGAGAGACGACACGATAGCTTAGCTACAAAGTCTTGTTACGGATCATTGAACAAAATTGCTGCATTTAGCAGAGCAGGAGAACGAATGATACGACGCGTGTGTATACACATTCCACAAATTCTTTGGCAGTAATCTATTTGCCCTCATGATGGGTGGAAAATTCTATGCGAAAACGTGAAGAAGCTCTGAAAAGTAAAAAAGCATCCAAATTTTGCGATTGACGTGAAAAATCCTGAGGGAATATTCCGAAAGACCATAAGAAGGAAAATAAAAATGCTTGGCGGAATTAACAATTTCCTTATCTGTCCAATCACAATGATGATGAATAAGGCAACATTTTCCTGCGCTTATTTCCAAGCTGGACGTTCTCATTATGCAATTTGAAAATAAAAATATACGTAGAGTATATAGAAGCTTACCCAACAGTTGCTGTTCATGATAAAACTCAAGTTATAAATATTTTATTAGGTTGAACTGTTAGAGTTGGGGGGTAATTAATAAATGTGGTGAGCTAGTAAGCATGTATGTACGTATCAGACAGAGATATATGTGATACTCTTGTCGTGTGTTATTATCCAGACCTTCCTCTTTTCGAGCTTGGCTGGATGTGACTAAGAGGATGCATCGCAAATGACAGAGAGCTGTACTCATGATGCTTACGTGGATATGGTTCTCAGCTTTAATCTAGCCTTTTTTCTAATTTTCATTTCGCAGTGTGTTTTATTCGCGAGAGAACTCTTTTGCTCGCTCGGGCTTCGAGAACTCACAGAGAAGACCACTTTAGCTTCAAGTGTTATACGAGGTCATTTATGCTAAACACTAAAATATATATCTATGGATAGATACAAACGGATGGTACTTGGGATAGGCTCAGCATGAATCCATAAGGGGTGTCCGAAAAGTCACACTCAAAAATGACAGAAACGAGTAGATACGGAAATTCTGAAGACAAAAGTCCTCAAACATTTTTAGCTGCGACGCACCGTTCACGAAATATCGGTGGATTAATTAAGAATTAATGAATATCTTCTCAACGGCAGCTCAGAATAAAAAATGGCCAAGGACTTTTCTCCTCGCTACCTCGAGATCTATTCGAATCATCAATAAAATGATGTGACAATTTGGACACCCTGTATATGAAATTTTTGAAGACCGCTTTGTATGTGTTCAATCTTTGAGCCCTGCAGTATGAGCAAATCTTTCATGGAACAACCATTATAACTCGGTTGTACCTTCCATGCTTATGTCTATACATACAATAGTCACTTGGTGGGATTCATGGTAGTGTACTAAACATGCACGAATCGCCTCGGAACTTCTTTCTTCACAGTCATATACATGTGACAACATTTAACCACGCGTCTAAATCTCAAAAAAGTTGGCCTTTCCCATTCTTGCAGCGACGTGTGTTATCTACCACGTTCGAGAGTCCCTCTCCTTGTTTAAAGAGCACTCCGACTCTCTTTTCTCCCTTTTTCTTCTTACGTCTTTCCCGTATATTTTATTGTAACACTGCGAGGAGTAAAGACAGTAATAGTTGTGCATATAGAATCTTTCGTACATGGTACACGCTCGGGTGAATAACGAGGCACTTGAGCGTCGAGGCCCTCTCTCGTGAAACATCATCGCTACGCGATTTACAAGTCCCCATGTATAAATATTCTTCTCGCTATGTATAAATCGGTGTCCGGTCATATTCCATTTACATCGCTTAATTGGTCATTTGTTTTATTAACTTTTTGGATACATCCGCATGCGAATCAACAAACCCTACGGACAATTGTTGTAATGATTTAATTGAGTTATGATAATCTGGACAGAATGTAAAAAAAGTCATCGTGTCTATTTTTCACATTCCCAAGCGATTTTATAGTGGATGTTTTTACTGTTATATATTTTCGATCGAAACTAATTGAAATGATCGTCGTGCTCTGACGGTGCAAGTTGAACCATTCCATGAAAAGAGAGAGAAAAACAATTTATATCTCCTCATTCGCTGAGCTGCTGTATGAAAGTCTATGTGGAGATGTCAAAAGCGGTGAAATTTTTGAAATAATAATTCTATTGAAAGATTAAAGACTCGGGGTAGAAGGACGATGTGCATAATAAGTACTAATTAAACCTGTTGGGAAAGAGGGAGGGAGAGTGGAGGAGTCTTGGTCGACGAGTGCTCATCGTCACGAGGGCCTTACGCGTAAGACCGGCTGCGTATACGCACTCAAAGGCACTTATAAGTATTAATATTACTTTGATACACGCATGTATGTGTTTATGTATGAATTTGCTGCGTGATACTCTGTGGCTCTTCCTTGTTGATGTTCAAGACCCGACGTGAGGCAAAATCGTTACGAGGCTCGTGTATTTTTTTCTCTTCTCCACTTCTCTTTAATTAGCAATAACTTATCGAAGCTGCGAGCGAAAAAGGGAGGGGAAGATCTTGGCTGCGATAAGAATATGAGAACCGAGTTACGCTGGCGCGTCGTTCTCCTCGACGCTCAACATTTCTTTCGCCTCCTGCTACACATCTAGAGACACCGACTCGATTTATTATTATTTTTTTTCTCTCCGCAAATTACACGCTAGACTGTGCATTTTTTCTTACTCGCAGCAACGAACGAGGAGAGAAAATCCAGGAAACTAATTGTTAGCGAAATTCTATTGCACCAATATTTGTAAAAACTCAAGGGAATATATTTCGGTAGGAGTGTGGACGGATTGAGAAAATTAATGTATAGGGTGTCCTAAAAGTGACCTCTAAAAATCAAAGAAATCGATCCGTTTCTCGAATGTTTGACACTTTTTCATTGATATTTCCGTCAAATCACGTCGGAGAGAAAATTGGCTCAGGACTTTTCGTTTCCGGACCTCACTTCCTTATCGATACCGTAAATATCTCAGATGACTTTACCGACACCCTGTATATGTGATTTGGAATTACACTATAGAGAGAGGGAGAGAGAGACGGAAAGAGCGATCGAACGCGGTGAGAAGCATCCGGAGGAATTCGTACGACGAATTGCATTAATAAATTCGACATGGGACGAGACAACTGGCGTTTTCGAGACAGCTATTTATTTATGAGGTTCGAGAGAGAGTAAGAGCAAAAGAACGAGAGGGAAAAGGGACATGAGGGTCTGCGGAGGATTCAGGCAAGAAGAGAAAGAGAGAGAGAGAGAGGGCAAAAGCGTGTGCGCGATCGTCAATGTGAGAGAAAAAGAGTGCGAGGTATTGAGAAACTGCGGAGAGAAGTCAAGAGAGAAAAAATATCGAGATGAGAGGCAGTAAGAAAAAAAAAAGCGATAAGGATGGACCAAAAGTGTGTATCCCTGCGCGATAGCCCGCAGGGCCTTATAAGAATGTGCGAGCGAGATAGCGAGACTAAAAAAGGGTAAAAGAGAAACAAAACGATGCTGGGAAAATATATATAATATGTACATAAAAGAGGCCTCAGGATTGTGGGATGAGACAGATCGCCACGCAGCTGCTTCGTTACTTTCGGAATTTTTCGGTCTCATCTCTCCTTCTTTCTCTCTCACTCCCCGTCGATCCTTGCAACTCTCGTTGCCTGATGCGCACACGAAAGCCTCAAAATCGTACGATCCATATCCTGTGGGAACTGTGAGATCTCATTGCACCATGTGCAACTAGAAAAAAAAACCCTTTACTCCTCGAACTTCCGCGAAAAGTAAATGCCAACATTGAAATATTTCATTTCGATGTTAAAATTCATTAAATCCTTTTATTTAAGAATTAAATTGTATTTAGAATAAAAGTTAATTATGGCGAATCTCACGAACCCATGGAATTGGACGAAAAAAAATATATATATATATTTTTTTTTCACAAATCTGTGACAAATTTCCGCGCAGCAATTTATCTTTCGCGCTTCAGTTGTCCCTCGGTTATATATACAAGCACGAAGATACCGCAATATCGCTTATTCATCGAGGCCATAAGTAAACTCACCCGCGTGCCTCTGCTCCCGTTCGTGCGAGATAAGATAGGACCCGGCGTAACTCGAAGCCGTTTTATTTTCCTCTTTCCTTTTCGACTATAATATTTGAACAAGTGCATAAAAGTCGATGTTCCTATCCGAAAAAAAGAATGAAAAGCGCTTGGTTCACCTGGTTCATTTGGAAAATAAATGAGCAACTCTCGCCCTCGGAATATTTTCGAATTAACGATCGCAAGAAATGACCAAAATTACTGGCACTGTAAAATTCATTCTGCTCGGTTAATTTTATCGATCAATGGATGTACGCGTCGCATAATTAGACATTAACAAAGCTGAACACATGGAATGACATTATTCGGATTGATCACAAAATTGTGGAGCTTGGGACCAGCTTGAAAAAGTTTGAATTAAGAAGTTTCGATGTTTCCTTGAAATGGTTGGAATGGAAAATAAATTTGTGGCTGTAGAGCCCTCGAAATTAACGAAGCTACGAAAATCTTTGGGAATAAAGATTACGGGAGGAAGATAACTCATTCTTCTCTTCCTCGTAATTGGTAGATCGATATCTGACTTATGTGTATAATATCCATAGATATAGATGGTATGCATGTATACGTAGCATGTATCTACAAGAATATTGGCTCACAAAAGCGTGAGTTGCATGTATATAACTCGATGATTCTGGAGGCAAAGAGAACCTCTTCTTCTGCGAATAACTTGTGTACATATATCGAGTATAAAGTGCCGGACCGCGATTCGGGGCTCATTGAACTCGACGTTCTGATGGTGAATTTGTTTAATTAACAGGGTGTCCTAAAAGTCATGCTCGAAAATTAAAAGAATGGATAGAGCTCATAATTCCAGAGAGAAAAGTCCCCGGCTATTTTCCTCTCAGTCCAACGGATCGGAAAACAATCGATATCTCAGTAACGGAGCGTCGGAGAGCAAAACCGCTGAGGACTTTTCGACTTGAAATGGCGATCTCTGTATCTCCTATGAATTTCGAAGGATGACTTTTGGGACACCCTGTAGGTGCCATCTCAGAAAACAGGCGTTCAAATCTCAACGGGTGGTTTTAAGGCATCCGAGCGCTCTTCCTCGCGAGTGCTCCACTTCGTTCAGTGAGTAACTGATGCGCGCAACAGAATTTTCGAGGTGACTCCACTGTATAAACGGCCGTGAAGCCAATTTGCACGATTATATAGGAACCGCGACAATCTTTCCGTCTCCCTTCCTCCTCTCACTCTCTTCACAGACTTCGGCATGAGCGGGACCAAATTCGGCACTCAAGATCGACCATATTTTCAATTAAATCAACGCTATTAGCCCTTGACTCGTCACATAAAAGAGCTATTGAAAACTATAACGAGGGCTCACCATTTTTAAACAACCATTCTTAATCGATGAGAAAACTGCGAGTGAAAAGGCGTAAATTCCATTTTTTCCAAAGCAATGAATCAAATTTTCTAAAATTAAACGACATCACGAGAAAATGGGTAAAGCAATAAATGAAAATCGTTATTTAATCCGCAATGAGGATGAAAAAACTGTGTGCCGAATTGCCAAGAAGAGAGCGCCAGAAAATTTTCGTGTAAAATTAGCAATGGATGTGAATAAAAAAAGAAAAGTATCGTGTCCATAAGAGATCAGTGGCACGGCCCTGAAACCGAGAATGGATCGAAAAGACTTGGTCGGCGACGAAGAGAGTAGAAGCAGCCGGTTTCGTTACTGAGGACCTGGAGGAAGGGTGAGAGGGAAAGGGGCAGAGAGGAAGAAGGAGAAAGAGCGAAAAAGAAGGAGCTCGAGTGATCACAGCCCCATACGAGTCTGTCTCGTTCTTTGGTGCAACTAGCAACAGGCACAATCAGCAACTTGGCCCGCCGTCCCTGAGTTTTCAGCTCCGGACTTGGAATACAATATTATAGCACTTTATATACATATATATATATGTTCCGTATCGTGCGTTATATGTTATACGCGACACGAATGTTAATCCTTCTCGTTGCTTCGCGCCTTCATATCCTCTTTTTTCAACTCCCCCTTCGCTCTCGCTCTCTCTCACACACATTCTCTTTGGCTCTTCGCTTTTTTGCCCCTGTCAACATACAGAATTTAGCATAAATACAAATATAGACAATACCGAGTATTAACCCGACACGAAGCTTTATAACTGCGATGAGAATTGGCAAATGACGAGGACACATGTAGCCTAAAAAGGCCTACTTTATTATTTGTTACTTAATTTGAAAAACAAGCCCGAACGTTTTTAATGTCAATAGCGAACCATCTGTCGATTTTCCTGATCATTTTTTCCTCAAACTCGTCATCCGTTACTAAAATTTTAAAAATATGTCGTCGACTGTAAAAATATTTGGATCTCTTGTTTTTTTTTCCCCTTTTCTTTTTTAATCGACTTTTGCCCAGTCTTCGGTCGGTATATTTATAGGAGAGACTCGACGCGTTGAACGAACCGAGGCTCGTACAATGTGTGGCAAAGAATCGTGGGCGACGATAGACGAGCTACGTTTAAAACGTGTGCGATGTTTTATCCACACGATGTGTACAACGTCTGCGTGAAAAATGTATTCGAAGACTCGAGACAGTCGGAAATTTACTACGAGCCCAAACCAGCTTAAATATAACAAGTTTTTTTTTATGACACTCTTCTTCAATCAGCCTTTGGGAAAAAGAGTTAAAATTGTTTGCCGTTTTTCGAACGGTACCTTTTTTTTTTTTAATGTCCACTCGATTTTTCTAGTTTTGTATTTTTCGTTCAATCTTCCCATCTTTTGAGCCCTCATTTCTTTTAGGAATTGCTCAGAGTCTGGCGTATCGATTGCCCTCCACCAATTGGACCCGAAAAAGAATTTTAATTCAGCAGCTGAAGGACGAAAAAAATTTGAGTCAATCGTGGTCATTAGTATTATTTTTAGTAATTTTATTTCCAATAATTGGAAAGAAATGCGATTCCAGTTTCGTTTTTTGAGAGTCGAGCACATTATGGCGATGAGACGACAAATATATATATGTTTTTTTGTTGAATTCGTTTTTTTGGATCTCAGAAGGAATAAAAAATTGTCACGCGATGGAGAAGCGGGGGTGCGACGACCTCGAACAGCAGCATCGTGAGGCGAATTTCAGACCTCGTGGTGTTCTTTTTATACAGTTATAGCTTGACGACATAAATATATGTATGTTCGTATATGAAGTTGTATGAAAAACTACAAGGGCATACGAGCTCCGGCTCTTCTGTACATTATTCTTGCGCCTACGCTCATTTCATTTCCGGTAAAAAGACCTCGCCAAAGATATGTCTTTATATATTGAAGTCTTCGTGAGGGATCGGTCTCCACTCGTAAATTGATAATGAACCGAGTTGCTGCTATGAATAAAATAAATCTCCACTCCCACTGAATCTGAGATTCTACTAAAATCGTGGTATTTCGTAAAATGGACAATTTTTCAATTAAATTATTATTTTGTTCTTGGAAAGATGTGAGAAAAATTGAGGACATCTTTGCGGAGATTTGCAATTTGTTGTGATTTATATTTTTTACTCTTTCTGGTTTTTTCACTCATTTTTTAATTATTATTCCGATTGATTATGCTTGTTGGTGACTTTTTTGTTTGGATGAGGAAGACTAGTTGAGACGTTGACTTTTGAAAACGATCGTATTAACACGAGGCTTAAGCACAAGCGAAATACACAAGGGGCGTATTTTCTAAAACGAAACTCTCTCCGGTGGTGCGTCTGGCCACAATCCAAATCTCGATTTGAGTCCACAAGCAGCAGCAGCAGCAGCAGGCGGTAGTAGCAGTGATGGAAGGTTAAGAATAAGAAAAAGAAAGAGTGGAAATGACTTTGGACCCGTTGACGACCGAGACGAAAAAGTCTGATGACTGGCGACTTCTCGTCGCGATCTCGTGCCGGATTTATTACGCTTTTCAATTGGTGAGCAAACATTTTGGATTAAAATTCGAATAAATAAATGTGGAGGAATCTCGAAAGCCAAAATGAACCATTTGTTTTCGCGACATGGTTTTCAGACGTACAAGTCGCTCGGAGTTTTTATCGCGAACCAAATTTCGTTAATGGTACCATTGTCGTAATAATCGAAGAAAAAAATCTCAATCCGCTTATTGATCGTCGCTGATTGAATTTAAAAAGTTCAAGCTTTTTGTAAGTTCGTGAATTCTCGGGCAGACCCACGCCTCCCGAGCATGCATCGGGACTTATACTCGCCAAACATTATCCTCAATCTTATCTCGTGAAACACGAATTAAAAAGAAAAAAAAAACAAAATAATCATCGTATCTCTTCTGGAACGTGATTTGCGAAATAGCATTTTTCAAAATTGGATAAAATCAACGAATTACACGGGTAAAGTTCAATTCGCAATTGAGTTGTGTGATTTATGTTAAGACGCAAAGTTGCAGTCTCCAATCTCTCAAATTGGCAAAACGAATCAATCTCTGACTGGGCAATCTCACCAAAGCGTTGGCTCGACCAATTTTTAAATGAATTCCTGCAGACGTTCCGGGCGTATGGAATCATCTGCGAAATTTCGAAAGGATTGCATTCATGAATTGTCGATGAAGGTCTCATTCATCAAATTATTATCAATAATATTGTCATTTCCGGTAAAACCGATATTTTGTGTTAATATTCAACTTTAACGTCGTCCATGTATCAGCGTTCCAAGAACACCGCGTCCTCGGAGCTCGGACATTTGAAAAAAGCTCTTATTAGTTCATAAAGTTTTCATCTTCGTCTATTGACTGCTCAGTGCAAATCTGACGACGTTTAAATCGTCGGAATCCCAAAAAATCATTTTTCTCATTAATTATTCTCCATCTCGATTTTTTCTAAAAGATTTTACAAATGTTGGCACAAAAATTAACTTTGCTATGAAAAGAATGGAATTTCGTACATTCCAACGATTCGAAAGATTTTCACATACAAAAAAACCCACGACGAAGATTGGCTGAAATAATTCATTAACAATTTATTTCCTATTTTTTTTTTATCGAGACTGCAGAAAGATTTCGACGGCGAAATTAGCAGGAACTTTCGAAGAAAAATAATAATTTCACGACGTTTAGCAAGATTTTGTATAATCGAGGAATATTTCACAGTTTTGTGACGTGCACAATCGTAAATCGAACCGCACTTTTCGTAGCAACTTACGTGAATTTTTTTGGCCGATCGAATCAACACGAGGAAGGATCGAGGATCGTCGACCACGTTGGAGAGTCGCAAGACGTTTCGGAAAACTCGTATCCACCGGACGATTACTTATATTTGTGGACTCACTGATTCATTGTTTTGAAAAATTTCGTTGATTATTGTGAGGCTGATATGGATCGATGAGAGTCGATGGAGAGTTTGTTGATCTCGGAATCCTGACGACATCTTTACCTGACAGTATTAGAAAATTCAACTTTAATCTAATACTGCCCGGTAAGATGTGAACAGATACTCCTCGTTGATGGAATAATCGGATAAATTCAGTGCACACGAAAATTGCTATTTCTTCAAAAAACACTGAGTTTTAATAAAGTTGTTGTGATTTTTTGTTCGACGTGTTTTCCCAGGATCTTCATTGGTCGTTTATAATCCAAGTTTTTGGATTCTCGAGTGTGGGACCGACCTTGAGCGGCGGATCGGATGGTTTTGTCATTCGATTTTGTTTTCTCCAACTTGCCGAGGCACAAAGCACTTATTTAAAAATGATGGAACACGAAATACGAAGCACTTTTCGCACTAGATGGACCGTCCGAGAGTGCCGAGGTTCAAATACGAATAATTTCATTAAGACATTCGGAGATGGTCGCCCGGTGCATCAAAAAACAAAAGTGGACAACTCGACGGCAGAAAATAATTTTTTTTTTTCGCGGCAAATTGATTCATTTTATACGAAGGAGATTCCATAACGGCTTGCGATCGGATAAGATCTCGAAAGAGTGAGCGAGCGAGAGAAAGAGGACGAGGGGATGCGTCGCGTATCCGGTACGAGGATCGTCTGGACGAATAATCGAGTCATACGCGTTTATAAGCATATACGGGGTGTCCGAAAAGTGATACTCGGAAATTCATGGATCGAGTACATTTTATCGATTGGAAAGGAAAAGTCCCATGCGATTATTGTGTGCGATCCACCGTTCGAGAGATATCGATCGATTAACGAAATCCCATGAGCACGCACGACCGTCCGGAGAGCCTGACTGCTGCGCGAATAAATTAAAAAGTCATGAAAGATTAATCGGCACGAGACTGAAGACTTTTCGATCGGGAACCCCGATGTCGATCTCTCCCGTATAGTTCTCCAAGCACATTTCGTCGAAAATTTCATAAACGAATGCATTTTCGTGTATGCAGTAATTTGGGGCCGGAACGAGGTCGATTTTGGGCTGGAACCCAATCATACGGTCTTTTTGAATGGAGACGATGATATACGTCCACATAGGTGAATATGTTATAAGCGAAATAAAGAAAAAGCTGGAGAGTTGGTGAAGAAGGGAGGTTGGACGGGGCAAGCGAGTTTTATGTAATCACCGCTCGACTCAGCGGGGCTCAGTATTAATACCGGCAATAAATAAACTCCGGGATGGACAGAAAAGAGAAGGAGAAATGAGAAGAACCGTGCAAGTATCTTTCTCGAAGCTTCCCCTATAGCTTCTTCACCGATCACGTTTTTTTGTTGATATTTTATTTTTTTCTCCGTCTATTCACTGTCTCTTTTTTGCCTTCTCGCTGCGCTCGTCGAACGTCTAAATATTCAAACACCACAATAATACCCGCATTTACATGCAAATGTCGTCATGGACCCGAGGCCAAAAAAAAGAAGCTTTCTTTTACTTTTTCTCAACAATCCAACATTCCCGATATTTACGAATCGAACAAATTCATACAATTTTTTTTCAACGATTTTTTAAAAAATAGAAGAAAATTAAATTTTCGATCGAAAAAATCATGAAAGTTTTTAATTAATTAACATTTTTTCATACTTGTTGAAATGTCCGATTTGGAATTAACGTATAAAACGACATGTGTCCTGCACCGTTTCTTTCGTCGATGTATGTCACACCGGTTGGAATATTCAATGGGAAAGAATAGTCGGAAGAAAAAGACGAGAAGCGAGAAAAAAAAAGAAACGTGACGACGAGCACAGACTCTTTCGTTTGCCGCGTGCTTGCCAGTCGCGCTCGTTATCGCCCCTCGACCAGTTGTATCAACGTATATTTTTCTCTCCCTCTTACTCTTTCCCTCCCTATCCGACATTTATGCAAATGGCAACCAAGTCTAATATCCATAATGAGCATTAATCCGTTTTCAGAAGATGGCCGCGCCTCCGGTGAGCCTTCTGAACATTTTTTCTTTCTTTTTTTTTTCTCGACTACATTTTTTCGTCGTTCTTTGCATCTCATTCTCTTTTTTACGAGCTCCAGAATATTTTTCCTTCGAATGTCAGTCAGAATTTCGTTGAAACGATCGAAACATTAACAAAAAAGTTGAGACATCGATAAGTCAAGCCGACGAGCAATACAATTTTTAAAAACGTTTTTCAAAAAAAAATTCAATTCAGAAAAAAAAACGGCTCGATCGTGGAAAAAAAAATCTAGACGCAAGTTTTTTGACATTTTCGATCCTCGAGCTTCACGCTTTCTTTCTCATACCCTCTCGCTCGACGAGAACGAACGAGCAGAGAAAGAGAGAGAGGCAGAAAAGGCAAGAGTCCAAAAATAGCCACGAAGCACCGGCTCGTCGTCGTCGTCGTCGTCGTGTTAGTCGTCGCGGCTCTGCGATGTATCGTCCGTTTCAAAATGCCTCGATTACTTTCAATAAGTTATCCCCCCATGGGCAGTGCCGCTTGGCTCTTGCCCTCAACCGCAGTGTCAGCTGCTTGCACGTGCTCGATTTACGAAATAAAGGATCGGGAAAAAAAATCGATCCGAAGCAAAGTTTTTTCCTCTCGCGCACTCTTGAGAAAGAAGGAAATAAAAAAAAACGTGGGATTTCGAGGCCGAGAACCGATCGAATCCAACCAGTTATCCGACTTAGTAATCCAAAGCTTAGAAAATTTCAGGTTTCTCGATTTTCTATACACTCGGTAATATGTAAACGAGTTGGATGCGTGAAATACCGTTAAGAGAAATTTTTCAAACATCGACATTCGTTAATACGAAGCCCACTCACGTCTTTCGAATTTTTACGATTAAAACAGTCGTAACTGTAAAAATTGAGCTTCACAGTTGCTGTGAAAATGAACCACGTGTTCGGGCGAGAGAAAAAATAATGAGCCTTTTTCGAGAAAATTTGTAAACTCGAGGAATAATAATTGGAAAAAAAAAAATTTCACCGGAAAAGAATTTTTTCATGAATTTCCTCGTGAAGAATCGCAATTGAATTTAATGCATAAACGCGATCTCTTCAATTGTAATAGTTAATGAAAACCAAACAATTTGTAACATTTATTTTCATATGTGTGAGAATATACTTGTGTATATATTTATATCTCGTTAGAAAATGTAGGCGTAGCTCGTTGACCGTTGGGCGGAGACTGACCGTTATTTATTACTAGAATAAAGCGCCTCTTTTTCTCTCATTCTCTCCCCCATATTCGTGTAACATCGTATAGGCATGCACACCGACGTCGTCCGATGAGGATATTTGTACAAGTGTATTTATCATTCTTGTTTGAACGTTCGTGTTGGTTGCGGCGAAGGCTTAAAAAGCGAGCAAGTGCTTCTTCGTTTTTAATAATGCTTATCGTTCGTAAATGTTGTAATAATAATGAAGCAAAACAGTGTGGTCTTTGGTTCGGAAGATTCGATGAGAGAAGGAAAGAAAAAAGTCGGCTGATTCGTGGAAGAAATCGATGGATCGAGCGGCGATCTTGGAATTCGGGAAAACTTGCTTCTCGCTTGTTTCGTCGAAATAATTCAGCGAAAAAAGGTCCGACTATTTTCGAGATTAAACGGTTCATAAAAAATTTTCGTTTTCGTAATAAAACACGACGATCCTGGCATCAAATTTCAGACTCAATTTGCTCGTTTTTACAACGTCAATTTTTTAACTGCGGGCATATTCGTATTAATTATTTAAAAAATGAAACATACTCGAGAGCGCGATAATTTTGTAACGTATGGTGAGGACGAGCGAAACTAAATGGGCGTGCCCGCCGAGGAAAAAAAAGCAAAGGAAAGAGCCGCCAAAATGGCAAGTTTTCGAATACTGCTGAATACCATGTGGCCTTTACGAGCGAGCAAGCGCAAGAGAGGGAGAACGATGGAAGCGCCCTCCGTAGTTCGCAAACTTTTCGTCCGCCACGTGTCACGGAATATTACAAAAAGAAAAAACAATATGCTTCAGTTTTTCTAAATGAGAATAAACGTTAAAAAAATTCGTATCGAATCAAATTTAAAAGATTTTCACACTCATGGGGAAAAAGTACCTGAGAACCGGAAGTGAAGGTGTTTCTTGGCTGCTACGCAAATCGAAACGAGGAAAGAAAACTCTCGAACAAGTTTGAAATGTGAGAAAAATATTGAAGAAAAAAAATGCCGCGATACAAAAAAAATAATGCATTCGGTATGAATCAATAGGTTTTGGAGTGTCTCACCTTGAAGTGCCCGAGGGGACGTTGCGGAGTGTGTAAGCGGCCAAGACGAGCCACAGAGAGGCAGGGAAAGTGAGAAAGACCGGAGCCCCACGCGCTTTGGGTTTCGTTCGAAAGTCCCCAACGTCCGGTAGTAGGGCTTCGTCGATTCAATTGAGAATTTCGTTATCTCTGTCTCTTTTCCGCTCGTCTTTCTTTCTTCCGCTCTGCTTCAGTCATCAGTTCGAAGCACACGTTACTATAAACTCGCATCGGTTCTCTTTTCCATCGAAATAATCGTGGAAAAATAAGGAAAAAGCGTAAAAATGCAGAAAAGCGAGGTCCGACGAGGCGGCGCGCGCTCGAAAGACTAAGCGAGTATGCGCGGCCGCCGCGGAGCGGCGACACTGCCACGCATGCGCGGGATACCCTGCATTGCCTGGCGCTCCGCACTTTTATACTCGTTTTCTTCGTTTTTTCTTTTTTTTTCGATACTTCTTTCATTTCGCCCAATCAATTTTTCATCAACTCATCGAATGCCTATTTCCGTGCACACTTTTTTCTACCGCGAAACCATCGCTATCTTTTTTTCAGCCAAAAACAACAAGGATAATCCTTAACGCGTTAACATTTATGAGTTCGAAAGAAAAATTACCCAACGGGGATGGTTAATCACGAAATTTTAACACCGCACTCCGGAGCACGCGGACCATGATCGGAAACTCGAAAATTTTTTAACGCTTCATTCGAATTATTTACTGAGAAAAGTTTTTTACGAAAGAAATGTATTTTTTTCTGTTTTTAGTGCAATAATGATAAAGCATACAAATTGCTTTACTGAAATATTCACGACTTTTTTTGTCAGAGTTGAATGAAAAAAAAAAAATACCGAAGATTGTTGAATTTTTAATTTGAAAACGCTTTCGCTCCGTCGTGAGAAATTTGTTTGCCTGGTTTTTTTGCTTAGTCGTAGAGTACCGGCAAGAGAAACCCGTTTCGGTTTTGTGCAGAATAGAGCATGTGGTCGGACTTCGGGGGGAGCGGAAGTAAGCGAATACGAACGAGGGAGGACCCGAGCGGAGAGAGAAGCTCTTTCAAAGTCTCCCCTCTCGTGCTCGAAGACTCGTTTAATTTAGGGTATACTTTTAGGTATAATTGAATAGACGAACTTCCCGAACACGTTTCGTAGTTTGGAGTGAATAAAAAAAAAGTAAAACAATTCATAAGACTCTTTTGCAACGAAATAGTTCGCAAAACTATCGGGGTAAACGCGTTCGGAATAAAGGGTCGAGAATCGTGGTGAATGTTAAAAGTTTCGCAGCACGAATTAAATTTTTCTTTCAAAACACCGCCGATCAAAAGATGGAAGTTATATAGTAGGAAAAAAAGGAACGACAAAAACTAAGAGCACACACAACCTTACGGTTAAAGCGATCGACGCAAACTGAACTGCGCCGACGAGCACGTAAGGCTGGCAAGGACTCGAATATTGCGAATATATGTATATCGTATTAAAAAATGTGTGGCGTATACGCGCGCCCGCGCACAAACAACGTGTCCGAAAGCCTCGCGGCGCAGCGATCTCGCGTGAGTCGTCGCAACCGACGCCTGAGCGGCTTGTCGACCGACTAGACCACTAGACGCTCCTTCGTAACTGACAAGGGGAGGAACCTTCTGATGTACCAGAGCGGGGCAAACTAAGCCGCGGAGAAGGGGAACAGGTAGGCGGGATGGTGAGGGGAAACGACTAGCGTCGCTATGCGCAGTGGCGCCATACTCGGTCCCCGCGCTCTTGTCGCCGGTATTTATTCCTATTCCACTTTGGATTGCTCAACACGCACCATCTACCGGACAATTTATGTACATACAAAATGTTTATTTCGCTTTTCGAAATTTTTCAATATACTTGCCTTTTTGTCTTCATCGATCGATCTCATCAATAAAGATGGCGGATCACAGAAACAAAAAGTGTTCAAATACGAAAATATTCCTTGGTGTTCGTGTATAAATAAAATTCAAGTGAGAAATATTTCTATGGAAATTATTGGAACAAAATGATTGATAATGAGCTAATTATCGATTTCGAATCGTCCAAGAAAAGAATTCTACCACATTTTTGAGATTTCTGTTCGATTAAAAATTTCGAGAAAAAAACTCCGAAAGAATAAGAGTAAAAAAAGCGGCTTGCGCGAGAGGCAACGGAACAAACAAATGATCGTACGATTACTCTCACGCGAAACGTTTGCCCTAAAAAAATACCTCTTGTTCGAGATTGCCCCAGTGATTCATAACCTCTGTCGTCCTCTCTCGTCCGATAGCCGAAAAGAACGCAGCCTCAAAAAGTGATGGAAACTGATAGAAAAAAGAACGCTGCGTCAGTTTGCATGCTTATATCGAATGGAGCGATCGAGAGAAAAGGTCGTGAAGACATGGATGTTTATGTTGCACTCTGTACACAGCTCTAGGCGACGTATATGTAAAACGTGTCAGAACAGAAAATCTCGTGCTTTTCGAGTAACGTTTTGACCTCGTGCACCCTTGCTTGTTTTCTTCCCAACATAATAAATCGAACTGATTTTTTTTTCGACTGAAAACTTTTCGAATAATCAGTTCGTCCCGAACGCTTCTCGGTCTCCTATCCCAACATATTTACCATTTCCAGTAAGACTTTCGTATATCTTTCTAAATATAGAAATGTTTCAATGCACATTTATATTCCTACTCCTGATATCGCAATTCCATATCTTTTCTCAACTCTCCACGTCCATTTTTTCTTTTCTCTTGTCAATCTAACGTCAGCGCTGCCATGCACTCCAAGAATCGAGCACTTATTCGACACTAAACAGCATATCCGCGATCAGAACACAAAAAACACATTTGTTTGCTTCATATTTTCCAAACAATATCCCTTTATGAATCTTTGTTTACATGTCAATTTTTTTCGTGTCTGCGTGTGTGTGTTGATTCTGGCATGTTGCCATTTAACCCAAGATGCATTAATCGTTTGCCGCGGCGCAATTAGCGCGTACGGATCGTCCGATGAAACACGAAACCGTTTAACAGCGTCCTCCTCTCTCCCTCCCTCCTTCCCTATAGTCGTCTCTGTACTGCGGAACCTTCGCCCGCGATAATCCATTCAAAGTATCAAGACCAGAAGAGAAATTAACGCGAATTAAAAAATAATCGGTTCTGGCTTAAAAACACCGTCGAAAGTTCCTAATTTTTTTTTCCCTGCGTCACTTTTCGGCTTTCGATCAAGCTCTCAAGAGAACAGCGACACTTGGCTTGAGTTTTCCAATGGAATTTCAACACGAAATTTCCAAGGTCAACGTGTCTTAATAAAAATACAAAAATCTTGAAAAAAAATGGTTAATGATTTTCGTTAAGTACGTAATCGTCCCTACGACCGGGACAAAAACCATATTGGTGCCGTATTTGTAAACAAACCCTTCGATGGAGGTCGCACCTAAAACATCGAGAATGAAGGAGGAGGGGGGAGGGTATGTTCACGTGTTTTACGCAGTGACTCCAGAGTGTCTCTCGCACGACTCGATATTCATGTATCCGGGATTCGGGGATCGTTTTACGTTCCGAAAAAGAATAAGAAAAAAGATTGGTTTATTCACGCATCGTATATGTGTGACGAAACTATAAATACCATGAATATTTCATGGCAATTTGGTGTATTATGAGAGAACGTATCGGGACGTATAGAATATTATGAAAAATATATACTCGTGTGCGTGTGTATTGGTGTGAGAGAATTGGAAAGTGTCGTGACTTTTGTGGCTCTGGAACTGACCTTTGTATGCAGTTAAGTAAATATAAGCTGTTATGCATATACATGGGCCATCTCGAGAGAATTCGACCCAGGCTATTTGCTATTTATACTTTTCCAGTCTACCCTCCCAATTTTTGGGACATCCATCTTTCCATATTTACCAATGCTGAGGAACATTCGACGCCTGCATTTTTACGAACCTTTTCCTTTTGTCATCGTGAGGGTCTGAATTTTTTCCCCGCCGTACATTCGTCTAGTACATAGCGAGGTAAATAGTGTCTTTACACAACATTAACGTTAGAAAATGCAATCATTATTTCGAGAGACATTGTGCTTTTTAATTTAATCAATTATTTGTTTATTTGATTTTTGTCAAATAAACTAGCAGTCTCATTTTTTTTTTACTATTATTTTGCTAATTGCCTTCTTGATGCAACGAAATTTAAATAATGCTGGACGAAGAACAAGAACTTTGAAGTTTTATAGAAAAGCTTACGTCGCCATGAGAACTTTTCTTGTCGCACGAAAGGCGAGTCATTGTTTCCAAATGGCCCAGAAACAATTTCGAATACTTTGACTTGTAATGATCGGGGAATTAACATTGAAAGAAAGAACGATCGACGAGTCACGATTGCTACACTTCGCTCAAATTTGCGCAAATTCTGCTACAATATGTCGTTCGAATATTCGCGTTCCGAATAAAATTAGTGTATACGAAAAAATTCGTCGTCTTTTTTATCTGAAGAAACCACATCGACGGAAACTGCTAAAATAGCCGAAATCTGAGATAAACGTTGGCAGGTCAAACACACCATAAGATTGCACAGTATACTTGAAGATTATCTCAAGCTTGGCGATTATTCTTTGTATGACCAACGACCAAAAGTTCAAACGTGTAAGAAATTTAATATATCAATCATGCTTCGTTATAAAGAAAGTTTATCTGTTTGCGGAATCATTTCAATGAAAACATAACAAAATTATGTCCACTGAGAAGCTCGAAGTACATTTTTTCTTGTCGGGCACAGAAAACAAATTGACGCCTCAAGCCTCTCTCTCTCTCTCTTTCTCGCGGTATTTGTGTTTGTTTTGTCGGCAATGAGGAAGTCTCTGAAAGCCGCGCCCATGTTTAAGAATTGAATTACCCGATCTGTATAGGGTTGAAAAGAAAGAGAGCAAGACAGGGTATAAAATCGCATTTTCACGTATAAAGTAAAGTATCAAATTCGTGAGAGTATTACATTTTGAAAATGGATGGAAAAAAATATTTGCTCTCGGAATTAAACAGAAAAACATTGGCAAAGTAGACGCAGAGTTTTTACTGAGCCTCGTCGATCTTAGCGAAAATCTTGTTACGACAAATGTGTTTATTACATAAAAAGCCTTTCGAATCATAGCCGTGGACGTCTTTGAGCAAAAGCAGTCGTTGCAACATATACAGAAAGGAGCGAAGGGCGTCGAGATAACCCGCCCGAGTCGCGGTTAGCAACACGATCGGTTTGCCTGCCACAAGAGGGTGATAACAAGGATACATATGCTTATACATATATATAGAATCTTACATGCGACAGATAATATACAGGGTGTCCCAAAAGTCACAGCCGAAACTTTGTGAGCAGATGGATCATGAAATTCCGAAGAGAAAAGTCCTTTGCCATTTCCGTCGGCGATCAACCGGTTTCGAGATATTCATTAATTAGCGTCTAATCGATCGAATGTGGCGATTCAACGAACAAACTTTTGCTGTTTGGGTCGGCGGGCAATTCCAACTTTTATTACGTTTTCTTTCCGATTTACGGAATTACTAGGATCTGCCGAGGACAATCTTACCTTCGGCTAAACCGTTCTACAGGCTGTCCCAAAAGTGAGCGTGGAAATTTCAAGAAATAATGTCCATAGTGATTTAATATTTTTCTCACACTGAATAATTCCAAGTTTTTTGTGCTATTGTTAGTTTTTCATGTTTACTCATTACTTATAAAATTGGTAATGATTTTTTGGAAAATGAAATGAACATTTTTGATGAAAGTTGAGGGATAAAATATTTCAATCGATGTGATTTTATGTGTGGAGAAATGAGACATTCGATTGCGCGCTTGTACGATTGTGGCGCTCCCGTGAGGTCACCGCATCCGCTAACGTCACTACGAACCCGATGACCCTACTGAACCATATACACTATTAGCATTAACGATTTGCAACCACACGAAAAAAATGAATGCGTTCACGCGTCCATGATATGCGTATACAGCAGGATTAGAAAATTGGGAAAGATCGATTAATACCATAGCCACAAGTAATAACTAAATATATTAATCATTTTTTTTCTGTTTAGCATCCTTCGTCCCAATTGCATCGATTCGTGATTGAAACTGAATCGCAAGGGGCTTTACTTTTACGTTTTTCTTTTCAGGCGCCTCATTAGGCAGAATTTCTGGCAATTATTTCGCAAGTGACCGAACATTTTTCTTCAAATTCTATTCGAATGAGGTCGTACACTATATTTATTCTCCGAGATATTTTGGAAGAGAGTGTGGTATAATCTGGCATTTTGGCTCGGGTTTTTTTATACGAAATGACGATCAAAAGTATCTTATATGTCTTGCGAATATCAACGAGCCAAAATATCAAGAAAATTGCAAAATCCCGTGGATATTATGCGTATTTATTACGCAGACGACCTAATTACCGGAGTTATCGGAATGAATTTTATGTATTAGATGCTCGGGAGAGAGAGAGAGAGAGAGAGAGAGAGAGAGAGAGAGAGAAACAAACAAAAAAAAATACACTGTCGAGAGTTCATCGCTCATTGCGTCCGTCTCATTTACAATTTATGATTACGCGAAATCTTTCCTATTATAATTCTACGAGTGATTAAACATCACTCAGTTGGACCATTGCGTACGTCGACTGTCTTATTTTTATTTCTGGAACTGTTTACCATGATCGGTCATAATTTTGAGGCGGACTGAAGATTATTATTATTATTCGTACACAATTCCTGAGAAGCACGTTTATTCGAGTTCCATGGACTCGAGACGCCGCCACTGTTCTCATGGGGGCGCCACGACTCGATGCTCTCCGCTGTTACGTCATGCGTCACGTGGCCTTGGCGATTTTCCCGGGCTTTTTAGCTCTCTAGCTTGTCAAATCACAATGCTCTGTTGTGCCTCCATAACAAACCGTACGGCGTAGACTCTGTTTCATTCGCCGGGTTTCACAGGCACTGGAGGGATTTTCCAGGCGATGAAAAAATTCCGTCTTGACTAGGCAATGTTTTGTTTATCGATAATACGTTCAGAAGGATCCTCGTTTCCGCCACATGGTCTAAGGCACATCTCTATGTTAGGTCCTACTTTCTTTACACACCAACAAGGAAGATTCCTCTCCATGTCACGTGTGAGTAATCGCATGCGCGCGCATCAATTCGTCTACTAGCTCGTCCTCATAATAACAAATTTAAACCGAAAAAAAAAGCAAACCGCAAGTTTGGAAACGTTCTCGAATAATGTCACACTCGAAACAGTAAACACCGGGAGCTTAGGTCGAAAAATATTTCCAACTCAGTTTCATGAGCAGAAAATCGGAAACGAAAAAAAAATACGTTGGAAAGACACGAGTGAATAAAATTTGTGCTTGAGAAAACTTGAATATTCATTGTACTTGAGGAGAAAAATGGAATCGAATGTGAGTTTACCTTCGAACAGAGAATTTTTCGCGAACGCATGCTTCGTCTGTCGAGCTTACGGAAACTCTGTGAATCTGAAACGATGTGCTCGGTGCAAAATGGTAGCTTATTGCAATCGAGAACACCAGGTAGAGGATTGGCCGGAACACAAAGCACTGTGTCGGATTCTTAGTGGAAAGTTGAGCAATGGCTCGGTGTACGAAATTATTGCAGAGAACGACGATGAAGCTTGGTGCAGAGCAAAAACAACGGCGATTTCTCTGGTACATACGGTATTATCGCTTCAAGCAGGACGAGGGCTTCTTCCTATTGAGCTCGAACTTTTGGCGTATCCAAGATCTTGCGACTTTTGTCACGAAACAGATTTTACTAAATTAACCGATTGTCTAGACTGTCCGGACACTAGTTTTTGCGTCAACCATCCCAAGACTAGTGACCACTCCGCCAAGTGCGTCGTCTCCAAATTCTTCTTCGATACACATCAGGGAACGCCGTGTTTCAGAAACCCGGTTCTGACCCTGAAGTACGGCGAGACTATGCCAAAAGACATGCAAGAAGCCAGTGGCCTTTTCGCTCTGCATTGCCACGTCGATAACAGCTTAGAATTAACCAAAATTTGGTATTCGATCCTCTCCGATCGATTGTCAAGGCCATACACATTTATGCACGCCCTGCAACTGTTGAACCGGCCAACAGGAAGCAGTATAACTATCCATGTCCTTGGGGCATCTCCGGTAGAAATGGAGAGCGTTTGCTACTGGCATCACATACTTCATCACAACGAATCCATCAAAGAACTCAAAATTGTTTTCGTCGGGGCTCATCTGACCAACGGCCCGATACAAATCGAGCACTGCGATGAATGTGCGGAGAAAAATCGCAGGATCAGTATTTCCAACTTCCAAGGGGTGTACATGGTCTTTGCGAATGAAAAATCTTTCAAAAAGCCCGATTACATTATCAGATTTAATCTGGAAATCAACTTTTCTCATGAGACTTTAACTCCTACTCTCAAAGCCATAGCCAAGATAGGTTGTCCGCTCTTCATCACTACGTTCGGCGAAGACAAATCGGTGATGAACAAAGTTTTGATTAATGAAGTTTTTAGAAGAATCGTTCCGGCGCTTCATTGCGCAGAAAACCCTTTTGCAGGATGGAAACCTTACAAAGACTATCAATCCGAAGAGTTCTATTATTCCAATCGGTACTTGATCATTTATGAAAAGCTGTCTTGATATGCTTTTTCATTTGTATCGAGCTCCGTTCTATGGGATTCTTGATAAATTCATTCGTGCGGGGGAAGCACAATCATTGGACAATCATTGAAAAAAATGTTATCATGGAAAAAAAATCAACTGCGATAGAATTTTTGTTATGTGCCTAAAAAAGCCAAATCGTTCCTCGTTTATTGAGCGTTGTTTAGTGCATTTTTGAAAAAATATGTTAGAAAAATGTCAAAAGATGAAGAAAAAACTGTGAATTTATTGTTGTAATGTAATTGAATTTTTTTATCGGCGTCTCGAACGTCCGTATTTGTCGAGCGATTTTTTCATGTACATATAAGTATGATATAAATTTTTAATGATGATTTCTGAATTCTGGAACAATGCCTCTGCCACGTGACGATGTATAAAAAATGGAGGAATAAGCAGCAAGAAATATAACGATGCAAATTTGACCAAACACGCATGTACGAATAAAACAATTATTACGAGTCACACAGAATTTTCTTCCCTCATTTTGTTCCTCCTGAACAACTGAAATAGCA
Organism: Campopleginae sp. 14b; assembly: GCA_030522525.1. Taxonomy (NCBI): domain Eukaryota; kingdom Metazoa; phylum Arthropoda; class Insecta; order Hymenoptera; family Ichneumonidae; species Campopleginae sp. 14b. The sequence continues at coordinate 73,633 of JAPYYS010000012.1, forward strand.
GTTTGCATCAGTATTTGATTTTGAAGACCAAAATAATGCAAAGTGCTGGAAAAATCGATAAGGGAAACGAAAACGCGATTAAGGAATTACAAAATTTTGCAAGTTTCCCAATTTCATTACTGATTTCAATTGGAATACAATGAATAGATTTCACTCAAATATCAACGTTTGTACGATTTCATAACGGAGAAGAATATTTTTTTTTTTAATGGTCGAATATGTGTTGAATTTTTTCACGTGCAACGTTCAACACATTTGATGGACGCTGGATATGTTTTGCAGGTTGCTGAAAGAATATCGATTATTATAGAGTTGCGATTCATTGTTCTACGTTTTGATTTTTTTTTGGCCCTGAAAAGGGCCGATGGGTTTGCGAAGGCTCTCTAGATGACGCTGAACTGGCGGCAACAGCCCATCTGTCTGGCGGCTCATCATATCGATGAGCCCAAAGATCTTTGATGCACCTTCCAGGACAATCTTCGTGGTATTTTCTCGGCTTCCGTGGCTTCTTGGATCTCGTCATCGAAGTCTCTGGGCGTCATGATTAGAATGCTCTGATGCCAGTAGGTTGGTTGCACGTTTGCGAAATGAATGAGGGCGATCTACCGGGCGAGCCGTCTCAAAACCCACGAGCGCTTGGTGACGCGCCTCCGCCAGAGTGGGGGTAAAAAACCAACCGCCGCGCCAATCCGAGAGACGCAGGTGTAAGCGTAAAAAAACCAACCGCCACGCCAATGAGAAAAGCGTCAAGTGTCGGATCTAAACCGTCTACTTTATTAGTCGAGACAGGATGGTGAACATTTAATTAATTTCAATTTTAAATAATTGTCAAACTATTTCCTTGAGCCCTAAAAAAACGCTACAATGATTTTTCCCGCATGCGCGGCGAACTCTACAAATAAACCGGGAACTATATTTTCTAGAATTAACGGAAAAAAAAATTCACATTTTGGAAAAATCGAGGTAGTAGCCATATTTCTGAACGATGAAAATTCGTCCCCCAAAATCATTTCAATCACTTTTGTCTTATTTATGTGAAGTATCGTGACGCAACAGAAGCGACGTTTTTTCCCAGGAAAGCTGCGACGATCGTTCTCTTACGACGAGTTAGCCGGAAGCCCTTCGTTTCCCTATGTTCCGGTTTTTTCCCGAAGCATTCTCCAAGATGCATTCGTACTGGAGTAAATTAAAGATTGCCGAAAAGGAACGCGATTAAATGTTCTACAAAGTTAGTCGCGAATCAAAACTTATAATCATAACGGGAAGGAGGTTATTCATCCATCATGGACATTAGCTAATGAAAAAAAAAACCCTCGGTATTTTTGAGCGATGCAAATTTCAACCTGTCTTTATTGGTTACAAAAAGCTCTGATCAGCGGACTTTTGCCATCGTCATGCGTCCGCTGACAAAGTCTTTTTGTGATTAGTCAAATGACATTGAAAAATTTGTATCCCGAAAAGCCGAGGCGAGAGGCGAAGTTCGGTATGACTGATCCATCCTCTTCAATATGGACGTGCGTAAGGGACTTACAAATCCAATAGGTGGCTCTGTCATTTCCGTTTTCCGGTGTGGCGGTTTTGAGACCCCCACTCCTGCATACATCTGCTCACGATTGAGGCGCTTTCATCATCGGACTAGCAGAGCAGTAGTTACATCGTCAATGACGTCAATGAATAGCGGGAACGCGACACAGGCACACGTGAGTCGGTAAGTACGATTGCGTCACGACCAGATGGGCAAATAAAAAAAATGACTCTGTTACCATATCCTGATATTCCGAGATAGAAATTCTGTTACCGTACATATCTATTTTCCTGCTGTATCGATAGATGTTACAATGAAAACGTAGACGTCGATCCTGCTACTGCTACTCGAATGTGACTGTGACAGTTGATGTTTTTTTTAACCTTCGTTATAAGAGCGTCGCAAAAAACGTAAACATTCAAGCAAAATTGTTGCCGCATGAAAATCAATTGTTTGTGAACAAGAAAATAGCCGTTACTCAGCTTCGGAAATTATAACCGAATCCACGTAATTAATGAATACAACAAACCTCGCTCGGTTATTATTAAAGATGCATCGAAAAAAGTTTTGCAGCTTTTCCTTCATTAGCTCAATCGAGAATCCACTTTTTGCATTAGAATAATCAATGAAAATGTGATTACTTCTATAGTGTCTGAGTTTTGTAGTGATCAAAAAAAAGTTATGGTAAATACCAGACGTTTCACTCAAAATTATTTTCTAACAACATGATCCTTCGTTATGTTGAACGTTCTTCATCGAAACATAACCTAAATTTATCGTCCTGCATTCATCTCATTAGTGAAGTCTTCGAAAACGATACACCGCTTTTTCCAAATGTTAATATTTTTGTTATTTTTAATACAACAAAACGTTGAAGAGTTCCATGGCTCGTATTGACCTCGGATAGCCTTACCGATTAGTGCGCAGCGGCGAATAAAGAACTTAACACAATGATATAGCGTCGATTTTTTTTTATTAGCAGTATCAATCATTGTTACATCGTAATTATACTTTTTCCACAAATCTGAGTCTGACATGTCGTCGCAGGGTTCTCATTGCAATTATTATTTTTCAAAAGGGCTGCAAAATTGTTTTCCAACAACAAGTAAAAAGTATCGATGAATTCAATCTTAAGCGAAATATCATAATTTGCAGTTATAAATTACGAGCAACTGTAATTAGCATTAACCTTAACAATGGTAAGGAAGATACAACAGAAATTGCCGCTTCAAGCGATAATTGAGCTAATACTCGAAAATTATTGACCCTTAAACTTTTGAAGTCCATTTTCAACGGTCTTTCTTGGCCGTCGGAATATAATTTAATGCAAAACTGTCCATTAATAGTTTAAGGGGCTCGAAGAGGGATTGACGCTTTGCCATTGTATGGGTGGCTTGTGAATAATCATTAAACTTATGAATGATAGATTATTTACAATAAAAATTATATTCTAATATGTGAGAATTCAATTTCGGGTTTAGAACGATTTTTTGATGGCTTTTTGGGTGTGTTATGAAATTGACACGAAGATTTATCAATTTTCGTACGTTCTGCTAAGCTGCTATCGTTTTCTTTATCGCAATTAGTGAATTTCTTTTTACTTATATTTCGACTGTTTGTATTTTTTTTCATGTCGGGTTTCGTCGTCGGGGGATTATTCTGGAAGGATGTTCTGATCGGGAGCGAAGCGGGTCCGGGAGCGAGTGAATTTTCGTCGACTTCCGGTTCCGTGAACTCGAGCTTTCTGCGCGGGAGGTCATCGCGTCTTGTCTTTTTACGGGGTTTGATCGGTGCATTTGGGACTTCCGGTGAAGCTTTTGGATTTTCAGGAGTCGTCAATGAATTCGATTGAGGAAATTTGCTCGAAAATCCACTCGACTGTTGAAAGAGTTTACTTTTTTCGTAAAATGTATCGATCGAGTGCAATAAATTGAAGGTCGTCAAAAATTGTCAACGGTTTCGGGTTTTTTTCGAAAGTTGAATAAATAATTGGATTCATAGTCGAAAACCCAATCGGCTTATTGAACTTTTTGAATTTGAAGCTGAAACTGTATCGTTATTTTCGAGGATCGATTGAATTTTTCAAAATGGCCGTCTAATCGACGTTTTTACCGATTTTATTGAACTTGACATGAAATGCGCTCCTCACCTGTAAATTCGCCATGTAAAGATCCCACTGACCGTTAAAATTTTCCAACAATGCCGGATCGATCGTTTCGGCAAGTGAAAAAAGTCGGAATTGATCAATCACTCTCCCCTGCGAGCCGGAAGTGAATGCCATTTCCGTATTATCGTCCCGTGGTTTTTCTCTATCAAAGTATTTTTTTTAGTATTTTTCTAAATTCTCCCGGCTCGTACTTATATTGTGAATGAAATGGTCGTTTTCGTGGCTCGTCACGGTTCTTCGTGGCGGTATTATTTAACAATTGCGTTTAACACGCGTTTTGCTTAATTTTCAGTTGTCCCTAACCGTTGAAATTGAAAATGTTAATCGCGTCATAAAAACGGGGTTCACTGAACTTCGCCCAAGTGAAAAAAATTATTCAATTTCTTTCTCTCTAATCGCAGCAATCCTTGGCTCATTGGCACACTCGGAAACATTTGAAGCGGATCTTTTTAGTCATAGACAAAAAAAAACATAAACTGCAATAGGAATTTCCGAGAATCGCCGTCAACGCTGTTCGAGCGTCATCTGTGGACGCTTAGGTACGGTTTTTCACTAATGGTTCCAACTTGTTTTATAAATTAACTTTTAAAATCGTTAAATCATTCGGTTATTATCGTTTTGGTGATTCATTAATCACTTTTTCATGGAATTTTGAATGACAAATACTCGATGGGAGCAATGCAATTGATTCAGACTCCAACGGTTTCTGTAATTTTGCTAAAACTCGAATCAATTCAACGACGAATGAAAGAAAAAGTCGCGAATTTTTGTTTGTCACCACGATCTATGAAGAAATAGTTAAAGAACGGAATAATGATTTTTCTTTTATATTGAAACAAAAGTTTCAAAAAAAACTGTTAACGAAAAAGACTTCGATCAATTATTTCAAGTTTGCAAAGAGCGCAGAATTTTTTGTTTGTTTGACCGCCAGGCGTCGCGAGTGAATAAAAAGTCGTGTAGCTGAAAAAAGAAAAACAAAAGAAAAAGCACGCGTTCCTTCAGATTCGGAGTGTAACGAGGAACGAGCCGCGAATGGCGGAGAAGAGCGAAGGTGGCCGAAGTAGAAAGACGAACATTCGTCCGTGTGTAGAATGGCGGTGGTGTTGGTGTACGTGTGTTTCTGCTTGGGCCGAGAGCAGCGCTCTCTGCCCACATGGGAAAATGGTGGCCGACGAGGCAACGGAGCAACACCGAGGCAGAGCAATTCGCCATCGTTGATGGGCGCACAACGAGCTTCGTGAGCCTGGGTGCGCCGTATTTAATCCTGTTACAACGTGTTTTAGTGGTTTAATAAGTACGTATTTCGTACCGGAAGTGTAAAAAAAACGATTTCGAACTGATCTGAGGTAAGATTTGAACAATTTATGAAATATTCGTTAGTAAATTCGTCTATTGAAACGTTTTTTTTCTGCCCTCCGCGAACCATCCGTTTACCGTGGGACACACAAACCTCTTTATTACGCATGCGCCAACGCGGGAACGATAACTTTTACGCTTTTACGTTGCGCTCTGTTTTATTACGAGCCCTTTCGATGCAGTTTATTTCGACATCTCGATGCATCTTATATATTCTTATCATCCATATTATTTTTTATTTATTTATTTATTTACACGTACTCTTCGGTGCGTAGATATCGAAGAGAAATGTTCAATCTCTTATGAATCTTGTCAATTGGATCCACGCATCCAGTTACCCCAGTCAATTTTTACGCCTTATCAAATTTAATTTCCGTTTCGAACATACGCATCTATTTTTTTTGCCCCCGTCGTGCCTCGCATTTTTCCAACTTTTTCCATTTAAATACGGTCACTGCAAAAAAGCCCATACGTTATTTCCGATCAATTGTTCTCCCCTTCGGAAACTCAGTTTCCGAACGTCGTTCGCGCGTTTTACCAACGTTTACGATCGTTCGGACTTTACGACCTTCCAAAACGTTTTTTGTTATCGTTTTCGTACACATTAATTAGTGTGTCATTCAATCTATGCATACAATACGTTATTATTTTTTCCATTAACTTTTCAATCCGATAATTAGGACAATATCAATTTATGTCTATTCTCTATACAACGAACAAACAATAACGATAAAATTCTTTATTTCAATCAGTTTTATTCTTATTTTAAATCGTAATCAGCAGAGGATCAAAAAGTGGAAATTTAGTTGTTTGCATCCGTTGCATTGTCCCTTATTAATTCATCAAAAATTTGATAAAAAAAAAATAAATTAAAAAAACTGAATAAATTTGAAAAATAAGTAAATTAAAAAATATTAATGATCAAAAAACACATTAAATTTGAAATGAGAAAAAGAAATCAAATAAAATTCGAATTATTCTTATTATTCTAATTAAATTGAAATAATGTCAATTTTAAGTTTAAAAAAAAATCCAAATAAAAGACCTGTTTAGTAATGTTAGGGATGATCCGAAAAATGCAATCAAGATAGGGTTTGCATCGTTGGAATGCAACGGAATTCATAGTTTTCTTTGCCAAAGAGTATTATTTATATTGATGAATTAAATTGCGATGATAAAACGATCGGTTTCCCGGTCCAGAAAAATATATCGGCTCGAAAAATTAGGATGATTTAAAAAATTATCCAAATTATTAATAAAAAATCAAAATATTTCGTTGCATTGTAACGGTGCAAATTTCACGTAAGCAAAATGCACGCAATATTGTTGTTTGTGTTTTTTTTCCAAAGGCTCCGTGAATGTTGAATAATTGTTCTTATTTTTTAAAATTAGGTGAAAAAAAAGGTTGGGAGGATGTCGTCGACGCAGGTGGATCGTCCTGGGAAGGTGGTCCACCACCACATGCCTGGAAATAGCAGCAGCCACAATGCTAAGAAGGAGAGTGAAAAATCGCGTAAATTATTCAATGGTTCGCACAAAAAGCACAACAACAAGCACGAGGAGTCGCGCCACTTCAAGTTCGGTCGGAAGAGATTGCAGAGTTTCACAGCGAATGGGAAATTCTTTCCTCCTTACAAGAGACGCAAGAACGAGGGAATAATACCTCCGACAAAATTTTTATTAGGAGGAAACATTTGCGATCCTTTGAATCTGAACAGCATGCAGGACGAGGAAATAAATCGTGCGATGAACGCGGTGACCCCAAAATCGAGTCCGTTGCCGACCCCGAAGCATCGCAAAGAGACGATCGAGGTGATAATTCCACCGAATATTTGCGATCCCTTGAATCTTAGCAACTGCAACGACAACGAAGAGGAATACGAAAAACAATTAATTTCTCCAACTAAAAAGGGAAGCAGCACCAAGCGAAGAAACAGAAAAAGAAAACGAGCTTCTTCGGGCTCGGGTAAGGACGAGGCTGGCAACGATTCCGGAGAAGTTCCGCAGCCCGAAGAAGCTCCTGCCGCTTGTGGAGGCTCCGAAGTGCCACCGGAAGTTCCCGAGATAATAGAAACTCGCGTGGAAACTCAGATAGAAATTTGCCCTCCTCCCGAGGCAGCTGCGGTCCCCGTGCTCGAAGTAACCAAAATGGAAACTAAATTGCTCGAGAGCCCGAACAAAGATCGCAACAAATTACGCCTCAAAGGCTTGGACGATCCCAAAGACAAACGTTTGAGGAAAATCGATTTAAAAGACAAAATCGTCAGCCCCGTCATTCCACAACCAGGAGCTTGGAAACCCCGAATTCCTCATTTAAATAATATCAACAAAAAGAAAAAACAACAACAGCAACAACAACAACAGCAACAGCAGCAACAACAACAACAGCAGCAACAACAATTACCCAACTTTCGCGTAAAGGACGCGAGATATCAATATGGAAATTACAATCGTTATTACGGCTACAGAAATCCTCATCACGACGTCGACACTCGTTTGCCCGTTTTCTCCCAACGCCAAGAACTCTTCCGAGGGAAAGATGTCCTCGACATTGGCTGCAACATCGGCCACATCACTTTGTCCGTCGCCAGAGACTTCGCAGCCCACAGCGTAACCGGCATCGATATCGATCGCAAACTCATCGGTATTGCACGAAAAAATGTGAAACATTACGTCAATTGCGTTTCCTCGCCGGCCAGCACCGAGGAACCACCTGAAAGCCAATTTTCCGATCCCAGCTTCTTTCCTCTCTCTATGCCCATCAATTATGGGCCCATCGATGTTCCTGGATTCACCAAAAACGAAGATCACAAAGGATTTCCCTACAATGTCACCTTCGTTCAGGTATCCTCGCTCATTCATTTATTACAAACGGAAATACTTGTCGATTCTTCAAAAACATGGTCAATTTTTTTTCCATGGACTGCCCCATGGAATATCACACGATTGAAAACTTGATAAATATTTTTAACAAACATTTGCTTACATATTGGTCGTGGCCAAATTCAACTTTGTCGACGAAGGGCTTTGTTTTTTTTCGTCATTTTCCAACATTTTCGTATCGTCGGATTCGAATTTTATTTTAATGGTCTATTAAATGGTTTTTTCTTTCTTTTGTAGGGTAATTATGTTCTCGAGGACGACGCTTTGCTGGTGACCGAGCAACCCCAATTCGACACGATTCTTTGTCTCTCGATTACGAAATGGATTCACTTGAATTTCGGTGACGCTGGTCTGAAACAGGCCTTCAAACGCATGCACGCACAACTGCGTCCCGGTGGTGTCTTGGTCCTGGAGCCTCAAGGATGGGCCAGTTATGGAAAAAAGAAAAATTTGACCGTAAGTTTTGCTGTAAAAAAATTAAGTAATCGAATTTGTTGTTTTTGATTCGTCCAGGTCGCAAAAATCGACGCACACTCGAGTGAGATTTCAATTTGTTTTTATTTTTCAGGAACGAACGTACAAAACGTATCGGAGCATAGAATTTTTTCCCCAAAAGTTCACGCAGTATCTTTTATCACCGGAACTTGGTTTCGACAAGTGCGAAGTAGTTTCGATACCGGCGCATCCGGCGAAAGGATTCCAGAGGCCGATACAGCTGTTCACGAAGGCAGGATCGAGTCCTGCCTCGACATCATCGACCCCAGGGACCTCGAGGACGACGACAGCGCCAATAATGACGTCGACTCTGACGACAACAACGAGAACAACGACCTGCAGCAATTCTTTGCGTTTCGTCGATCGCGAAGTAAAACGCAAGGATCGCGAACGTCGAGCCTTCGAGAGAGATTTGTTCCCCAATGAATTGCCCCGGTTTGGCAATTGCTCGAATCTCAGTCAACGTAGCATCGAATCTCTGAGCCAATATGAAAATCTGGCCAATGTTTACGCTCCCAGCGCAACCCCTTGTTACGACACTCCGGGCCATAACGCCGAATACAGCCAACCTTACGAATCCGGAAAATTGTGCTACGTCGAAGTCAACAACATTGTCTCGTGTGCCGAAGAAAACACAAGCAACATCGGCTATGCCCACAATTCCGAAACTTTGATCAATCGCCCTCGTGATATTTATCCCGGCTTTGGGGAAACTTCATCGAAGAAACTTGTTCCTGCGAGTAACGAAGGCAACACGATCGCCCAAACGTCCGACAATCTTCCAACTAATAACCTCCCTAATGTCTCCGCAACGACCCGAATTTCTGATGAAAAAACAGACAGTCCCTCGAAAAATCAAACAATCAAGGTGTCCGGCGTTAATTCAGACAAAATCGCAAAAATCACGTTGAATGAGTCACGTCCGAGCGATCATTCCGGAAGTTCAGCGCAAAAGCCATCATCGAACGCAGTTCCTGGTTTTACCGAGAACACCGACAACTCACCCGAAAATGCAACCGGAATGACCGGAACACACCCCGACAATTCAGCCTCAGCCGATTCGGTTCCGAGTTCCAGCGATAAAAACGACAAAGCGGAGCAAGTTCTCCCACCCGACAATCGAAGAAACGAGATCAGCAATAATATCCCTCGTAAGCAAAAAATCGACGAGTCTCTTCCAGAAACGTTAACGGAAGAAAGCAACGGCGAGAGCTCGCAATCTTGTCGAAATACTCGCGAAATAATCAAACGAGCTAAATCACCGAGCAATATTTCAAACAGTCAACAATCATCGATATTGATTCCGAAAGATTCCTCAATGACGAATCATCAAAGGGTTGAAAATAAAGAGTCTGCTTCCGGCCTTCAATCTCACTCGAGTCCTCTCGATTCCACAGCGGGAAAGACGTAAGCGAATTTGATAAAAACTTTTCCAGAAAATCAAATATGCTAATCATAAAAGAAAAATATGAAATGAAACTCTTGTGACGACAAAAGCAAAGAAAAATCTCGCTCTGTCACACATTCGCTGTGATTCTTAGACTAATCATTCACACATCTTTATGTATTTCAAAGTTGCAAACCCATTCGTCGACGAGTCCGAGCTCGTCCTCGACGGTTATTTCATTTTTTTCCATTTTTTTAACATTTTTCTTCCCCTCAAACGAGAGATTTATTTGTCGCATCAAAATTCAGTAATTTTACGTGTAGTGATATTTTTTTTTTTTTTTTTTTTATTCGGCAAACTGTTTTTATTTCGTCTCGTGGAGAAAGAAATTCGTCAAATAATTATTATAATTGAAAAACAAAAATATTTCATTGATGAAAAGGTTCAAAATTTTCGTGCAAATCCGTTGTTTGCAGCTGTTACTTATTTTTACGAGGCTTCCGAACGCAAATTGTGCCGGTGGTGCCTGTTTGAAGCGAAAAAGAATAAAACAATTCGAGATAAAACTGGGAAATTCGATTTTCAGCAGGAAAGGGTAAAGAGTCGCAACAACTTGTGTTTTTCGTTAAGAGGTCAAAATAAAGTATCATGCGAGTCGAAATAACCACAGAATTAAAAACTATCAAATCACGATATTCAAAAAAAAAAGAACAACAAAAAAAAACAAAAAAATCGTGCCTACGGCGTCCACACTAAAGCGATAACGAGCACGTCGCGCGTCTAACAAGTTGCTCGACCGAAGACTGACTTTTGGCTTTACGGAAGAGAAGATATTCAAATACCGAAAAAATAAAATGAAAACATTGAAAAAATCGAAAAAACAATGAAAGAGTTGAGAAAGTTATCAATCGCGAGACTAAAGAATTGATAAACGATATTTAACAAATAAATTATCCAACGCGACCAAAAAATGTGAGAGGAGAAAATAACAAAGCAAACAAATTTGGACCGATAAAGTAGATGAAATAATTATATTGTACGTATAAAAAAGAAAACAGCAAAAACAAAACGTAGGATTTTGTCGAAACGTTTCTAATTTTATTTCCGAAGAGCATCCAAGCAAAATAATAATTTTATTTTCCAAGGCTCACATTGATCGTGACTGAAGTCACGGATTGTACCATAAAAAAAAAAAAGATTACATAATCGGAAATAAAAGGAAAATGAAATATAGGAGTGTACCGTGGAGCTTGAAGAATTTTTCCAAAATCTTGTACATTGTCCTTGGAATGATTCAGAATGGAAGAGAAAGGAAGAGGATTCTTTAGTGTTTCTTTCTCGAAAATCCATTTTTCAGGCGTCTTGGAAAAAAAATTACATACGCTTTGATTTTTTTTTTTTTTTCAATGTTCCATTCGACCCATCCATTATTATTTTCATAGTGTGTGCGTGTAGCATGCAATCAATTGTGAGCAATAAATTATTCCAAATGCTTCGAATGATGATTGAAAAAAAAAATACGTTTTTTCTTCGAATTTACGAAAAAATATCGATGTGTGTCGAAATTAATCGAAAACGAATTGAAAATACTATCGAACATATTTCGCAGCTGATCCCCCAATTTTTTTCGTCCAAAATGAATGCGAGTCAGAAAGTCGGAAAATAATTTTCTAATATAATAATAATTTTCAAATATAAAAAGATTCGATTGGTGAGATATTCTAGTTCATAGAGAGTCTGTATATTTATCGTATTTTTTTTAAGCCCTCAAATATAATTATCGTTGCGTGGTTTATTTATTTGAAAATAAATGGAAGAAAGAAGTAAGAAAAATCACACAAAAAAACAGAGATAAGCGTAATCGATAAAATTTAGGAACAAAACTAAACTTTCGAGGAGAGCGCTGGAAGTATTAATGATTTATTATTTAAAGCACGATGTAGTTTATCCACGAAAAAGTATCAGAATTAATAAGAACGATGAAATTTCGAATTCAAAACGAAGACGAGGCGAGATTTCGTGTGGAAATAAAAAAGTAATATGGTGATTAATTTTTAGAGTTGCTTCGTTATAAATAAAAACGACGTCAAGTGGAGGTGAAGTCGAAGAAACACATACATATACATTTTTGTATGCGTAAAAGTAGAGTGACCTCTAGCAGGAAATCTCGTTGTTATCGGTGATGGCGTTCCGCTCGTATCCTTGCGCATAAAATTATTTCCAAAAAGAGACCAAAAATTACGTACAAAATACGTACAAATTCCCAAGCGATTGAGCAATTCGGAAAACAAAGAAACAAACACCCTCGCAGGCTTTCGAGAGCGGAGATTTCGTGGAACGCTCGTGCCTACGAGTTCCTCGAATTACGTGCGCCCGAGCGAATCTGTTTTTCTTAATTTTTTTGCTTTTTTTTTGTTTTCGCTCTCGGCTCTCGGCCTACGAATACCGCGACGTGTTGAACGACACAAAACCATTGTCAAGCACAAAAAGATCGATTCTGGACGCGATCACGTTTTTAGTTACGACTCTCGATCGACAAAAAATATTTCAATGCAGAGTTCATGAGCGAGAGAAAGAAACAATAGAAAAATAGGCTACTTAGTAAAACTTACCAGAGAACTGCATACTGTATAAATAAAAAGATTAATAATAATTATTGAAAATAATACAAGGAATATTATTAGTCTAATAAAATGTCGTTTTAAATCGCCCTCTTTACGAAGTGTTCAACGTCTTTTTTCTCCAACCCCCTCCATTTTGAATAACAGTTCGAAGGAGAGAGAGAGACAAAACAATAATCCACGTGACTTGGCGACAGTGACACATCGCGATGCGGTGAAACATGACCGATTCCTGGTGTTTGAGGGCATTTCTAACATTGATTTATAAACGAAATATTAAAAATATCACTGCATACATTTGTGTGTCGACCTTTCAGAACCCTAACGACCCTACGACGATACGGTGGCATTCAATAGATTCGACTCCACTTTTCTCAAATATGCGACAATGAAGTCTTCTCTGTATGCAATCGTCCGGTTTATTCGACACTATCCTCTCCATTTTTTCATATTAAAATAATTAGTGTTTTGTGAATGTATGATGCCCGAAACCCATTAATCGAAGAAAGTTCCGATAAAATCGATTAACGTTTCTAACCTCAAAAGAGGAGGTTGTCGATTTCGTTGTAATGGCTTCAGGATGAAAATACTTCGTTAATACACTGGGGCATTTTGAAAAGTACAGTTTTTTACAAAATTCGGGGCAGTGTGTCAATGTGGTGGCCACATAAACTTCCAATAAAATAGAAATCGACGGAAATTAGTGCAATCACGGAAATTATTATAAAACACAACTTGTGCGAATCATTATAAATATATATTTTTTCAAACGAATAATCCACGCTGAATAAATCACTAAACTATAACGCGTACGTGTGCGGTGGAAAGTGCAAAAGTGTCTCGAAATTGATGTAAATAATATTCCTCAACAAGTGTAGAGAAAAGCGGGGATGATTTCTCATTCAAGAAGTATATTTTTATTCGTGAGAGCGCAAGGGTAAGTACACACAATATACTTGATCCGCAGGCAGATTCTTGACTCCCTATAAACATACAGGATGGCCCAAAATATCGTGACTAATTTTCAAATCGTTCAATGACTTTTGGCCCACCTTGTATTTATGCAGGATCGCAGCTCGCAGGCTCGATCGATTTATCGTTTGATTCACTCAAATCTAAATATCTATATATATATCCATATATGCATGTATACGTATATAAGTATATATTCATAATTCTATATTATTTATCAATAATAATATAATATAATGTAATGTATGCGAACGAATGTGGTGGACATACTTTTCAACATGCTACGACGTCGACCAGCGACGTTTTTCTTATTTTTAATTAATTCGCGTGTGCGAGAACGATTGTTTTTTTGTTCAAACTCTAACAACGAGAGTATCAAGTATTCGAAAGTCTCACGAAACGTTTGCAATCCAGTTGAGTCTCTCAATTTTGAAAAGTTTTTTTTTCGATCGCGGTTTCACGGAAGTAAACAAACCAATTTTGACGGTACATTCGTGAGGAAAAAAAATTGAAAGAATTACGAAATCGATAGCTATCGCGAACAGAAACGGACATTGCACGGAAGGGGCTTTCAGTTCCTCGTACCTTTTTTCCGTGAGAAACTCTCGTTGCTGGTGTTTCTTTATCGTCTCGCTCGCGTACGAGAGTGCGCTTACGCTGAGATTGAATAAATGAAGTGCTTTCGGAAGCTAATAATCGAAAAACTGATTATCCCACTGAATAGTAGGGACGCCCGCGCCCCTCTACTTTGCTTACGCTGGATTTTCTGGACCATGGCGTTCGGATACGTTGTACAGGATGTCGCAAAGTTGACTTCGGTTGTGTCAAATTCGAATTGAAAGGAAATTATCGGGCGAACCTTTTACGAGCTATATTTTATTCACTCAATGAGTGAACCCACTAATTAATCGATTAATTGATTAACCGACGAACGGTCCTTCGTACAAAAAAATGGCTGGGGACTTTTCTCTTCGTAATCTCAAAGACTATCGAGCTGCGCAATAATTGGCTATCACTTTTCGGACACCCTGTGTAAATACGTAACTTCACCACGTACAGCATTTATTTATTCTAAACGTTGATAAAACGTTGCGTAGCATGATTGTTGTCGTCATGATGAAATAATCGCAAGTGTGCGTCATTGAACATGACAGCACGATTCTCTCGTAAATCATGCTGCCAAGAAATTTTTTCGAAATTACTTCAAAAATGCGACGCTTTAAAAAATTTGAGAATTCGAAAATTTTCTAGATTTCCGCATTTTCTTTTTACCCATATGAACGGATTTTAGATAACAAATATTCTGTATTTTTTATGGATTTTCTTTTACGGAATCGCACTCCTCGGGCTTGATAGCCGAAAATCGGATAATTAAGGGAGTGAAATCGGCAGTTACACTCAACTCGATCCGGACAATCGAGTCGACTATGTGTGCGTGTAAGACGGTTCGAAAAAATCTTCGTATTCAATTTTCCTGGACCATCGAAATAGTTATTATTTATCATAATTAATGAATTTTTATAAAATTCAGCCAAACGTCAAAACCGGCATAATATTTGACATTTTTTCAAATTATTTCGCCGCTTCCTTTCGATATTTCTTTTTTCTCTTTCTCTGTTCACTTTCCTTCGTTAAAATACGCAGTTATTTTTCAAAGTTTTTTTCGAACCGCTGTTGTGTTTACATTTTTTTCAACTCGTCGTTCAAGGTTCTTGCTCTCTCGCGGTCGTTCTCATCGTAATCGCGAAAAACAATCTTCAAATCCGACGTTCCAATATTTTTCGTCCTTCAACGTCGTAACGCAATTTCATTCTGCTCACAATTCGCAAAATCTTCCGATCCATTGCCTCGAATTTTCTAACTTTATTCGTAACAGTTGTGTGTTGAACGTTCATGCATCGAATCTTTCGCATTTTGAGATTCTTCTCATTCGTGAGTGGAATTAAATCGTTCTATCAAAGAACGTATCCCTGCAAATATATAATCGTTCATTCTCGAACGTATTTTCTGTTACTTGGATTCCGTGCGATCGGATGAAGATTGAGTGCTCATTCGTCGACCAGTTCCCACAGCATTAGGGCAGCATCGGTCCCACCAACCGTTACGACGTTTTGATCGTTGTAAAGAAAACGTGCACAAGCAACCAATGAGCTGTACACTTTTTCCTCGACGTATTCCCCTTTCGCACTTGTGCATGGATAACGAAATAGTCTCAAATATCCTTCGGCATCGCCGCTCACTAGCATATCGTGAGCCGCTGATCGACTCGAAGTTGTCAAAACGGTCGTTAAGGGGTAGAAACGATTGTTCCACATTCCTGAATATTTCAAACGATTAAGACACTGAATTATCAATCAAAGTACCGTCCCCTTTGTGTTTCACCATACGGAAACGTTATTCTATGGTTTATAATACTCACACGTTAGATAATTATTTTATGATAAAAAAAAAAAACGAGAAAAAATCGAAAAATCATTTCCGCGTTCGTAATAACGCAATCGGTCAAAATAAAATGATAAAAATCTTACCGGACACCATGTAACCGACTGTACAATTGTGCGTGTACCATTTGACGTCCTTCATGACCAGAGGACTCTTTTCCGAAGAAAGTGCCTTGACGTCCCCTGAAAATGAATAATTACGATCGATTAATCAAAAAATAATGAAAAATGATGATTACGAACATTTATCAGGTGAAAAAAAATGAAGATAAATGGGTTTGATGGAACAACGTACCGTTCGGGATGGACAAAAACTTACAGAAAACAAGATCGTAGTCCTGAGTGACCGTTTGTAAGAATCTACTGTCCGAGCTCCAATCGAGTTGGACGAGAGGTTGGGTGCCGCGAATTTTGTTGCTCTTTTTATAAGAAAAACCGTCTCGGGATACTCTGAAGAGATATACGCTGCCATTCTGGGATCCCATCGCCACAATTTCTCCGGCTGTGAAGAAAATAATGGGGAAAAAAATCACGTCAAACGTTTCAACGTTTGACGTCGAATGGACAAATAAAAATCCAGGTAATAATAATGGGAAAAACTCACTCGGATTGTATCCGATGCAGGAGAGAGGTGACCCGCAGACTCGAAGCGTCGCTACTGCCGCACCGGTGTCGGCGGCGAGCACAAGGAGATGTCCTTCCGAAGATCCAGCGGCGAGAGCAACACCGAAGGGATGAAAAGCTATACAGATGCATTCGAATCCGACCTGATAAAAACCATAAAAATGCGTTCTAATTGGAAATTTCGAAAATTCAAAACATACATCGTAGAATATTGATAAAAATGATAATTTTTAAATTTTGATTAAAAAAAATCAATCGATCGTGCGTACCTGCGTTGTCCAGAGGAGTTTGTGCCTTCGCCAAAGTGCGATATTCTTGTCGTGTCCGGCAGTGGCAAAAACTTCATCGTCAGGATGAACCGCAAGACCCCATAATTGTCTGCCATGGCCGAAAACCACTTGGTTGAATCTCCTCTGCAGGGAACCTTCGACGATGTTATTCCTCGTTGTGCCGACGTAAATGTTTCCATCGTTTCGACCCGGTCGTTGGGGGTAAATGCTTCGGACTCCTCCGGCTGTTTCTGGCAACTAAAAACGTTCAAAATTAACCATGGAGTCGACTAACAGTAAAAACAGTGTATTGCATTCAAAAAGAATCCCGATACAGGCTGCAGGACAAATACTTCAAAAAATCCCTTCAAGAGCTGCTACATCAGAGTAAAAAATTTAATTATTCCAAAAATTTAATTATTTTTTAATAATTTTAAATTATTAATTTAATTATTCATTAATAATTTCAAATTATTAATTTAATTATTTATTAATAATTTTAAATTATTAATTGAGGTCACACTGTGCTATAAATTATTTTTCCACGACTCCAGGCACATTTATGAACATGAGGAAATGTGAGATGGAATATTCATTCGCGTATCTCCATTCGCATATTATTTGTATCAATCGAAACGAGCAATGACGAAAGCAAGAATAAATGTTACTTTAACGTCATTGCGAAGCTATCTTACACGCTTTTTTCTCACTTGCTCATAACGTCACACACGTGTGATCTTGTATTAACACAAATATAATAAATGTGTGTGTATAAATAAGTAGCTTCGTGAGTTAGCGAGTAGAATGCTTAACGCGAGATTGTCACGCAGGCCATTGTTCGCAGGCTTGAGTTCGAGCGGCTGTGACAATTTCGAACGTGCCGTGATTTCTTTTCCTACCGTTTCCGATCATTTTTTTTCCCTCGAGCCATTAACCATATAATCCGATTTCTTTGGTGGGCGACACAAAATTTACATTTTGCAGATAAAATTGCAATAAATTTGGAAAATTTTTGTTCTTCTATAAAGTTTGTTTATCAAGTCGCAGTTGCCGATACTCGCGATCGATTATTTCCGGTAGAGATTAAAAAAAAATACAGTTTGATTGAGAATTTTCAATTTTTATGCAAAAATTGGGGTTTTTTTTTCTTGCCGGTTGAAAACGTGTCGTTGAGTCTCGAAAACGGAACTCGATCGACGATCGCACTGAGCAGAGCTAACGTCAGACAAACGAAAAAAAGGACCAGATTGTTTTTTCACGTACTTTCGTGTCGGTAATTCGCTTGTAATTTTGCAACGAATCCCAGGCTGCGATTTTGCGGTCTTTTTCACCTCCGGAAAGAAGGGTCCCTTCGGAAAGCATGATCAGTGAGCTTATGCCTTTGTTGTGAGCCTCGAATTCCATGCGAACGAAATATGCCCCGTCAGCGTCGACCGAGTAAACCGTTATAAATCCGTCACTGTCGGCTGTCACAACGTCACCATCTTGCTCAAATTGTATGCTCGTTACGTGGGTCCGTGATGGCTGGAACAAACGATTAATCATGAAAAACAAAAAAAAATAATAAATACCAAATAAAATAAAAAATAAATAAAAATAATAAATAATAAGTGAAAAATCGTCGGAAAATAAATCGTGATTCTTCCGGCGATGACAAAATACTCAGCAAATTTTTACTCACTGGTTTTATTATGTCTGTCCTTTCGAAAAATCCGTCTTTTCGACGATTCCAAAAAGTCAAGTGCCCACGACCGTGCGTTATTAATAAATTGTCGTCTAGCGGATGGAAGGCTGCTCCCGTCAAATCTTCTTGCAACGTCTGCAGAAAAATGATGGAAAAATGTGAAGATGTGACGAAAATTGTTGATCCAATCAAGAAAATTGAGAAATTTTTTTTTTTTTTGACAAGAAATAATTGACTTTGAATCGCTCACCGCAACTTTTCCGAGCAAATGACCCCATTGCCATTGCCAGACGGACAGAATAGCTTCTCTTCCGGAATCAACGACCAAAACGTAACTCCCTCCATTCTATATTTACGAAAAAGCAATAAAACGAAATAAATTCGATTAATAAATAAAAAAAAAAGGGAGGAAATGGAAAATACGTATAAAAATATGGATCGCTATGAAATTGAGCATTAAATTCAAATAAAATGATTATAATTTTGATGATTAAAATAAAATGAGTGAAGATTTATTCGTTTCAATTGAGCTTGGACTTACGAGCTGTGAAAAAGCGAGAGCGGATACGCCCATTTGGAATTCGGTCATGCCAAAAACGTAAAGAGTCATGAGAGTCTCCGTGGACCAAATGCGAACGTGAGGCTGAGCCTTTCTGTGTCTTCCGGCTCTTTGGCCGGAAGCGACGAGCTCTCGGCTCGGATGAACTTCCATGCAAGTTATGTCCTCGGTGTGTCCAATGTAATGACGCTGAGCGTTTTCCTCCCGATCGAAAAGCACCGCGACTGCTGCGACGTAATAAAGAAGTTCGCCGCTCGGTAAAACCCACAAATTTCTTCTCGTGTCCGTACCGCGATAACCGTAAACCCATTCCAGTTGTAATTTTTTTTCCGGTGGCGAATTGTCAACCGGTGGCAAGTGCGAGGGCGGATAAAACGAACGCCTCAAACCTCGAATCGTCACCCTCACGGGCTCTTCGCGCAACACCTCCACCACGCTGTAATCTTTTTTTCAACATTTTTTCACATTCATTCCCAATTTAAAATAAAACTCGGAAAAATTTCGCATTTTTCATAATTCGGCGGCGCTGCAATTGCACGCCGGAATAAATAATTATCAACGATGATTGGCAAGACGTACCGTTAACTCGTACCTCGGCTTCGGGGGCGTAAAGTGCACGCGGTCTACTTTTGCTACGTGCACGTCTCTGTCTGCCGATGTCCTCGGCAGGTCCGGTCATTTGAACGGTCGAAGGGCCACGTGATCTCGATCTCCTTGCTGGTGAGGACGCTATCGTCATAGCACCGCCGGCAATGCCCATCGAGGTTGCCCCAGACCCAAGATAAAATGTATCCACGTCCGCGAACTCGTTTCTCAATTGCGAAAAACTTCGTACCTAAGAAATTACGAAAACAAACAAACAAAAAAACAACTGTTTTGTGAATTTATCGTTTTCAGAAAAATTCGAGACTGAAAATATTCTTGGCCGAATTTATCGAAATTCGTTGCCTTTTCGTTAAAATTTTCGTCAATTTTGATCGCTCGTAGTTAAGAGAAATAAATAAAAACAAAAATTTGGAAATTCTTCGATATGATTTCGCGTTAGTTTCAAATAATCAGCTTCGACCTGGGGGCACCCTGTATGCAAGCAAATGTCTATATAAGACGTACACCGTGATGAGAAATTTCCAATGCTCGTGCAAGTGGAAATTGGTCAATTTGTAATTCATATACGCTCGTGACCTAAAAGAGGTGGATGAATCTCTGACCTTTTTCAAGGGAGCTCGAGTCCTCGTGATGATGGCCCGTTTCATTAGTGTTGTTGTTGTTGTTTTTTTTTTTTTTTTTTATTCCCTCTTTTTCTTACATCTTGTGTGATTTTTTGCACGTGGGCGAAGCCTCATCATCAATTTTTTTCCCATCGGTTTCTTGATATCGACAGGCTCTTTAACCTTCCGAACGGCCAACACTCACCTGTGCCGCCAATATTTCATGAATTTCGTATTCGCCCTTTCAATCTGCAAAGTTCTCCTGAAAAAGCTTTTGCATTTTTGCATGCGAGCACGTATGCCCATGCACGCGGAGACTTCTCATGCAGATTTTCTTCCAGAAATAAAAATATTCATCTTACGAAATCGAATTAAAAAAGAAAAAAGAAATTCTTCAGGTCCATTAAAAAAATTTGCAATTCTCTCCACGTTGAGGATCCTCGCATCTTATCGAACGATCATCGGGCAGGTTTAAAATCCACCAATCTGCTGAATTTAATCCCCGAAGAAACGAGGAAGGGCTTTTTCGACGTGCAACCCGAAAAAAAAAAACGAAATTCGGTGCTTGTTTCTGATGACAAACAAAAAAAGAGACAAAAAGAGGAAGGAATGGCAAAGAGAATGATGCGGAAGTAAAGAGGGACCGTGGCTCTGGTACGTGTTCGTACGAGCGTCTTTTACCAGGCCACGACCTTATTCCATCTCGTACGAAGAGTGTTGATCCGTATGTATATACATAAATGTGTGTAGCCGACCCCGATCGTCACGCCTTTCGTTTAAGCCGCTTCATGCCCGATGCGGGGCTCGAAAAGTGAGCCCTGAAAGTGACCAATGAAAATTGCTGCTCTGCTCGACTCACATGGACAGGTCAGGCATGCATATTTATGAAAAACATTATTCAAACTGATTTTATATAAGGACGATACCGCCCGCCGCCTCGCCGCGCGTCTTCCCTCTCATTACCATAAATAAATGATAAACTTTTGAAACTCGAATTTCGCCCCCCCCAAACTTTTCCCTTCACATTTATATGTAGATACATATTATTAACTCAAAACCGATGAAAATCTCGCCGACATTGATACACATTTAACACCGTGAAATCCAAACACTTGACACGAAAAACAAAATGAGAACGTTGAACAACTTTTGTGTATTCGTAAAAGGTAGGCCAAGGTTTTATATAATTACTGCTATACATGGAAATTTATTTATTTAACGAAACCGAAATTACTCCCTGAATCCGCGTGACAAAACACCGTACACAAATATTCCTTCAAACTACTTCCTTCTTTGCTTCGAGGGTCGAAATACTTTGGTCTTAATCTCGAGCAATTATCTCCGAATAAGCCGAAATGATATTTGACAGAGGGTAAAACTGCTTTCGCGTATGAAGAATAAAAAAAAAATAAATACAAGTTTTTAGGCTTTTTCTAATGTTTGAGAATTACAAAAATTTATGAGATTTTTTGATAGGGGGAAATTACGGTGATTACGTTGGTGGAAAATTATTATACAGCTTACGGATTAAATAAATATTAATGTTCATTTCAAGTGGGACATTCGGCCCTGACCCTTTTTGGATTTCAATGATTTCCAAGGCTCTTAAGAAAATGCCAGATTTTTTAGCTTTTTTTTCGAATTAGATCGAAATATTGGATGTTCCATTTTTTTTTTCGTTCGAAAGTCCAGAGAATGGCGGTGCGAGTTGGAAAACTTTTGGGGCTTGTTCGTCGAATTGGAAGATTTCACGATCGTTGATCGCATCTCTCTCGTGCTCGAGAGTCGTCGGAGCTGCGCGTCCGATCAACAAGACATAGTACTACTGCGAAATACGGACTGACCATAGCCGCGTATACTCTTCACTGCGGTGAAGCGTCGAAGGCACAAAGATATATAGCGATTACCACTCTTATACTTCGTTTCTCCCAACACATACAAATATACTAGTAAATATGTGTACTGACCTCTTGTCCTGAGACGGTGAACATTCTCTTGGCCCCGTTCATCTTCAGTACCTGACCCAAGTCCTCGAGAACCTCTTCGAATGGCTGTGATGTCCGCAGATTCAACAAAACTCGACACTGCCAAATCGAAATTCTCTATTAAATTGGGATTAACATTTTTTTCACTATCTATCTTTACCCTTCGTATACTATGCCGGGTCAAATTGATCCAGACCTACTTCTGCAGGCTTTTCACACAAATTTCAACGATTTTTTCAACTTTTCAGCATTTCATGGAATTCCCAATGTTGGGATTTTATTTGTTTGCTGTTTCTTTCCCAATCGCATTTTCTACGTGCGTGTGATTTTTTTTTTTTTTTTTCTTTTTCAAATTTTTTCATTAAATTCGAAAAAATATCAATTTTTATGGAAATGATCGGGAAAAGCGAGAGAATAAAATTCACCTGGACCGTGTGATCGAGATTATTAACAATTCTGATAACTCGTCCAGAAGACGGCTTTCCACCACCAGGTGGTGGCGCTTCCTCGGTGATGGAGGCTTTCCTGCTAAGACTCGCTACCGCGGGTGGTCGACTTTGCCAGCCGCCTCCGGCTCCCCCGGCCCCACCGCTACCACGACTACCGGCAGCACCTCCAGTTCCGCCTGGTCCAACTGGCGCCGCGTACCACGTATTGCTCTTTTTTCCATAGCTCGCCGGCTAAAATCCGATCCAAGATAACGTCCCCTTAATTAAACAGACGATTATATACCCTCGACGAAAAAACCGGCGCTCTCTGCTCGGACGATCCAAACTTTGGCAAGTTTGAAAAAAAAGAGAAAAAAAAATCTTTTTCGTTAAATTTTTTCGGCAAAAATCTGGAAACATGAAAAATTTTATCTCCCCAGTGGCGATCTGCAAGGGTTTTTAGAAATTCTCAAAATTACACGAAAAGTTTCATGACGATTCGAATTTTTTCAAACATATTTGTGAAAATATTTCGATGGGCCGTTTGGATTTTGTAAAAATTGGGGAAAAAAAGGAAGCAGCACCTGGAGCATATCTGCCGGCAGCGAAATGACCTCGAAAGAGTCGCTCATCAACACGACAAAGCTATCGCAGCTTTGCTGCCAATGATTAAAATGTTGTTGGGAAGATATGGCTTTGGGTTCGTTGAAATCAGGGCTTTCGGAGTCTTCTTCGGTGCACGAGGAATCGGCAGTACCCGATGGTACTGTGCCAAACTCCGAGCGATAATTAAACCCTGATGAATCAATGATGGCCGCGGTGTTGACACTTCGGAACGTGGAGCACGATCACTTTGATAAACGTAAAATTTGTCCTTCTCTTTATTCCACAATTATCGCTTGCGTCGTGTCAACACGATTTTGGGAAAAAAATTTCCAACTCCCGAGCTTTGCATTATCGTTGAAAATTTGTTAAAATCCAATTTTATCGCTCAAAATAGTTAACGCGATATGACCTTCGATACAATTCCTTCATTAACCAAGTCTTTTTCGACATACACAGACACACCTTCATACAAATGCACTTGGATGACGTCAACGTGAGCCAACGTGAATTTCTACAATCGTAGATCGAATCGCGTAAGAGGGGATGCTCTCTTTATGTCTTCCTCTCCTTCTAAGTTTATGTACGAACCTTCTTACATAATTAGGCTCACCACAAATTGACCTACTAATTTTCTCCTTCTTTTCTTTATCGACGCTATTTACGATCACTCTGATTGGTGGATTTAATGAGCAGGAGGCTCCTCTTCGTTAATGCATTATTGCCCATTGACCAATCTCCATGTTTGGTGAAAAATAATTTTCCAATGAAAAACAATAATTAATGGGAGAAAAATTCCGGAAAAAACTGCCGGAATATATTTCAAGATTGCGAGGACGAATAAAAATTTAATCGAAGAAACGACGATCGTGGGAAGAATATCGTAAAATCACTGAAGAAATAAATGAGGAGAAAAAAAATGAAGTGCAGTTAGTTTTTGGTGAACCGAACGATCGCTTCGTCTCGTAAATACCGATGCACCATTTCTCGCGTAAATGAATCGCACGAACGTGAGTATTTGTTAAGTTTAAATGGTGAAGGTCAAATGGATGCAAACACTTTGGAGTTTAAATATTTTTTCCCGATCCGGAGGCGATTTAAAAATGACAAATATTTTTTGAGACGAGAGCACGCGAAGAAAGACGAAGCTCCGCGACGGGGTGAGTGCGAGGGGTGGATTTTTTGTTTGCGAGGACGCGGGAGGTGCACGCTCTCGGATCCTCGATTGAGAACTGATGGGGTAGGTGAGCGTGCTACCCTGGCCTACCGTCAACGAGACGGGCTGGCCCGTTTGCCACCGATTTCACCCCCTTTTCAACCCTTCCTTGTCCGATGCTTTGCACCCATGTGCAACTTATACGTATAGATGTGTGTGACTCGGGAGTGTATTGTTCGCAAGGTGGTCAAGGGGTAGGGGTGGTCGAGCCAAGGCCAAATGCCTCGCGTTGGAAAGACGAAGCAGCCATCGAAGGGCCGATTGAACCACACGGTTTTCGCGGGGGTGGTGGGATGGAATTCGCATCGAGAGTGCCCGAAATGAGCAAACGTATGACTCTCCGTCACGGAACATTTTTTCACCCCCTCCCGTCCCTCCCAACACTGTCTTTTCTGAATCACCAATAAATGTGTTTTCTTATTATTGCGAGAAAATCGTTCAATGTTTCTCGTAGAAAAGGGTCAGAGTTATGGAGCTGATAAGAATGATAACCTCGAAATCATTTTCTTGGCTAGGATAAGAGGGTGTTGCAATGAAAGTGGAATTTTCAATAATTTTAAAAGTCCCCGTGAAAAGGTGGACATCGAAAAACTAATCGGCATTTTAAAAGCAATTTCTTGTTGCTGTAAAAGTCCCTTAAATCATAAGAAACGGTGCGACTTGTTAACTCGGAGGTGTGGCAAGCCGCTGCGTCATTCTTTGTCCGTAATGTTACTGAATATATACAAAGTTCGTCCCTGGGAATCGTGTCGAAACGCTGGCAGCAGTTACATCGTTGAATTCTCGAGAGAAATGTCCTTTGCTATTTTTCTCTGTGACGCATCGTTGATGAGATATTCATTTATCAATGACAGCCAATGAAGTGCAGGGACATGGCCAAGTGGGAGTGGCGTCACGCGCTTCTCCCTCTCCACGCAGCGCACCGGATTCGCTATCACTGATTAATTGTAATATCTCATCAACGATACATCGTAGAGAAAAAAGCCAAAGGACTTTTCTCTTCATAATCTCACGATCTTTCCTCCCTGCGAATTTAAATAATACTTTTTCATTCACTCTATAGAAAGCATGTGGACGCGCCTGGCGCACACGCACTAAGATCCATTCGCCGTGTCTTTGTGCTGCAGGTGTATCGTGATAAATGGTATTCCAGGTGGTTACAGTGATTAGAGCGTCATATAAAAGGGATTGATGTTGACGTATCTCCCGTTAACGATAACTGTAAAGGCGAGGAGAGGCCGCACCCGAAATAATCAACGATTCTTCAATCGACATCCTTTCCTACACGTTATTCGATAGCGGTGGCTTGTAGGTGTTTGCAAAAAAATTCTGCATCCAATCCATTTTACCATAATTAATAAGTGCGATAAAAATTCTGGGAGGATCGAATATTCATCCTTCCCTATCACTATTTTTTGCTCCCTCTACCTCCTTCGTAATTTTTCCAATAATATCAATAATTATTTATCTTCGTCGCGATCTTAAGCCACAAAGGAAAATCTTTCGAGCTCATGAGTCCCGTGAGTAGTTCGGAGGTGGACTATAATATATTTGGCAGGATGCCAAGAGTTTTATGACGTCTCGTGTGCAAGACAATTTTTTTTTTTTCGATCCTTCCGTATCGTTAGCTCTCTGCTCCCTAACAAGCAACCTGACCAAATCATCTTTTCTCTTTTCCCTCGTCTTTCCTGTATACTTGACCGCAACCACGATTTACAAAGTGGCCGTGGACGATCGATCCTTTTCGCCAGTATTTCGTACACATTGGAACTTTTATTTCTTTACAGACACACACATGAAGAGTTACACACTAATACATACACTCTAATGAATTATATTTGAGAAAAATAATGTATTAATTATTTATTCATTTTGTTATTAAATTGTTAGAAGAAAAAAATTATTCGGCCCACCAGTAACACGAAATATCCTTAAATGATTAATATCATTTCATTGAAACGTCAAAACAAAATGTAAAACGTTGAATAAATGTGAAAAATATGATATATCTTGATAAGATTTTGAGATCGCTCGATCTCAAGTCGGCATTAGCTATCGTCCAATGTTTAACCCGGTAAGCCTTATTCCAAATGGATCAGATTGTCGATCTTATCAAGACGAGAAATCCAATGTGTCGTTTAACGCAGCGTTTGAGCCTCCGAATTTTGCGGTCTAACACTCACATATTCAATAACATGAGAAAAATTACAGCCCATATTATTTGAGCAGGGAAAACCGGAAGTAAATGGAATTCATTTGGAAAGTGAGTTGAAAGAGTTTGCTGACATTGAAAACATAGATTAACGTTTGAAAATTGAGGAATTCATAAAAGACACTTTTTTCTATTCATTTTTTTCGATCTTCCTTGGCCTATCGTTAGCCCGAAAAAACGTGACGTCTCTGATTCGTTTACGAGCCAACTGCGAAGCTTCTCCTATAGATATACACATACTCTCGTGAGGATATGATAATGGTGGCATGAATTAACACAGGGTGAAGGTCAGTCTCGACTGCACCTCTTGCTTCGAAGCTTCCGACTATTATATATACATATATATTTATATGGGCAACTACATCCACGTATTAAACGGTCGTATTGCACCGCGCATAGCTCTCCAGTGCTTTCTCTCAGGCTTTCCGGTAACAGTTATCCTACATACGAGTCTCTTCCCCTTCTCAAAACTTGAACCCTCGCGTATATCGTAGAAGCCAAGCAAAGCCGAGTTTGTTTGTATTTCGCAGTCCCGGTAATTTTGATTATGCGTGCCGGACAAATGACGCGTTATTATTTTGTCATTTCGTAAGAAAAACGTTTTGAGGAAATTTCTGCGCTCCAAAGTGAACGTGAAAAATGGAGCACGCGTTATTCGAATGTATAAGAAATACATTTTTCGATGTGCATTAAATCGGTCATCGCTTTTTTATCTCACGCAAGATTTATTTATTGGGGATAAATAGTAAAGAGTTGATTTTTGAAAATGAGTTGAAAGTTGATGTTGAAATGGGGCATGGGCGAACGTCATACGAACTGGGAAGTATACGACAGTCCATTCACGTTGAGTGGGCAGTCTCTTTCGCAGTCTCGCACATGTAATTTATTCATCTTCGGTTGGGGTGGACGTAAATCCCGGACTTGATGTCGCCAATGGCCAGTAGAAAACATATGTACGATTCGTTACGTACATACACATATATAATATGAATGTAGGAATGGTTGGCCTTCAAGGCCAAGGTCGTTGCACACGTCGTCTGGGATCGAGAATGCATTATATGTAACGGGATCCCTCTTGTGCGCTAGCCCACACATACATGGACTTTATGGCATGCGTGTAAACGTCAACACATCGTTTTAAGTCTCGTAGGTACTTGGTAACAAGGAGAACTGTTACCAGAATGGTGTTTCCAGGCAAAAGTGAGTTCTAGCTTGTAAGAGTTCTACAGGGTGTCCCAAAAGTGAAGTCCCAAATTTATGTTCTAGTTAGAACGTGACGTTCTGAAGGGAAAAGTCCTTTGTTATTTTGCTCTCCGATGCGTTGGTGATGAGATATTAATTAATTAAGTACAGCCAATCGGCTGCGGCGCTAAGCGGAGCGGTGAGGCTCGGCTTGCGTTGCACAAGACCGTATACGTAGACGGTGCGATGTTCTACAAGGCATGAGACATGCCTACTGCGCCCTCGTACTGCAAAGGACGTGGAATCATTGCAAGCATTTATAATTAATATATCGTTAATTATGCGTCGGAGAGGAAATTCGTTGAGGAGTTTTCTTCTTAGAATCGCAAGATCTATCCGCTGAATAAATTAGTAGGTGTGACTTTTAGGACACCCCGAATATGCAAGATCCTCTCGCTTGACTTCCGGTTCACTAACGGTGCTCAACCCTTGACCTTTTTCACGCATTTGTCGGTCGTCCACCTCAAATTTTCTCGCATGAACGGCAGATCCAGCGTATACAACCGTGTGTATCATGAAAATAAATGAGAGAGCGAGAGAGACAGAGAAAACAAACTTTTTTCCGTAACAAAGTTGCACATGGGATAAGAACTTACGTGCCAAGTTTGGCTCAAGATAAGAAGAAAAAACTTGGCATCTCTTTCGTGCCTCGCACTGCACGTAAAACGTCCGCACAGTAAAAACAAATTTATGGGATTACCAAGCTTCACGACACGTGGCTCACGTGCTTACGCAGATTTCACAAAAATAGGGTGCAGCCTAATCTCGTCTCCTTCGCGAACAACGATAGAAAAAAAAAATAACTTCACACGAGACCGCGTGCTGCAAAATACCCGGCATCTCTATAACCAACTTTGAGTCTCTAGCATTTTTCTAAAGCTCCACTTTTATGAAGTGACATTTTGCGGTCGTGTAACGAAACGGATTACATTGTTTTAGGACCCACATTATCTCAATTTTTTTCACGACCGGAAATTTGTCCGGAGCAAGCCCGCGGATCGCCTCCTTCGAAAATTTCTTCATTGCTTATCAATAATTTTCTCATTTCCATTCCTCGTAGTAGCCCACAAACTTCGCGATCTACAATTACGTTCCTTTTTTATTAGATTCATCAAGTTCCTACTCCTTGCAGGAAAATATTATTTTTCTTAACAACGTCTAAAAATACAAAGATAAATATAATAAAAGTTATTTTATTATTATTAAAAAATCAATTAATTAAATAACTGCTTCATTATACTACGTTTCTCGCACGTGTTAACTGGCTTCATACGTTTCTTCGTCACGATCAAATAAATATGTATACGTAAGCTTGCAAGAGACCGATTTTTTTTTTTTTTTTTTTTTTTAATAAATTATCGCACGTGCACGAAATTACCTCGTTCAGTGGTGAAAATACACACTCTCACATTTACAGCCGCGATCATGGCACCGTGGGGTAATTAATGTTGATTGATAAGCTCTGTTATGACGAAATATATAGAGGCGACGTGGACACGACCAAAAATACGATTCGAGAGGGCAATTTTTGTCTCTGCCCTTAATATAATATATAAAATGCATTGGGTATGCAAAAAGGCCCAGGCCGAAGGATTTCGAATTAAATGTCCTTTGTCGTGCATTCGGCTATATATTCCGAAGGTTTTGCCACTGCAATTCACTTGCAAATCTTGAAACTCAATTATTACACACATAAGAGTTACATTCATCCGGAGGCACGCGATTTTCACTTCGAACGAGAGGCATTTATTGCAATTTCGTAGAATCAAGTATGTCGCTCAGACTTTTTAATGTATGAAAATTTTTAAATGAAAAAAATCAATTTCTTTAATACTATAGTCGACGATAACTCATCGAGTTGCCTCATGCCGATTGTTATCGGTTGAGAGAACAGGCCCCGAACCTTTGCAGCTGGTACAGAATGAAAACTGTTGAAGTTTAAAAAACGAAAGTGAACGGATTGGCCATTAATAAGATAAACAATCATCGAGACCTTTTTGGAAGATCGTGCGAAACGAAAATTGCGATTCAGAACTGAATTTTTTCTCTTCCAGTTTTAATGACAATTCGTCCCTGTAGAGGCTCAATGACAAACAGCAGCTGCTGCATTTTGGATGGAGTCTCGAGACGGGACGAGCCAGTAATAAAAGCTCTACGAGGCAAATTAGGGAAAACATTTTTTTTTTGCTATTAGTTGGCGAAGAGTGCGTGCTGTAAAAATGTGTGTGGCAAGCAAGCCGTAAAAATAATCGCGTGATAAACGAGAAGGAGATTTATAATTTACATAGGACTGTGTTATAAGTTGGATCAAACGAGGCCATGAAAATGGCGATTTTTTTCTTGATTGTAAAATTGCAATGGAACCGTGATTTACCATTTATGCAACAATATTTTTTTCAAGCTTTAGTTGGAATTTGTTTTAAAAATTTTTTTTTATTTATTTAATTGTTATTCTAGTTCGTTTCCGGCGACTGGTTTGTGAATTGCGAATTTTAAATGATTTCTTATTAGCATTTTGCACTAGTTTGTCTTTGTTCTAACAGATCGAGGCTCAGTTTAGCGTGTCATGTGCGTGGAGAAAACAAAAAGTGTGCAAGGAAAAGTGGCACAGAAGGACATACGAAATTTGTATTTAATATAACGGGACTCGCGAGGTTTCTCAAGGGCCACAGAAGTCGCTTAGTGTTTGAGTGCAAGGGCGAAAACAAATCAGAGCGTGAGGGAGACTCTGTATGATTAAGGAAAAAAATAAGAGAGCTTCGTGCATTTGCCCACTTTTATATCAGTCGCAGAGATCAACGATTTAATAATCCCAATTAAAGGAGATGCTTGTCGCGAGCGTGTGGCCTTTTCGTCTCAAGGAAAGAGCAAAAATTGGTGAGAGAAAAAAGGTCCAGGGATTTCGCTAATTATTGTCCTTGTTACGTGGAGAAAAAAAGAGAGAAAAGAAAATAGCTCCGAAGCCCGGAACTCCGGATAAGAAAGCATTTATCAGTAATTGGATTCTTTCGAAATCTTTCAATTATTGATACGCCTTTATTAATTGGAGCACGTGTGTGAGTGTGTGTTTTTTCGTATGCCTACGCCATTTGTTCCCGCTTCGTGACACACGAAACACGTTTACTCCTTCTTCGTTTCTTTTTTGTTCTCGTAGTGCTCTGTGTTCAGGCGTCCCTGCGAAGGAGCACGTCGCGTGGCTCCCTCACGATTAAATGCAAATCTCTTATGCCGCGCTCTTTCGCACCGGCGTGTTTATACAAAGAGCTCGCGCGCCATCTCTGAGCGATTGAGCTCAAGCCAGTCCTGACGTCTTAAAAGCTGAATAATTCCGTTTGACAAAGGCTTGAAAAACTATTATAAAACGTCATCAATCCCGAGGCTCTAATAAAGCGAATTCCGCGAATTGAAGAATTTAATTGCCGCGGAATAATGAGGCTCGCGTGTCCTTACGCGTTGCTGCCGAAGCAAACGTCGTTGAACCGGAAGTCGCGTGAAAAAAGCGAAGAAAGAGGGAGAGCCGCAAGAATGTCCTCGAAATAATGAAACGGTTTACGGTGTCTGATCCCATAATCTCGATCCCATCGACATTTTTCGACGAAATTTTTTTTTTCAATGTAAATACAATCTACCGCAATTATAATAACTTCTCAGATCTCCGGCTTATCACGACCACAGCATATAGTATATTTATTATAATATGATATATATATATGGCGTGCATACGCGCAACGTGCGAGTCACATTTATGATAAATAGCGCAGATACACGCCAAACTTTCTCAGAGAGAATTTAAGGATATCAGCTTCGCGTTGCAAAACTATATATACTCGCTATACATATGGTTTTACTTCTATGTACATAAAACATGCAAGAAAAGGCGCGACTGCGAAAAGAAACGATCAAGCGTATACTATTCACCGTAAAAGTGCATGAATTTAAATAATCTCTTTTGCATGTAGACCGGAAATAATGGAATTGCTGTTACGTCGAGGGCGATACGAGGGCGATTATCATAAAATTTTCTTTCTTATCGTCCGAGCAAGATATTAAATTTTATCATAAATTTAATCGGCTTGGTGATCAAATATTATCAATCGAAGAAAAAGCCATTATTTTATAGGCAAAAAAAAATTAAAAAATGCAACTAGATGAACGAACCCATCGATCCCAACATTTTAAAAAGATTTTTCCTCAATTTTTCCCCATTATTTATCTCGGACAAACGGTAACGCCGCTGAAGCCACGATCAAGCGCGGATTTCAGTAGTATAAGCAAACGAATGTCAGACGTTTGGCTCGCCGAGGACGATTCACGACTTTGAGAATATTTGGGACGAGCGCCTCCGAGATGTAGGACGACCAAGTGATAGGAGAGTAAATCCTCATCCATTCTTTCGTTTGCACTTTCGCACGTTACGATTTATCGTTAATTGTTTTTCATGCCTTATGAAACGTTTTATCGCTCAGCGACCGGAAATGCAAAAAAAACGCTATTTTTTCTCTATTTAAATAAAAAGGTCGTTCAGCTCCGCACGGATTAATTATCTCCAAAAGTGATAATTAAAAAATGGTTTTCTTACGGCAAATAATAATTGAAAAAATTGACAAATAATTTTATTTGACAATTTTCTGTCTCACGGGCTCGAGGATTTGTTCATTATTTTCTAATTCGTATCACGCGAGCGTGACGGAAGTCATAACAGAGTGACATCGATGCCGGGATAAACGAGGAATCGCTCAAAGTTACGAAATTATGTAATTAATTTTCGAGTTAATTTGTTTTTTTTTTTAAATTTTTAGCAGTTGAGAGTGATCGACGTGATAATAAATGCACCACAATTTTCAGCCTTGCCATTGCAAATTTTATTTTCCAGATAATATTATTTATTTATGTTGCTGAAGATTTAAAAGTCAGAATAATAAATTAGCATTCTCGGTGTAACGAGTCGTTGGGCGATAAACGGAATGTTTTGTATACAGTAGAGCAGTAGGCTCGTATAATCCTGGGGCGAATATAAACTGAAAGGTATAGTGATACCTTCAGCGCAATTGGAAAGAAATAACAGAGCGCGTTTGGCTCTACACTCGAATCCAGTAAATCTTGCGATAGAATAAAACAAGACTCGGAGATAGATTGCACAGCGAGAAATGCATGATTCGCGGTAATGCGATACCATAAATATGCAGTCACGAATATAACGACGAATATGACAATGATTGATGCGACAGATGCCGAGTTGGGATAGAGAGCGAGGGTGTCAAGTGTTTGATAGCAGAAAATATATTTTTTTCCATTTAAATCGCGTCATGTGTTGTTAAAAAAAAAAAATGTATGTCATCGTCGTCGTCGTCGTCGTCGTAATGTTGGAGATAGTGATATTAAAAAATTGACATTGATCGTGCGGGGTCGAGGACGAATCAATTGGACGCGGAAATGAATTGGAGGAAACTCTAAATGACCTAAAGCTTTGCTCTCGATCGTGGAATAGAGAGGAACGACCGAGTCAACGGGGACTAAACTTTAGTGGGTCAGCGATACTTCTTGAGAACGAAACAATCAATTATATTATTGGTGGGGGAGTGAGGTGAATAATGTCGCAGTATGGTTGTTAATCGATTCCTAAGAGAGGACTCTGTGACTTGTTGTGTTTTCCTTTCGGCAGGAGAGAATCATCGGACCGTTTTCGAAAGTAATGTGAAAATCCAGGAGTCGTGAAGCCATACGTACTCATGCATATTGCCGCAGACATTGGAGGGTGAGTTAGTTCGAGGGTTGGGTATTGATCCCCTCGCCCGCTTGACCACCATACCCGTTGTTGACCGACGGTCAATGAGATACGGTCTTTCCACGCCAAGTGGCAGCAGTGCCAACTTTACTCTCTTGCTTCGTCTTCCACTCCTTTTCTCTTCCTCCTGTCTCACCTGGCCAGTCGAGACTATCTCGTTCCCTGCTAACGGAAGTCCGTATAGAACCATCATGCGGTCTCCCCTCTGGCATGTTCCTCCCTTTCGACTTCTCTACGTGATTCATGCACTGGCGTACGAAACTTCACGTGTGAAATACCTGGCGAGGAGGACCTACGTCCTGAAGATTCTCAACGCATGAGAGTTGGAATTTTCGGAACAACATTTTCGAACATAAGGCAAAATTTGCTTTTGGCTCGTTCTGGTGCTCCGGACGATGCTGCATCATTAGAGATCGATCGCCATGCAAAAATCATTTTTAGTTATCGACGATGCTCGTGTGGTTGTTTTTATGGAATCCTATAGCAAATCGAATCGTTCGATAGTCTCAATTATGTCTAATGAAATTCAAAGCTAAGCGTGAATGTTAAAAGACGAAAAAATAGCGCATGTGCAATGAAAATTTGTTGACTCAATGTTTCGTGTCTACAACGATATAACTCCCGAAGCTCCCAGCCACGGAGGGGGAGTCTTGTCTCGCCATTGTAGTTTCTGTAGCGCCACTAAGCAGCGCCCCTACCGCAAGCACAGTCACGCGTCGTTCGAGCTGCGCCACGTGCTTGCCGGTAAACATCAACCGCACAGAAAAGCCTCGAGTCATATTGGTTCGGAAATCATTGACCGAGAAACGTATACGCGGCTGCTTGTGATTAAATCACAGGATCAGGCTCGAGTGTGCAGTTCGGTTGAGAGCTTGCTAGATTATTAGGCGATTAGAGAAATGAGGTGCGCTGCAGAATTCTCAAAGGCGTCAAACTCTCGTGATTGTTTTCCAGCCACGAAACATTAGCTGCACACAGCACGAACTCGGATTTAGCGGAATCTTTTCAGCGCCATTGGAGGATTTGAGTTTTATTTTTCACTCGAACTTTGATAAAAAATTCGATATTACCTGATTGAGCGATGCACCCGCAGAAAGATTCTAGTTACCGGATGACCCAGATGAGAGCCTGGCTGGCATGTAGGGCACATCGAAAGCTCATGGCTACTGCGATTTAGGGGCAATAGAAAATGGATCGTGCATCGATGTTATTATTCGATTAATTAAATCGACCGGATCAGTCACGCCCTGAGCCCTGGAAATTCACGGATCGGGTGTGACCCGTCCAACGATGAATCACAATCAACCCAAATGGTTGAGAGTGACCTCTTGCACTAAACCGCAAATAAAATCCATCACGAAAGAACGTATGATTCGATAAGTTGGATGCTTGTTGAAGTACGAGCGAGGAGTCAATTTTATTCGAAAAGTAACGAGGCCAGTGTAATGATACGATTATGAGTTTGCTTCGCTGCGTGGCCGTTTGTGTGTTGTCAAAGACGCGGTACATGTTAGCAAACAAGGCAATCGTGGGATTGCTCATTTTTCTGCTTTTTTCATGCTTTCTTCGTCATGAACGAACGTCAAGAGCTCAATTGACCGAGATTGTCCAGACTGTGGGAGAGTGTAAAGCCAGTCGCGGGGAGCAAACAGTCTTGGTGTGTTGCGTGCGGCCTCCTTAACGTTGATCTGGCCCAGATCAAACACAAACTTATACAATCTTATTCTTCGAGCCCTTCCACAGCGGAGTTTTTTCATCCCCCGCGACACGAGGTTATTATACGCAGTTTTTCTTTTATGAGTCGCTCCCTCATTTTATTTACATAATCATCTGTTGTGTGTCGCGAAGAGTTCCAACCGAGCTAGGCACCTCATATGCCAAGTTTGGTGGACAGCCGGTGCAAGAGGGTAGACAGGGAAAAAGGCTCAAACCCTAGAGGATATAGAATCCGAGTCTTTTGAGACCAACACGAACACGACAGACTTGACTCCTCGGGGAGTCAACTTATTGCACCCTAAGAAAATTCGGATATGCGTGGAGAACTCCTGCTGGATTCCTCATGAATATTAAGGGCACATACTGGACTGTACACGCGGCTGCTTTAATTACGACTGGAAGTCAATTTTTCTTTTTACATATTT